>CM032448.1:1141609-1371609 GCA_019049505.1 Pachyrhynchus sulphureomaculatus
AATACTGTTTTTAGACAGCGTATCAAAAAGCGTCTAGTACTGATGGAATACCTGCCATAGTAAAAAAAATGTACCAGAGAATTAACACCACTCTTCTTTGCTGCTAGCAATGTGCCACGGTTCAGCTAATACCCAAAAAAAGGCAAGGAGACCTTGCCAAACAACTACCGACCAGTTGCATTGCTTTCAATAATAGCGAAAATTATGAAAAAGGTTTTCAATCAGCATCTACAAGGATTCAATATTATTAGCGAAAAGACCTGGTATCCAATCTACAGCTTTACAGATGACAGTACGCTTATTAATTCATTCTCTTTGAACGCTTGAATATCGGTTACTCATGCAAATATCCGCAGACAGCAAGAAGTCGTTTAAGTAACCAAGACCTGGAAGAAATTCTATTTGGGCATTCAGTACCACACACAGTTCGTCTGGAATGGTCTGCATGTTACCTAACATAATAAAATATATTCTATAACCTGGCCAGAGAACATATGCATGTTTTTTAAGAAAAAGCCCGTAAATCGAATAAGTAGTTCTCCAGTGATAAGTGCACTAACGGACAGACAGACCGAGAGACGTTGCATTTTATATATATTATAGATATTTTTTGCTACATAATGTTGTTCCATATTTAATGGTTTAGGCAGTGCACGTAAATCGGATAAATGGTTCTCGAGTGATAAGCGCACTAACGGACAGGCAGACAGACAGAGAGACGTTGCATTTTATATATACAGTAGAACCCCGATTAACCGAGTCACGATTATCCGAGCTCCGGATTAACCGAGAAAATCTAAGAACCTGATTATCCGAGGTACGCGCATCTATGCTGCGTATTAACCGAGCTTCTAAAATATGTATATACATATTTCCATTTAAAATCGTCGGGGCCTTCGGGCAATCTCCCTGGATCGTGTGAGGGGTTCCCCTATTTATGTTTTTGGACTCTTTCAGCATGTAAATTTGCGTGAATGCAGTGCGTTTATAACGTTTACTACGAAGAAGTACGAGTATACTCACATATTTATTTATACGAACTGCTTTCTTTGAATTTTTGTTTGTCGTATTATAATGGAGCAAAACAAGCGTAAAAGAATCGTCGTTCCTATTGAAGAAAAATTAAAAGCCATCAGAAGAATTGAAGCAGGAAAGACAATTAAAGTTGTTGCACGAGATTATGGAGTAGGTGAGGTAACAGCTGGAGATTGGAAAAGAAACCGCACAAAAATAGAAGAGTGGTGTATAAATCAAGCCTCCTCGTCCTCAGGAAGAAAATCAATGAAAACCGGCGACTATGAAAAGTTTAACGAAGCTTTATTCATGTGGTTTAACCAACAGAGATCAAAAGGTGTGCCTCTGTCGGGTCCAATTTTACAACAGAAAGCAATAATGATTAGTAGACAATTCCCAGAGATAGATCTGTTTACCGCCAGTTGTGGATGGCTTGACCGCTGGAAAAAAAGGTACGGTGTACGAGAACTGACTGTATGTGGTGAAAAAACTTTCTGCTGATTGTCATCAATTGAGAAGTTTAAGCAGAACTTTAAAAAGCAAATATACAACTGTGACGAAACTGGTCTGAATTATAAAATGCTTCCATCAAAAACATTGGCATCTCGACAGGAAAAATCAACTCCTGGGCACAAACGAAGTAAGGAAAGATTAACTATAATGGTATGTTCCAATGCATCTGGCAAGCACAAAATCCCACTGATGGCGATTGGCAAGTCTGCACGTCCAAGAGCTTTAAAAGACATCTCACCCAAAGCCCTACCAGTCTATTACAAAAGTTAGAAGAGCGCATGGATGGATGCGACCTTATTTACTAACTGGTTTGAAGTTCGGTTCGTGCAATCTGTGACTAAATTTTTGAACAGAAACCGTCTTTCTATTAAAGCAATTTTGTTAATGGATAATGCCCCCTCTCACCCTGGAGAAGGACTTCATGTAGGCGAAATCGTTGTAACATTTTTTCCTCCAAATGTAACCAGCATAATGCAACCAATGGATCAAGGCTTCCTCGAAAACATTAAAAAAAATTATAGGCGTTTATATCTTGAAAATCTGTTAGAATACACAGAAAAGGAGTATATTATCAATGGGATGAGAAAGGTTACACTGAAAAATGTTATTTACTGGGTAAGTCAAGCTTGGGATTCTGTGCGTACTACCACTATTCAAAAATCTTGGTCAAAAGTTATTGATTTTGACGACCATAATGACAGTGATGATGATACTCCATTAAATGAATTAGCGTTGAAATTGAGAAGCCATGGAGAAATGACCTGTTCAAATTTTGACAGCGAGATAGAAGAAAAAGAAAAAAAGTTTATTTGAATTAATGCAAAAATTAAAAGGTTGCGAAAATGTGACAAGAGAAGATGTTGCCGAATGGATTACAGCAGATGATTTAGAAGAAGAAATGAGTATTGAAGAAATAACGAATGCCTTTTAGGAAACCGAAAAATCAGATGACAATGACGATGACGAAGCGGCGGTGGATGAAGAGTCTCCCACTAAGATCTCTCATCAAGAAGGTTTTGCTTCTTTGGAAAAAGCTTTGAGGTATATCGAATAACAACCAGAGGCAACCCCAGCGGATTTGCTTCTTCTTAATAGATGGAGATACATTGCAGCGAGAAAAAGAAGATGCAATATGAAACAGAAGCGCATAGATACCTATTTCACTGTTTTATAATGTACGTACCTATTTATATGTGAAAAACCTTAATACATCGGTTTAAAGTATTGGTGTTTATTTTTTGAATGAATAAAAAAAAACAAATCCGGATTATCCGAGTTTTCAGTTATCCGAGGTAACGTGGGGGGCGGCCTCCTGAGGAGGGTGTCCCCCCACGTTACCTCGTATAACCGGGGTTCTACTATATTATATTCTTTGCTACATGATATTGTTCTATATTTAATGCTTTAGGCAGTGTATTCCAAGAGAACGCGCTAGCGGCAAACTTTTTTCCGACTTGCTTGACTATTATCATCACTACTTATTCCTTATGTTACCTAATGTAATAAAATATAGCCTATAACCTGGCCAGAGAACATATACATGTTTTAAAAAAAAAAGCACGTAAATCGGATAAGTAGTTCTCCACTGATAAGGGCACTACAGGACAGACAGACAGAGAGACGTCGCATTTTATATATATTATAGATTATGGATTATAGATGCAAATAGTAACAAATAAAAATTATTAGCTGCTGATTTAAACTTTAAAAATTCCACCTATACGTCACTGCCTCTTTAGTACCACTGCTAGTACCCACTATACAAAAGGCACAACAATGGTACCACCTTACGTATACAGAAATCAAGAATCCGTCTCGGAATGTGAGCGTATATTGGAAGAAAGATTTATAGTTTTTAATATTCCAAATCATTTTTTACCTCGCTTTCGGCCCCAAACGAACCTTCTTTGACTGACAGCAGCCATCTCTTGCCGTCTTTCTTTCGCGTCTCTCTCGTTTTTTTTTCTACTTTTATCTATTGAATTCGAGGTTTTCGTAATTTGATCGCTTGTCGAAGATTTATTATTTAAATTATGATGATGGGGCATTATGTGTTCATAATACAACCAGTTAAGAAATTATCTTTGTTTGGTAAGATATGTATGCGATGTAAGTTAGCTGCTTGGTGTTGCTATTAATAAAGGTAAGGTATTTTTCAAGTAAAATAAAAAAAATAACAGGCCAAGTGCAAGTCGAGCATGCGTAATTAGTGTCTCGTACGTTAACTGCTTTTAAAATAAAAATTTTTGTTACGGAGGTAAAAAAGGATCAATGATTTCACAAAACACACTCCAAATGAATTTTCAACAAAGCTTTTTTCCGACCTTTATGATTAAAGGTAATGCACTCGTAATAATTTTCGTTCAATCTACACTCTGTGAAAAATATTCCAGAATTTTTTCAAAATTTTTTGATTATTACTTTTCGAGACAATACAGATTGACTTAAGAGCATTTCTGCGATATGCTATTACGTATATAGGTATTTAAAAAAAAAAATAATTAGTTTACTTATTTTATGTATGTATACGGAAAGTCCAAAAAAAAAAAACAGTTTCATTCTTAACTTTAATGTCTTAAAAATGAGGTAATTTTCACTGCACTCGTTTTGCGTTAGTTCTGTTTTTGGCTGCAATGTCTCTCCAACGTTTGATAAGCAAAACGTCCGCGGCGGTTGCATTTTCTTGTTGTTCTATATAAGTTAACGCTTTTTCTAGGGCCTCTAGTCCTTCTGAATGTGACATTTTTACTGGAATATTGTCAGTGGCTTCTACTTCGTTATTATCATCGTCATCACTGTCTATTTTACTAGCATTTTTGCATACACTTTTAATTAATTCTTGGTCAGTCATTTCATCTTCCACACTATCACTGTTTAACTATTCACAAACATCGGTTTTTTCCGTAACACTTTCACATCCTGATATTCTTGTAATAATTTTATGTAAACTTTCATTATCTTCTGTTTCTGCCTCTGAGTAATGTCTCTCCTCTTGTGGAATCAATTTTGACCAAGATTTTTCCAGAGTACTACTCTTTACTTGATTCCAAGCTGAAGCTATCTAATATATAACATTTTTTCAAATTTATCTTTTTTAGACAATCAGTAAGATTGCTACTTTCATCTACTTCTAAAATATGCTCCAATAGCAAACGCCTGTAATTGCATTTTAAATTTTCCAGTACAGCCTGATCCATAGGCTGAATGAGAGAAGTTACAGCAGTAGGCAAAAACATTGCTTTTATTTTCCCCACTTTCAAGTTGCTCCGCACTTGGGTGAGTGGGGCGTTATCTAGTAACAGAATACATTTTCTAGGATATCCATGTTCTTTAAAAAATGTTCTTCTTTGGGAACAAAATCTCCAAAAAACCAGTCTTTAAATAGAGTCGCGTTTACCCAGGCATTGTTTTGTTTTTTTTATATAAAACAGAAAAAGCATTGCGACGAATATTCTTAAAGGTTCCTGGATTTGCTGTCTTACCAATACATAATAATGGGAATTTGTGTCTTCCAGAAGCATTACTGCATGCAAGAAGAGTAATACGTTCTTTGCTACGTTTATAACCAGGTGCTCCAGCTTCCGTTTTTGAAGCTAAGGTATTTGACAGCAATGTTTTGTAGTTCAAGCCTGTTTTCATCACAATTATAGATTTGGTCTGGTTGTAAACCATGTTTCTTTCATAAGCTGCTCAAAATTCTCTTCAATTTTTTTTTGCAGCAGATACATCAGCCAACAATCTTTCTCCACAAACTTTCAGTTGACGTACACCATGTCTTTTTTTCCACCTATCTAGCCATCCATCACTGGCAGAACAATTTACGGGTGCTTCAATAACCGGGAACCCTTGGCTTAAATTCACTGCCTTGTGTTTTAAAATTGTTCCTGAAATTGGTATTCCACGTTCTCGATTCTGTGTAAACCATAAAAATAAAGAATCATGCACTTTTTGGTATTCACCGCTTTTCATATTTTTCGTGCCTGTGTGAGCGATGACAAAACGATACACCATTTTTCAAGTGTTTCGCGATTTTTTCTCCACTCTGAAACAGTACTTACGGCTACACCTAAATCCTTCGCTATATTTTTAAGAAGTTCACCATTATCTAAACGTTAAATTGCTTCAAGTTTCTCTTTTAAGGTAATAACAACACGTTTACGCTTATTATTATAACGCTCCATTTTGTAAAATATCTACTAAAACGAAACTATTACCTCTGCGATAATAATAGACGTAATGAGTAACTTATAACATTCGTCGACTAACCAAAACATAGACAGCGGTGAAATTCTACACGTCGGGGATTCCCCGATGCGTTAAGGAAACCACTCATCGTCTGTTTCGAATAATGGGGATTTTTTCGTTTAATGGGAATACAATTTAACGTTTAGATAATGCTAAACTTTTTAAAAATATAACGAATGATTTAGGTGTAGCCGTGAGTACTGTTTCAAAGTGGAGAAAAAAATCGTGAAAAACTTGAAAAATGATGTAGTGTTTTGTCATCGCCTATATAGACACGAAAAAATATGAAAAGCGGTGAATACCAAACAGTGGATGATTCTTTATTTTTATGGTTTACACAAAATCGAGAACGTGGAATACCAATTTCAGTAACAATTTTAAAACATAAGGCAGTGAGTTTAAGCCAAGAGTTGCCAGTTATTGAAACGCCTGTAAATTTTTCTGCAAGTGATGGATGGCTAGATAGGTGGAAAAAAAGACATGGTGTACGCCAACTGAAAGTTTGTGGGGAAAGATTGTCGGCTGATGTATCTGCTGCAAAAAAATTTGCAGAGAATTTTGAGCAGCTTATGAAAGAACATGGTTTACAACCAGACCTATAATTGTGATGAAAGAGGCTTGAACTACAAAATGTTGCCGTCAAATACCTTAGCTTCAAAAACAGAAGCTGGAGCACCTGGTTATAAACGTAGCAAAGAACGTATTACTGTTCTTGCATGCAGTAATGCTTCTGGAAGACACAAATTCCCATTATTATGTATTGGTAAGTCAGCAAATCCAGGAACCTTTAAGAATATTCGTCGCAATGCTTTTCCTGTTTTGTATAAAAATCAAAACAATACCTGGATAAACGCGACTCTATTTAAAGACTGGTTTTTTTTGTAGATTTTGTTCCCAAAGAGGAACATTTTTTTAAAAGAACTTGGATATCCTAGAAAATGTATTCTGTTACTAGATAACACCCCCACTCACCCAAGTGCGGAGCAACTTGAAAATGGGGAAATAAAAGCAATGTTTTTGCCTCCTGCTGTAACTTCTCTCATTCAGCCTATGAAACAGGGTGTACTGGAAAATTTAAAACGCAATACAGGCGTTTGTTATGGGAGCATATTTTAGAAGAAGTAGATGAAGGTGGCAATCTTACTGATTGTCTAAAAAAGATTAATTTGAAAAATGTTATATATTGGATAGCTTCAGCCTGGAATCAAGTAAAGAGTAGTACTTTGGAAAAAAAATCTTGGTCAAAATTGATTCCACAAGAGAAGAGACATTACTCAGAGGCAGAAACAGAAGATAATGAAAGTTTATATCAAATTATTACAAGAATATCAGGATGTGAAAGTGTTACGGAAACCGATATTTGTGAATGGTTAAACAGTGATAGTGTGGAACATGATATGACTGACCAAAAATTAATTAAAAGTGTATGCAAAAATGCTAATAAAATAGACAGTGATGACGATGATGATAACGAAGTAGAAGCCACTGATAATATTCCAGGAAAAATGTCACATTCAGGACTAGAGGCCCTAGTAAAAGCGTTAACTTATGTATGTTAGAACAACAAGAAAATGAAACCGCCGCTGACCTTTTGCTTATCAAACGTTGGAGAGACATTACATCCAAAAACAGAACTAACGTAAAACGAGTGCAGTTAAAAATTACCTCATTTTTAAGACATTAAAGTTAAGAATGAAACTGTTTTATTTTCGATTTTCCGTACATATACAGTCCCTGGCCAAATTATTAGACGCACTGTATTTTAAGTGTTCCGTACGGAACACTTATAAGATCACTTCGGTGTCTGTCTGTCTGTCTGTCTGTCTGTCACACCCGATTTTCTCCGAAACTATTTGACATAGAAAGGTGAAATTTGGTAATAATATAGGAATTGTTGGCCTCATCAGAGCCATGTAGTTTTGAGAATTAAATTTTGACTTAAGGGGTTAATTTTGGGGGGTGAAGTCGGAAGTGAAAAAAAAATTTTTTTACTAGGTCATCGAGTGTGGTGTCAAATGAAAGCTTGTGAAAACACGAATAAAAAATATATATATATAATATTATACTTGCGCGCACTTTTCTTTGTATTATTTTTAAAAATTCGCGAAAAATCGCTGTCCCGGGCCTTATCTCGAAAAGTAATTATCAAAAAATTTCGAAAAAATTCTGGAATATTCTCCACGGGGTGTAGATTGAACGAAAATTATCACGAATGCATTACCTTTAATAATTTATATGGTATATAAAAAAAACAAAAATTTCAAGGTCATCAGATTTCAGTAAAGATTGGAAACAAACTTTGTTGAAAACTCATTTGGGGTGTATTTTGTGAAGTCACTAATCATTTTATACCACCGTAACATAAATTTTGACTTAAGGGGTTCGTTTTGAGGGGTGAAATCGGAAGTGAAAAAAAATTTTTTTTACTAGGTGATCGAGGGTGGTGTCAAATGAAAGCTTGTGAAAACGCGAGTAAAATATATATATATATATATATATATATATATCTATACATATATATATATATATATATATATATATATATATATATATATATATATATATATATATATATATATAATGTAATACTTGCGCACACTTTTCTTCGTATTACTTTTAAAAAATCGCTGTCCCCTACCTTATCTCGAAAAGTACTGTTCAAAAAATTTTGAAAAAATTCTGGAATATTCTCCACGGGGTATAGATTGAACGAAAATTATCACGAGTGCATTACCTTTAATAATTTATTTGGTATATAAAAAAAAAACAAAATTTCAAGGTCACCAGTTTTCAGTAAAGATTGGAAACAAACTTTGTTGAAAACTCATTTAGGGTGTGTTTTTGTGAAGTCACTGATCATTTTATACCACCCTAACAAAAATTTTTATTTTAAAAACAATCAACGTACGGAACACTAATTGTGCAAGTTCAACTTGCACTTGACCGGTTATTTTTAGTGTTCCGTACGGAACACTTATAAGATCACTTCGGTGTCTGTCTGTCTGTCTGTCTGTCTGTCTGTCTGTCTGTCTGTCTGTCTGTCTGTCTGTCTGTCTGTCTGTCTGTCTGTCTGTCTGTCTGTCACACCCGATTTTCTCCGAAACTATTTGACATAGAAAGGTGAAATTTGGTAATAATATAGGAATTGATGGCCTCATCAGAGCCATGTAGTTTTGAGAATTAAGTTTTGACTTAAGGGGTTAGTTTTGGGGGGTGAAGTCGGAAGTGAAAAAAAAAATTTTTTTTACTAGGTCATCGAGTGTGGTGTCAAATGAAAGCTTGTGAAAACACGAGTAAAAAATATATATATAATATTATTCTTGCGCGCACTTTTCTATGTATTATTTTTAAAAATTCGCGAAAAATCGCTGTCCCGGGCCTTATCTCGAAAAGTACTTATCAAAAAATTTCGAAAAAATTCTGGAATATTCTCCACGGGGTGTAGATTGAACGAAAATTATCACGAGTGCATTACCTTTATTAACTTATATGGTCTATAAAAAAAACAAAAATTTCAAGGTCATGAGATTTCAGTAAAGATTGGAAACAAACTTTGTTGGAAACACATTTGGGGGTGTGTTTTGTGAAGTCACTGATCATTTTATACCACCGTAACATAAATTTTGACTTAAGGGGTTCGTTTTGAGGGGTGAAATCGAAAGTGAAAAAAATTTTTTTTTTACTAGGTCATCGAATGTGGTGTCAAATGAAAGCTTGTGAAAACACGAGTAAAATATATATATAATGTAACACTTGCGCACACTTTTCTTCGTATTACTTTTAAAAAATCGCTGTCCCCTACCTTATCTCGAAAAGTACTGATCAAAAAATTTTGAAAAAATTCTGGAATATTCTCCACGGTGTATAGATTGAACGAAAATTATCACGAGTGCATTACCTTTAATAATTTATCTGGTATATAAAAAAAAAACAAAATTTCGAGGTCACCAGTTTTCAGTAAAGATTGGAAACAAACTTTGTTGAAAACTCATTTGGGGTGTGTTTTGTGAAGTCACTGATCATTTTATACCACCCTAACAAAAATTTTTATTTTAAAAACAATCAACGTACGGAACACTAATTGTGCAAGTTCAACTTGCACTTGACCGGTTATTTTTTTTTATTAATTTTATGTTTCTTGAGAGTTTTTATGCAATAATGGTATATTTAAACTACAATATTATTGATTTTTATTTAAAAGAATTGTTGTAGACTACATATTTGTATTTATTTTAACATATGGCAACACTGTGTTGACAAAGTGATACATGAACGTAAAGAAGTACAAACCTGTATCGGTCGCGATCGGAATCGAGTCAGGTACGGACGTGTTTCTGTGGCTTTATGGACTGTGATTGTTTGTTTAACAGTTTTATACTACTCAGTTATTAGTTTATTTTGTATGCAGTGTTTTAAAAAAGTAATTGGACTATTTTCATTATGGGTAGAAAAGGCGATCTTTCACCACGTAAAAAAGCTGAAGTGAAGGCCCTTGTGATTGCGAAAACATTTACAAACCGAGAAATATCACGAAGATTGGAGCTTCTGAAACTAGTGTACTACGCATAAAAAAGAAAAATTGGGTCAGGGAAGGAATTAAGCCCGAAAAGAAAGAAAAGATGCGGTAGAAAACCAATTTTCACTCCACGGTCAGAGAGATGTTTGAAGAAAATTTGTGTAGAAAACAGATTTGCTACCACAAAGGTAATAAAATCACAACTCCAGGATGCTAGCGTAAATGCTTCTGAGGGCACTGTTCGAAGAAAATTGAAAGAATTAGATTTTAAGGCCTGTCGCCCCACCAGGAAGCCCAAGTTAACAGCTGCAATGAAAGCAAAGCGCCTGAAGTGGGCCAAACAATGGCAAGACAAAGATGTGGACTTCTGGAGATCGGTAAGATACAGCAATTTAATCAATAATTGATACATTATTATCATTTTC
The DNA here is from genome assembly GCA_019049505.1 of Pachyrhynchus sulphureomaculatus. NCBI lineage: Eukaryota > Metazoa > Arthropoda > Insecta > Coleoptera > Curculionidae > Pachyrhynchus > Pachyrhynchus sulphureomaculatus. Next base: position 1,152,323 of record CM032448.1, read on the forward strand.
AGTTAAATAAAGCAAATAAACATGGAAGTTTATATATTTTTCCTATTTTTGACAGGTCTGCTTCAGTGACGAAAGCACATTCGAAATTTTGCAGAATAAAGCTCAGTATGTGCGTCGTCGTCATGGAGAAAAGTTCCATCCTGATTGTGTCGTCCCGACGGTTAAACATCCCACCAAAGTGATGATTTGGTCAGTCATCAGCGGCAAGGGCACTGGACGTCTGTACGTCGTCAAAGGAATAATGAGGCAAGATCAGTACAAAGAAGTATTACAAAATCGGTTGATTCCGCAGCTCAGGGAATGGTTTCCAAATGGGGAATCATTCACTTTCATACAAGATGGAGCTCCCTGCCACACTGCTCGGTCTGTTAAAGCTTTTTTGGCAGAAAAAAATATCCCTCTGTTGGATTGGCCCCATTGAAAATGTGTGGGAGCTGATGAAAAGAGAAGTGGCTAAAGATGTGATTACCAACAAAACCCAGCTCCTAGAAAAGATTATTCATGTGTGGAATCATCATCCTCAAATGCAGGAGACAGTACAATCTTGCATTGATAGCATGCCGCGCAGAATTAAAGCTTTGATAGCGGCTAAAGGTGGCTCAACTAAATATTGACTTTTACTAACATTAATTTCACTTTTCTTTAAAACTTAATAAACTTATGCTTTTCTAAATTAATGCTGTTTTTATTTATGTCAAATAAATAGGTAATTGATTGGATAATATAAAAATAAAAAACAAATCAATTTAAAATAATAAAACGGTACAATATCACTCGGTAATTAATATTTTACATGAAATCTTGCAGTGCGTCTAATAATTTGGCCAGGGACTGTACATAAAATAAGTAAACTAATTGTTCTATTCTTTGTTTTAATAAATACCTACGTACGTAATAGCCTATCGCATAAATGCTTTTAAGTCAATCTGCAATGTTGTATTCATTCTAAACTTATATTTTTATTAAAAATTCGGATTAACCGAAATTTCGATTATCTGAAATCACTTTGGTCCATATTATTTCGGATAATCGAGATTCTATTGTACATATATATATATATATATATATATATATATATATATATATATATATATATAAATATATATATATATATATATATATATATATTATATGAAAGGTATGACTCTTGAAGGAAACTATGTTAAAAAATAAAATCCATTTTTGGCAAAAATATTGTTTTTTGGGATTTTTGACCTCACGTAGTATTAGAAATATAAGATGAGAAACGTTAAAATTTAGGAAAACTTTTACATAAGAACTAGAAATATCAAATCTTAATGGTTACACCTCTACGATTCGTTTAATTATCATTCTTAGAAGTGAAAATTCATGTAACTTCACCTCACAGCATCTTACACAGATACCATATTTATCTCGGTTACCCCGTGTTCTCTTCAGCCGAGAGCATATGCAAGTAAAATAATATTAATAAAAGCCATTATACAACGCTTTTTATCCCTTGCATTAATAAATATCATCTGAAACAAAGTTTCTGTATAAATAAAATTCCGAGTGGTGCCCACGCAATCGCCCGTCTTTGTTTAACACACGAGAAACGGCGAATGCAAAGTGCGACTGTCTTTGTTTGAACCTCGATATATCATATTCTGACAATAGCAGACTGGGTAATTATAAAGGCTGGGTCTTGGATGTACTATACGGTTCGTGAGACCAGAGTATGTTTAATTGTACTGCGTTCGATTTTTTCACAAATGAAATTTCACTTGGTGCTTTGTTTTCTAGATGTACCGGTACTTAGAAAAAATAACGGCAACCTGGCGTATTTCGTCTAAGGAATATCACTTTATACAAAATGAGATCTGCGCGTAACTCCTCTACCATTTCTAAGCAGCGAGGTTTTAATTTCATCTTATATATATATATATATATATATATATATATATATATATATATATATATATATATATATATATATATATATATACTAGCCGTGCCCGCGGCTCCGCTCGCGTGGACTTGATTCACCTTTATCGTCACTGCTTATTCGTTATGTTTATATTATTATATAGCTCAAGGGGCCTTAGAGGCTCATGGCTTGGTTGCATACTTGTCTCCACTTCTGTTTGTCTCCTGTTAGCTTTTTCCAGTGCGGGATTCCCATCAACTCCGGATCTTGATTTACTGCCTGAATCCATGTAGATCGAGGTCTACCCTTGCCTCTTCTTCCAACCACTCCTCTTATTAGGGTTTGCTTTGCCTGTCTTTCTTCCTTCATCCTTGCCACGTGTTCCAACCGTCCTAATCGCTGGCTTATTATGATTTGGCTTATAAGGGTTTTCGTATAGAGGCATTTTAATTCGTAGTTTGTTCTTCTTCTCCACAGTCCCTCTTTTTTCCTTCCTCCGCAGATTCTTCTTAAAGCTTTCCTTTCCCACACCTCCAACGTCTCCTTTTCTCTTGCATTCAGTTTCCACGTTTCGCATCCATATGTCACCGTGGGTCTGACAACTGTCGTATATATTCTTTCTTTTGCTTTTCTTGATACATTCTTTGATTTCAGAATTGGATTCATTGCCCCCAAACATCTCTGTACTTTCGCTATTCTTTCTTGTATCTCCGTCCTCTCTGTTATTGTTACTCCCAGATAATTAAATTTGTCCACTTTTTCAAACGTATATCTTTGCCCTAAGTTATTTATTATATCTAAACTTTTGTTGTTTTTATTATCCTTCTTCTTTGTAATTTCCATGTATTTTGTTTTTTCCTCATCTATCTTTACTCCTTTCATCCTTCCCCTTTCTTCTATCCTACTTATGGCTTTTTTGAGGTTCTCTTGCTCTTGCAATCACTGCTACATCATCCGCATAGGCCAAGCATTGGCAGGTTTGTTGGTATACCGTTCCATTTGTGTTTATTTCTGACTCCCGGATTATCTTCGCTAGTACCAAATTAAATAAATATGTCGACACTGGTTCCCCCTGTCTTAATCCTCTCTTCACCTTAAACTTGTCTGATACTTTGCCCTCAACCGACACTCTATTTTCTGTGTCATTCAGTGTCATTCTTACTATGCGAATCAATTTACTTGGAATTTTTAGTTCTTCCATTATCTTGTAGAGTCCTTCTCTATTTACAGAATCATATGCTTCTCTGAAATCCACAAGGACTAAGTGTAGTGCCTAATTTTGTTCTAAGCTATTATCTTAGATTTGCTTAATCGAAAATATCTGGTCCTGAATCCACACTGGTATTCTCCCAGAATAGACTCGGCTTTCTCTGCTAGTCTGTTTTTGATAGTGAACACTATTATCTTGTACACGACATCCCGTAAGGTTATTGGTCTATAATTAGCACATATAGTTTTTTCTCCTTTTTTGTATATTGGACAAATGAGCGACTCTCTCCAGCTCACTGGCATCTTTTCTGTTTCCCATATTTCTTGCACCAACCGGCATATTTCATTTTCCAGATCTACTCCTCCAGCTTTTATCAGTTCTACAATTTCCACCCGGGGCCTTATTTTTTTTAGGTTCTGAGTATTTCTCTTATTTCTTCTTTGCAGGGTTTATTTGTCCCCTCCTGCCCTTCGGTTAATTTTGCTTCCTATTTCTCATTCAACTCATTTTCATCTCCATTTAGTGTTTCTTTAAAGTATTCCTCCCATCTATTCAGTCTTTCTGCGAAGCTTACTGCTAAACTTCCATCTTTTTTCCTACATATTAACATTTAGTCTCTATTTATTCCCTTTGTATTTTATTTAAAAAAAAACACGTAAATCGGATAAGTGGTTCTTGAGTGCTAAGCGCAGTAATGGATAGACAGACAGACAAACAGAGAGACGTTACGTTTTATATATATTATAGATTTTTTTTTGACATATATTGACAGACAGACAGACAGAGAGACATTGCGTTTTATATATATTATATAGATTATTATTATTATATAACCTGGTCAGAGAACATATGTATGAATTTAAAAAATCACGTAAATCGGATAAGTGATTCTCGAGGGATAAGCTCACTAACGGACAGACAGGCAGACAGAGAGAGGTTGTATTTTACATATATTATAGATATAGATTCTAGTTATTACTATATACCCTGGCCAAAGAATATATGTATGAATTTAAAAAAAGACACGTAAATCGGATAAGTGGTTCTCGCCTAATAAACGCACTAATGGACAGACAGACAGACAGAGAGACATTGCATTTTATATATATTATAGATTATAGATTGTAGATATTGTCTGCTACGTAATATTGTTCCAAATTTAATGGTTTACGCTGTGTACTGCAAGGGAACGCGCTAGCGGCAAACTTTTTTCCGACTTCATTCACTATTATTGTCACTGCTCATTCCCTATGCTACCTATCGTAATAAAATATAGCCTATAACCTGGCCAGAGAACATATGTATGTTTTTTAAAAAAAAGTACGTAAATCGGATAAGTGGTTCTCCAGTGATAAGCGCACTAACGGACAGACAGACAGAGAGACGTTGCATTTTATATATATTATATGTATATATATATATATATATATATATATATATATATATATATATATATATATATATATATATATATATATATATATATATATATATATATATATATATATATATATATATATATATATATATATATATATATATATACAGTGAAGTCCAATTATAACCAAGTCTAAAAAATCACTAAAAATGGTTCCATATCACATCCAAACTTCATTACAAACAGTAAACAAAATCTAATATCATTTTTCATTACTTCTTATTTAGATTAGCCGCTAATGCTTAGAAAAATGAATAATAATAATTATACATTTACGAGTATAAACGAAAACATTAAAATACGTAGTTTATACCATAAAATCAGTAATTTTCCTTTGTAAAATATTACTTGAAAAAAAAGAGTGTTTATATAATTGTCAAGGTCACAAAAACTACTCCACATATATTCAGGAACTTCACGATATTCCAAAAAATTGCGAGTTTCAGTCATTTTCTTAGTCATTTCTGAAATGGATGGAACATAAATATTATCTCCTTCTTCAAGCTCGTCTTCGTCGTCATTTTCGCTTAAAATCTTTCTAGAAGTTACTGATGTCACAATTTGATCATCAGTTAATATTTCTCTCGTCAATAATTCATTATTGGCACATACATATTCTTCCAAATTAAAGTGATCAAACATCTTTTTAATCTCGATTTCCACTGTACTTTGTTGAATGTCAGCATCGTAAATAAATTCTAGACAATCAGTAGGATTTTCTCGATGTTTTTCAATCCACTGGGGCAACGGTAGCTCATCATCTAAGTCATATCTACATTGTATCCTTAAAAATTCGCCATGCTTAAAACAATTTGCAATGGTTTCTCTGCTGACTCTTTCCCAAGCCATATGGATAAAGTTTATAGCGTTCAAAAGAGTCACAGAAAAAATGTTACCTTTATCGATCGTCTTTAACATTTTCATAAGTAAAATCTTTCTATAATGACGTTTTTTAAAAACCCTTTGAGGACAAGTGGTTACCACTGATAACCACCTTTTAAAAATTATATTGTAGCTTTCCTACCGGTTTCTCCAGTAAACCACGATGTTAAGTTGTTTGCCTAACGTATCAAGAAGTCTAATCTAGCATGCTTAGGGTTTGAAATGTCCACCAGCGTTTAGTTGACATTTGTAATTGCACGTCGTAGGTAGTTGTGAGTTTTGCAGTACCAATTAGGCTGTTATTTTTCTTATAGCTGGTTATTCTTTAAGAAAATGTCCGGTAAGTAGTTAAGATATATCTATTTACTACATATGAATATATATCAAGTGCAATTTTTGTTTTGCTAAGTTTATAAATAGATTTATTTGTGGTGGTTACAAATGCTAACCACTAGGACTATATGTTTTTTTTTTTAGTGAAAGTGTTTTTTTTAAGTGACGCGTATTGCTATTACTATTATGCATAATTTTTCTAATTTTTGTTTGTTCATTTTTTTACAAGTTCCAAAAAAAAATGTTGGTCTTTTGGCGAACTTGAAGCAATGAATAGCACAGATGTTTTCGCGATTTTGGATGAAATTCCCAGTGACTGTGAGTCCATTGCATCAGATGTGGAGAGTACTATGGACAACGAAGCCCCCATAGATTATTTACTTTATGATGGAAGGGATGAACTTTTTGATATAGAAGATATTCCATTCATTTTCGAAGATAATGAGCAAGCGAAAGTCACTAAAGAATGGGACAGTGAGGATGAGTTACCGTTAGAAGTAATTCGTCAAGAAGAACTTAGAAAAAAATCAGTTGTTTGGACAAATGATGTCACTCATGCAACACGCGTAAACCAATTTGTGTCTCAGGCAGGGCCTAATGTTCCTGACAACGTTGAAACTCCTACCGATATGTTTTTGTATTTGTTTCCGGATTGTTTCATATCTGAAATTGTTTTTCAGACAAATTTGTATGCCTTACAAAAAAATGGTGGCAGCAACTACTTTATTCCAACCACCAACAAAGAAATAAAATCATTTTTGGGTGTAAACATGCTAATGAGCTTGAAAAAAATGCCAAGTTATAGAGACTACTGGTCCTCGAGAGAAGAACTTAGGGATTATTTTATAAGTTCTGTTTTATCTCGTGACAGATTAACCTGGCTTCTAAGTAATCTTCACGTAAATGATAACTCAGTACAGCCAAAAAAAGGTGAGGCCAATTATGATAAATTGTACAAAATCAGGCCATTACTTTCTAAATTGACACAAACTCTTGGCTCTGCTTTGAATCCTGGTGAATTTCAATCAATCGATGAATCTATGATCAAATTCAAGGGGAGAAGTAGTCTTCGCCAGTATATGCCAATGAAGCCCACGAAACGAGGCTACAAGGTATGGATTCGGGCTGATTCTACTGGATTTGTATCTGAGTTCCAAATTTATACGGGGAAAGTTGATCAGTCAGTTGAGAAAAAATTGGGACATCGCGTAGTAAAAGATCTAACAAGGGCTTTAGTTGGCAAGCACCACAACACACAACTCTGTAGAATTGCAAAGAGACTTGTTAGCTGATGGCATCTATGCATGTGGAACTGTGCGTAAAGGAAGGAAATATTATCCAGAGCTCAAAGTGGATAAACACATGAAAAGGGGCGACATAGATTGGAGAGTTTCTACAGATGGATTAGCAGCACTGAAGTGGATGGACCGCATTTTTTTTTACTTTGTAGATGTTTGTGTTGTGAACGCGTTCATTTTATTTCAAAATAGAAGTGACTCACGATGTATTACATTGAAACAATTTCGTGTATCGGTTGCTCGAGGATTAATTGGTGCCGTTAATTCGATTTCAAAAAAAAGAAGATCAGCAGAACAAGCACCTAACAAATACAAAAAAAAATCATTCCCACTGAGGTACGTCATGATCGTGCTGCACATATGCCTCTTAGATGTGGATCTCTCAGATGTGCTCATTGTAGCACAGCGAAGCATGTGCGTCGAACGACCTGGAAATGTTCAACCTGTGATGTTGGTCTCTGCCTCAATAAGGAGAAAAATTGCTTCTTTAAATTTCACGAAAATTAGTTTTGAGTGCCTTAATTCCTAGTGGTTAGTGCTAGAAACCACATCCTGCAGGATAATCCAGGATATTTTTTTACGTGAAATGAACTTTTACTTTGTTTTTGATGTTGGTTGAATACATTTTTTCAAAAAAATTCTTCATATCTTTTATTTTTTTTTCTCCGGCCTCAAAGGGTTAAAGAATGTATCACACAGTAATCCATAGGCTGGAGCTTTGCACTTGTGTTTGGAGGCATAAAAAACCAATTTTATTTGCTGTAGATCAACTTCAGGGTGCGCTGGACAGTTGTCAATCGAAACTAATATTTTTTCTGTTTGTGAATTTTAATTCTTGGCCCAATCGAACAGTTCGTTTTTAAAAATTTCTGATTTCATCCAGGCTTTACTGTTTGATTTGTACTTTACTGGTAAATGTTTGTTTTTAAAACACCTGGGATTGGCGGACTTTCCTATCCACTATTTTCCTTCCCAATTTACTAGCTTTCTCTTGTAAAGTATAGCCGTTAATAGGAACATACTCATGTCGTTTTTGACTAAACCATTTAAGGAGTTTCTTTTATCATAGACTGATAAGATTTCTTGCCTCTTCTTCCATATGGTAGAAACCGTAGATTTAGTTAATTCAACTGTTTGCAAACATCACTTTGTTTAACTCCATTTTCTATTTTCCTTATAATATCGTATTTGTCTTTTAAAGTAAAACGTTTTTGTGTACTCATTTTTAAAATAAACCTTAAACATTCAATTTGCTACTTTGATCAAATATGTGTTAGAACCGCAAAAATAAGTGAATTGAAAATAATACTGCTCGAACTAGCGACGAGGCGGAAACAAGCAGAATAGCAGTTTCCAGCGAGTCTCGGTGAATTCCTTAGATAAAGTCTCACGACATCGAGCACAGGGAGTGGCAAGGTCGTTATAATCGGACACAAAACATCCAAATTTGGTTCGCTTTATTCGGAAGTTCGTATATATATACATATATATATATATATATATATATATATATATATATATATATATATATATATATATATACATATATATATATATATATATATATATATATATATATATATATATATATATATATATATATATATATATAATATATATAAAATGCAACGGCTCTCTGTCTGTCTGTCTGTCTGTCTGTCTGTCCGTTAGTGCGCTTATCACTGGAGAACCACTTATCCGATTTACGTACTTTTTTTTTTTAAACATACATATGTTCTCTGGCCAGGTTATAGGCTATATTTTATTACGATAGGTAGCATAGGGAATGAGCAGTGACGATAATAGTGAATGAAGTCGGAAAAAAGTTTGCCGTTAGCGCGTTCCCTTGCAGTACACAGCCTAAACCATTAATTTGGAACAATATTATGTAGCAAAGAATATCTATAATCTATAATATGTATAAAATGCAATGTCTCTCTCTGTTTGTCCATTAGTGCGTTTATCAGGCGAGAACCACTTATCCGATTTACGTGTCTTTTTTTAAATTCATACATATATTCTTTGGCCAAGTTATATAGTAATAATAATAATCTATATCTATAAAATATTTGAAATACAACGTCTCTCTGTCTGCCTGTCTATCCGTTAGTGCGCTTATCCCTCGAGAACCACTTATCCGATTTATGTGATTTTTTTAAGTCATACATATGTTCTCTGACCAGGTTATATAATAATAATAATAATAGTCTATATAATATATATAAAACGCAACGTCTCTCTGTCTATCTGTCTGTTAGTGTGCTTATCATTCGAGAACCACTCATCCGATTTACGTGATTTTTTTTAATTCTCAATTTAATATATGTCAAAAAAATCTATAATATATATAAAAACGTAACGTCTCTCTGCCTGTCTGTCTATCCATTTCTGCACTTAGCACTCAAGAACCACTTATCCGATTTACGTGTGTTTTTTTTTATAAAAAAGGGGATAAACACAGACAAAATGCTAATATGTAGGAAAAAAGATGGAAGTTTAGCAGTAAGCTTAGCAGAAAGACTGAATAGATGGGAGGAATACTTTAAAGAAACACTAAATGGAGATGAAAATGAGTTGAATGAGAAATAGGAAGCAAAATTAACTGAAGGGGAGGAGGGGACAAATAAACCCTGCAAAAAAGAAATAAGAGAAATACTCAGAACCCCAAAAAAAATAAGGCCCCGGGTGGAAATTGTAAAACTGATAAAAGCTGGAGGAGTAGATCTGGAAAATGAAATATGCCGGTTGGTGCAAGAAATATGGGAAACAGAAAATATGCCAGTGAGCTGGAGAGAGTCGCTCATTTGTACAATATACAAAAAAGGAGAAAAAACAATATGTGCTAATTATAGACCAATAGCCTTACTGAATGTCGTGGACAAGATAGTAGTGTTGACTATCAAAAACAGACTAGCAGAGAAAGCCGAGTTTATTCTGGGAGAGTACCAGTGTGGATTCAGGAAAAATAGATCGGTTACAGACCAGATATTTTCGATTAAGCAAATCTAAGATAATAACTTAGAACAAAATTTGACACTACACTTGGTCTTTGTGGATTTCAGAGAAGCATATGACTCTGTAAATAGAGAAGGACTCTACAAGATAATGGAAGAACTAAAAATTCCAAATAAATTGATTCGCATGGTGAATGACACAGAAAATAGAGTGTTGGTTGAGGGCAAAGTATCAGACAAGTTTAAGGTGAAGAGACGATTAAGACGGGGGAATCAGTGTTGACATGTTTATTTAATTTGGTACTATAGAAGATAATCCGGGAGTCAGAAATAAAAAACAAATGCAACGATATACCAACAAACTTGCCAATGCTTGGCCTATACGGATGATGTAGCGGTGATTGCAAGAGCAAAACAGAACCTCGAAAAAGCCATAAGTAGGATAGAAGAAAGGGGAAGGATGAGAGGACTAAAGATAAATGAGGAAAAAAACAAAATACATGAAAATTACAAGGAAGAAGGATAATAAAAAGTTTTGATATAATAAACAACTTAGGGAAAAGATATATGTCTGAGAAAGTAGACAAATTTAATTATCTGGGAGTAACAATACCAGAGAGTGGACAAGAAAGGATTGAGATACAAGAAAGAATAGCGAAAGGACAGAGATGTTTGGGGGCAATGAGTCCAATATTGAAATCAAAGAATATATCAAGAAAACCAAAAGAAAGAATATATACGACAGTTGTCAGACCCACGGTGACATATGGATGCGAAACGTGGAAACCGAATGCAAGAGAAAAGGAGACGTTGGAGGTGTGGGAAAGGAAAGCTTTGAGAAGAATCTACGAAGAAAGGAAAGAAGAGGGACTGTGGAGAAGAAGAACAAACTACGAATTAAAATGCCTATATACGAAATTTCTTATAAGCCAAATCATAAGAAGCCAGCGATTAAGATGGTTGGGACACGTGGCAAGGATGAAGGAAGAAAGACAGGCAAAGCAAGCTCTAATAAGAGGAATGGTTGGAAGAAGAGGCAAGGGTAGACCTCGATCTACATGGATTCAGGCAGTAAAGCAAGATCCGGAGTTGATGGGAATCCCACATTGGGAAAAGCTAACAGGAGGCAAAAAGAAGTGGAGACAAGTATGCAACCAACCCATGAGTCTTTAAGGCCCCTTGAGCTATATAATAATATAAACATAACGAATAAGCAGTGACGATAAAGGTGAATCAAGTCCACGCGAGCGGAGCCGCGGGCGCGGCTGGTATATATATATATATATATATATATATATATATATATATATATATATATATATATATATATATATATATATATATATATATATATATGGAAGGACAGCTCAAAGTCACAGGATAGCTAATCAGACAAATAAGGGGAGTGAAGAATTTCAGTGATGGAATTCTTCGCCAAACACTCTACAAGGTGATCATTTTTAGACGCCCGACCCCAATTTGTGTAAAATTGTTGGATATATTTTTTTTTTAATGTAGAATGGTATAATTCAACTTGCTTTCTATATTATTTTTCTGTTATGTTTAACTAATTAATTGGAACTATAAGAAAACATGTTTAAATTAATATTTGAAACTCAGTCAACGAGGATTAGTATTAAAAACAACTACCGAACATTTTATTTAGAAGTTACATCATTGTTAGAAAAATGTAAACAAAATTAATGTCAAAAAAGTCTCCAAACACTCATGAACTGAATTGAAAAAAAACATGTTATAATTAGCCGCATTTTATCAAGCTATCTATTGCTCGCTGAACTGAAATTTATATTTTATTAATGGTACCATGTTTATCTAAACATTTTGAGAGACTATTTAAGAATAACCGGTCAAGTGCAAGTTGAATTTGCACAATTAGTGTTCCGTACGTTGATTGTTTTTAAAATAAAAAATTTTGTTAGGGTGGTATAAAATGATCAGTGACTTCACAAAACACACCCCAAATGAGTTTTCAACAAAGTTTGTTTCCAATCTTTACTGAAAACTGGTGACCTTGAATTTTTTTTTTCTATACCAGATAAATTATTAAAGGTAATGATAATTTTCGTTCAATCTATACCCCGTGGTGAATATTCCAGGATTTTTTCAAAATTTTTTGATCAGTTACTTTTCGAGATAAGGTAGGGGACAGCGATGTTTCACGATTTTTTAAAAGTAATACGAAGAAAAGTGTGCGCAAGTATTACATTATATATATATTTTTTACTCGTGTTTTCACAAGCTTTCATTTGACACCACACTCGATTACCTAGTAAAAAATTTTTTTTTTCACTTCCGATTTCACCCCCCAAAACTAACCCCTTAAGTCAAAATTTAACTTTCAAAACTACTTGGCTCTGATGAGGCCATCAATTCCTATATTACTACCAAATTTCAACTTTCTATGACAAATAGTTTCGGAGAAAATCGGGTGTGACAGACGGACAGACGGACAGACGGACAGACGGACAGACGGACAGACAGACGGACAGACACCGAAGTGATCTTATAAGTGTTCCGTACGGAACACTAAAAAGGGTCCAAAAATTAGCATTCAAAAAAAGATATATTTTCCACCAGGACAAGAATCCGAAACATCGCAAACTTGGTGCGAGAATGGATGGTCCATAATGTGCAACAGCAGCTTCATATACGTTCGCAAACATAATGTTTTAAATAGAAAATGTAACTTCTAAATAAAAGGTTCCGTAGTTGTTTTAAATACTAATCCTCGTTGGTTAAGTTTCAAATATTAATTTAAAAATAGTATAGACAGCCGGTGGTGTATGGTAACTTTTTGGACTGACTGTATATCATGGCAACGGGAGCACCACTTTATACAACTGCTGCTTTTATTCGAATGAATGGTTTCAACGAAGATGGATAGGAGTTCTCAACCCAGTTGTAATGGGCACCTAAGTCACCAGACCTCACGCTGTTAAATTTTTTCTTGTGGGGGAATTTTCAGGATATTGTATACAAAACTGCGACAAATGATACTGGCAAAAATATCTGTTGCTTGCAATAGTATATCTGGAAAAATTACACTGGTCAACAAAAAAAAGAAAATTACTTGTTTCCTGTGATTTTTTTTTTGTTTCTATCTCAAATTGACGCGTATTTTTTATATATGGCAACAATTTTTCTCTAACAGCTTTTGTTTTTAAGTTATAGCTAACTACCCTCATTTACTATTTTTACTTAGATTTTCGTTTTTTATTGGACACTAAAATATATTTTGTTGTTGTTTTAGATATGGCTTCGTCAAGAAGATGTTGTGTGTTTAATCCCGATTGTTTTTGCTATATTTGTGGTGAATATATATTTGCAAAATATTGAAAAACCTATATCGGACTTTGTGAAAACTGCGTATCATCAATACTTTAAAATAAAATTGTGTAATCAGGACAAGCCATGGGTTCCTCATATTGTATGCCAGAAATGTATGGTATGTCTACGGTTATGGTCCAGTGGAAAAAGAGATGCAATAATGTTCGTAACACCCATGATTTTGGCGAGAACCTCGAAACCATCATGACGATTGCTACTTTTGCGTTGTGAAAATAAACGGAATTATCCCTGGAAATCGAAGTAAGTGGTCATATCCTAACTTATCTTCTGCTCAACGACCTCAATTAAAATCACAAGAGGTACAACCCAGCACATCTAAATCTTCTGATGATCCAAATCTCTGTGAACCCGAACGAAATACATCAAGTGAAGACTCTGATTCAGACTACAAATGTAGCCTTTCAGAACCTCAACCATTTAATCAGAAAGAACTAAATGACTTAGTAAGAGATCTGAACTTACCAAAAGAAGCTTCTGAAATTTTAGCATCTCGTTTAAAAGAAAAAAATTTGCTTACTCCGGAAACCAACATTACATTTTATCGTACCTGAGAAAAAAATCTGTTACCGTATTTTTCTCAAGAGAAGGATTTAGTTTTTTTTGTAACGATGTTGGTGGTATTTTGCAGCAGATGGGATTAAAACAGTACCAACCTAGTGATTGGCGTCTTTTCATAGACAGCAGCAAAAGAGGTTTAAGGTGTGTTTTGCTTCATAACAGTAACAAGTACGGATCTATACCTATTGCACATTCGACGACTTTAAAAGAAAAATACGTAAATGTTTGTAAGGTTATGGATAAAATTAAGTATCAAGACCACAAATGGGTCATTTGTGTTGATCTGAAAATGGTTAACTTTCTTTTAGGTCAATAAGGGGAGTACACAAAGTTCCTTTGTTTCATGTGTCTCTGGGATAGTCGTGACAAACAAAACCATTGGTCACAAAAAGTTTGACCAGTGCGGGAAGAGCTAAAAGTTGGTACAAAAAAATGTTATAAACGTGCCTTTAGTTAGCCGAGACCGCATCATACTTCCACCACTTCATATTAAACTCGGCATAATGAAACAGTTTGTGAAGGCGCTTGACAAAAGTGACGAATGTTTTAATTTTCTTTCACGCAAGTTTCCAGGATTAAGTTCAGAAAAACTGAAAGCTGGTATTTTTGATGGGCCACAGATTAGGCAACTTGTGAAAGATCCTAATTTTGTCAAATCAATGACTGAAGTCGAATCCAAAGCTTGGAATTCATTTGTTTTGGTTATGAGTAGCTTCCTAGGCAAAAAGAAATCTGACGACCATGTCGAGCTTGTTGAGTGCATGCTATCGAACTTGCAAGAGCTAGGGTGCAACATGAGCATAAAAATCCACTTCCTGCACTCGCATTTAGACCGATTTCCACAAAATCTGGGTGATTTTAATGAGGAGCAGGGGTGAAAGATTTCATCAGGATCTTCGGACAATGGAAGAGCGTTTATCAGGGCGGTGGGACTTACGATGATGGCAGACTACTGCTGGAGTTTGCAACGAGACCTACCTAAAGTCGTTCATTCAAGGAAATCTTATAAAAGATCATTTGCTAGTGTTCAATAGAAATTTTGTTAACATAATGTATTATTTTTTTATATTTCTTTGGCAAAATAATAAAACTGTATATTTCAAAAGGTAAAGCTGTTAGCAATCTCCCAATATTTTTTTCATAGTCAGGGCCATAGAAATATCCAATAACAGAAAAAAAAAATAAAGGAAACAAGACTTGTGTTGACCAGTGTTATTTATAAAATCACTCAAGTGTTAATGAAAAAAATGGAAAAATGCATGATAGGAAGAAGGAAAACATATAGAAAGTTTCTACCGATGTTTTATTTATTTTTTAAGTTTCAAACATTTAATTTTATAAATGCGTAATAAGTTATGTAATGTTAAAAGTTATATGGTTTTTTGTGGTTTTAATAAAAATAATATATTCATGTTTTTTATTGTTCAAAGATATTTTATTAAAGGAAAAACCTAAACAAAATAACTAATATTATTAAAATTACTGTCAGATTAAAGTATAACAGCGGCTTACTTTATAAATTGTTTGAATACCGCCAAACGTGGCATATTATCCATGCAACCGCGCCGACCAAAAAGTAATATTTTAGAGGGTTTTGCAAAACAAATTACAAAAAAACAGTTTAAGGAAAAAATGTTGAAAAAAATTAGGGCTTTCCAATGCCATTTTATAACAGGTATGACGTTGACAAAAAAAGTTGTTAAGTAGCCCAGCGTCGTTTTCACTTCCAAATGTCAAATACGTCAGTATATTTTTTGATATGCACTTTACCATTCTACATTAAAAAAAGTAGTAAATATCCAACAATTTTCCATAAATCGGGGCCGGGCGTCTAAAAATGATCACCGTGTTCATTGTCGTGAAGCAAAAGAAAACTCTTGTCGCTCCAAAGTTCCGCTCCATTTTCTTACTAATAGAAAATTCGTCGGAGATGTTCCGATGTCCGATGATGGTCTTTAGGTTGAACTTTACCAATGATTTCAGGTGTGGTTACAGTCTAAGGTCCTCTACCGAATTTCAGTCGGCGTTAAATCGCGAAAACTACTCGAAAATTAGATCAAGTTAAAACTTGTCATGCAGCGTTAGTTCGGAACTTAAATTGCACTGCGTATAACGTGTCGCAGATAACACACGTATAACGGTTCGCAGATGGCCAACACAAAAGAAGAATTACAAGAAATGCTGGTGGATTTAAATAACAAGTTTCGAGAAATAGATCTAAAAATAAACTTCACCAAAGTGTCTTAACAAGGAAAGTACGAGGCTGGTTTGAAAAGTTCGTGCAAAGTCCGAGAGATGGCACCACCGGCGCGTATCGAGGTCATGTTTAGTTAGTAGCATCTCTTCAATGAACGCACACCAAGTTTCAGCCATATTGGTCTATTTCTTTGTGTTTGGCATTCGTGTGAATCAAGGAAGTCGAGTGATTTTCAAGAAATGGACGAAAAAGAATTTCGTGTGGTGATTAAACATTACTTTATGAAAGGCAAAACGCCTCAGGAGACTAAAGAGAAGCTTGATAAACATTATGGTGACTCTGCACCTTCGATTCGAACAGTTTATAAGTGGTTAAAAAATTTTCGGACTGGCCATATGGACACAAGTGACGCTAAACGTTCTGGACGATCTGTGGAGGTTACGACTCCAGAAATCATTGATCAAATCCATGGTATGGTGATGGATGACAGAAGAGTTTAAGGTGCGTGAGATTGCTAGTGCTGTGGGCATCTCGATTGAACGGGTACATAATATTTTGCATAAACATTTGGACATGAGAAAGCTATCCGCAAGATGGGTGCCGCGATTGCTCACGCTTGACCAAAAACGGAATCGTGTGAAGTGTTGCAAGGATGGTTTGCAGCTGTTCCAGAAGAATCCGGAGGACTTTTCGTCACTGTGCATGAAACATGGATACATTACTATACTCCTGAGACCAAACAACAATCTAAACAATGGGTTACCAAGGGGGAATCTGCACCAAAAAAGGCGAAGACCGTTCCTTCGACCGGAAAGGTTATGGCGACTGTCTTTTGGGATTCGCAAGGGATAATCCTCATCGACTATCTGGAAAAGGGTAAAACTACAGGTGAATATTATTCATCGTTATTGGACCGTTTGAAAACCGAGCTGCAAAAAAAACGCCCGCGATTGGCCCACAAGAAAGTCCTTTTCCATCACGACAACGCACCAGCAGTTGTAGTCGCAAAATTAATGGAAATAGGATTCCAACTCGTTTTGGACAAATCCTATTATTCGGAAGGGATCAACAAACTAGAACATCGTTGGACGAAGTGTATAAGCCTAAAAGGAGACTATGTCGAAAAATAAAAAAGGTTTACCCCAAACACATAAGTAGTTTTTATTTTTGCACGGACTTTTCAAACCAGCCTCGTAAAGATAACAGTCAGGAATTATTAATAGAAGGTGAAAGAATAGGAGAGGTACAAATATTCATATACAATAATAATAAAAATAATAAGGGAGGGTCTTACAGCCTTGGCCGCTTCCCGCACTTCATACGCCATCTCTCTCTTTCCCACCAATCGTTTACTTCTAAATATCTGCAACTGATTGCTTTTTCAATATTTTTTCTCCATGTCGTCCTTGGTCTCCCCTTTTTTCTTTTGTTCCATGGTACATATTGTAAAGTGTTTTTCGGCCAACGTTTTTCTCCCATGCGCATTACGTGTCCGTACCATATTAACTGACGTGTTTCTATTAGGTCTGTCACTGCCTCTAACATCTTTGCTTTTTGTCTAATTTCTTCATTGCGTATGTGATCTAATCTTGAAGCTCCACAAGATCGTCGTAAGTAGTCCATTTCAACTGCTTTTAGCTTATCTCTATCTTGAGTACTCATTTGCTAGCATTCTGAACTTTACACATCATTGTTTTTGTTTTTAATCTAATCTTAGGTGACCATCATTGTTTTTGTTTTTAATCTAATCTTAGGTGATCACAGTAGCGAGTTAAGCATTTGTATACATCTTCGCCCTTGTGGCAATCTGTTCTGGATTCCCTGTCTGTGTTTCCTTTTTCTGATATCATGCTTCCTAAGTTGACAACCTTTTATTGTTCCTTGTGGAAGCTGACGATCGTCGACCTCACCTCCAACGTTCAGATATTCATTTTTGCCTACATTGATGTTTAGACCCCAGTTCTTTAATTCATCCTCTAGTTTCCTGTATATGTATTGGATGTCATCTTCATCGCTTGCAATGATTACCTGATCGTCCGCAAATAGGAGTGTATATAGACAATCATTTTCAATTCCCATTCCCATATACCTACATTTTTTCATCCAGGAATTTAGAGCTTTTTGGATGAACATCTTGAATAATGTAGGAGAAAGGCAGCATCCTTGTTTTAAGTCTTTTGTAATGTTGAATGACTCCGATATATTCTTTCCTATTTGCATCTTTATAAATATTATATATTGCTCTTACATATAGTCTACTGAGGTCATTTGCGTCTAGTATATCAAATAACTCTTTTAGGGGAACTATATCGTAAGCCTTTTCAAGGTCGACGAATGTAAGGTGGGTACTCAGATTTCTTGCTGCTTTTGTTTCTATTATTTGATTGTCATTGTCAATACAAGATCTGCCAGCACGAAAGCCACTCTGCTCCTCTATTTCTGTCAGTTTGCTTTCTGTTCTTTCTTCATATATTTAGAACAAAAAAATCAAAATATCAAAAAATAAAGTCTCGTTTGCTTGGTCTGCGTTCGGAAGGTTACAATCTACATTCAAATTGAACATCCCAAATAAAATAAAAGCCAGAGAATTCGATTAATATGTACTGCCGGTATTAACATATGGCACTGAAACGTGGGATTTAAATAAAAGCATAATAAATAAACTCCAGGTAACCCAAAGTAGAGAGGACGGCAGAATGCTAAATATTAGACTCCAAGATCGTATTTCTAACATCGAGATACGAAGAAGATCAAAAGTGACAAATGTAATACCACGAATATGTATATTAAGGTGGAACTGGGCGGGGCATGTCGCAAGAACGAATAATAACAGATGGACACGCCGTATAGTTGAATGGAGGCCTAGAGAACAGAAAATATAGAGAAGTAGACCACAGACAAGATAAACGGACGAGATAAAAAGATTAGCAGGACGCGATTGGATGCAAAAAGCAAATAACAAAGCTCATTCGAAACAACTTGGGGAGGCTTATATCCGACTATGGATGGAATAAGTTATTGATGATGATGATACCGTCTTTAGTTCCGTGCTACTTTGGAAAGGAAGAGTGGAACTATATTTTAACCAACTCAGTATGGCCGACAGATTCTGTGTGAAGCGTGATGGTTAGGGTGGTTTTTGAGGCTGAGAAAAAGGATCGCTCTAGTTTGTTTGCTAGACGTTGAGACTCCCCATATCAACTACTCCAAAGTTGAAAATAAAAATCGTAACTGACTGAATTATATAAAATCATCGGGTATTAATATCGACGCGATTTGACGGCATAGTAGGCCTTCTTCCGATACTCTTTCTTAATAATTCTATTTCAAATTTTGAATTATGCCCCTAAAAATTCTTATAGCCGAAATATTAAACTAAATAAAAAAAAACTGGTTTAAAAAAGGCCCGATGCATGTAAGCTGCCAGGCCTAAAAAAAAAGCGAAAAAAGTTAAAAAACACGATTTTTTTTCGAAAAGAAAAAAAAAAATGTTAATGCCGAAACGACGATACATAAAGAAAATATGAATTTAAGAAATATATGACGGTTTTAAATTAAGAAGATATACGGGACTGGCTGTTTGATGAGGTATTTTGGAAATGTGTTTTTCGGGTATTAAGGTGAAGATTAACATTGCTCATAATAATGAGATTAAAGTGTTATTAATTGGGTCTAAAAATATTACTTGGATAAAATAAATGACAACTCTTTCTTTAGTAATTGCCACTACGACGTTTGGAGTTGTATAGTACACGGACATTTTTTTAAGTACCGTCAAACGGGGTGAAGTCGATCAAAAAAATACGTTTTTTTGAGATAACTGAGTAACAAATAATTATCACAGGGGAACAGCTGTTTTGGTGTCGAGGTTTTTTGAGCTGATTCTATATCAATTTGATGTCCTGAATTCAAATAACGTATTCATTTCTACCTAGGAGCTCAAATTTTTAAGATATACAATTTTAGAGAAATATAAGTTACATTATTGTAACTCAAATCCGTAAGTGTAGTAAACAAAAGTAGATACGAAATTTTTATTTTAGTTATACAAAATACAATATTATGTCGTACTTACAAACAAAAAAAAAACATTGAAGAAATGAAATAGTCACTCAACACTTGGAAAGCTTCTTTTCCGCGACATTCTTGAATGTTTTTTTAAACAGTCCCTTTTTAAACTCCAGCAGTAATCTGCCATCATGTGCATGTCCCATCTTCCTTGGTAGCGGTCCTCCATAACTTTAATATCTTGGTGAAATCTTTCACCTTGTTCCTCACTCATGTCTCCTAAATTTTCTGGAAAACGGTCTAAGTGGCTGTGTAAATAGTGTATTTTAATACTCATATTGCACCCTAAGGATTTGAAACTATTAAGCATCTTGTTAACCATTTCAACATAGTTTTGAGCTTTATGTTTGCCTAGAAAATTTTCTACAACTGCAACAAATGATGTCCAAGCTTTTCGTTCAACTTGATTCATTGAATTTATGAAGGCAGGATCCTTAATTAATTGTCTTATTTGTGGGCCGTCAAATATCCCTGCTTTGAGTTTTTCTGTGCTCAACTGATGCATTTTTACCTCTATATATGCAAAACAAGACCCATTCTTATCAAGAGCCTTTACAAATTGCTTCATTAAGCCCAACTTTATATGTAACGGAGGAAGTATGATTTTTTCTCTTTCAACCAAAGCGTCGTTAATGACATTCTTTTCCCCAACGTCCATGTTTTCTCTCTGAGGCCAATCTTTTCCAACCCAGTGGTGTGTTTTGTCCCTACTATCCCAGAGGCCCAAGAAACACGGATATTTCGTGTAACCACTTTGCTGCCCAAGAAGAAAGTTTACCATTTTTAAGTCTACACAAATTATCCATTGATGTTCGTAATACTTTATCTTCTGCAAGACCAAAGCTATGGTATTATATTCTTTTTTCAGTTTCGTTGAGTGAGCTAGTGGTATTGAACCATATTTATTCCCATTATGTAGAAGGACACATTTTAAACTTCGCTTTGAACTGTCAATAAATAGGCGCCAATCATCTGGAATATATTCAGAAAGTCCCATTTCTTTCATGAGTCCCCTAATTTCGTGACAAAATACAAGATTGTCTTCTTGAAAAAAGAATGGTAGCAGATCTTTTTCTCTTGTACGGTAAAAGGTAATTTTGGTTCCTTGTTCCAGTAATTTTTTTCGTTCGTTCAACCTAGAAGCCAGTACTTCAGAAGCTTTTTTCGATAAATTAAGATCCCTGGTGAGATCATTTAATTCATTTTGATTGAAGCGTTGAGGAACTGATGACGTCCCCTCATAGTCACTGTTAGTTTCATTAGCATCAGAACTTTTATTAGCATCAGAAGAGCGATCAGAGGGAAAATATTCGTCATCAGAGATATGTGGAAGCTGATGAAATGTTGGAATCGGTATTTCATCTGAGTGCGGGATAGGGCGTATTGCCAAGTCTAAATTGGGATAAGTCCACTTACTGCGGTTATTTCGATTGATTCCATTAGTATTTACTAAACAGAAATAACTATCACTGAAGTGGTTTTTTGGTTCTCTCCAAACCATTGGTACGCCGAATTTTAGACATTTTCTTTTCCCGGTAGTCCACTGCCGTAAATGCTCTGTACAAGTTTTACATACGAGATGCGGGGCCCACGTTTTGTCCTGATCACCAAGCTTAACTCCAAAGTATCCAAGATACGCTCGCTTTACAAAGTCAGTAATAGTTTGTCTGTTTTGTTGAAACATGTATTCTCCGCATATATAGCAAAACACATCAGGTTGATTTACACAACTTCTTCTTGAACTGGAACCTGAAATTTTAATTCTGTTCAATAACACAAAAACACTCTTTTCTTAACATAAAATAACACGCCGAATTCGATCTACTCTCATTAGTAAGAACGCACGTCATTTCAGGTACCTGTTAGGCAATGGTTCCACTATTTATAGATTTACCTGGAATTTACTCAATTACAGACTGACAATAAAACCATTGTACCTACATTAATGAATATATAATAATTTTAGAACTCTCATAAATGAATATACTGAATAAAAACCACATTGGTAGATAAGTTGATGTATCTAAAAAAGTGGAGCTGATAGAGAAAAACGGATTGCATGTATAGATTTAGCGTCCCAAATATAGTTAAAATCAGCTCTAAAATCCCAGGCAGCAAAACAAAAATATTTTTTTGTTGCCCTGTGTTATATTTTAATGCAATTAAAAATATAACTTCCTTGATACTTAGGTTGTCGAATGGTGACTGGAGTAAGGTCATAGATGCATTTTTTTTTTTATTTTGAATTAAAAGGTGATCGACTTCACCCCAGGGTTCGGGGTGAAGTCGATCCCCCATTTTAAAATGCATATTTCCCACTTTAGGATTGTTCGGGATGAAGTCGATCAGTAAAAAATTAAAAAAATTATATGTAGGTACCAAGGTACCACCTACATTTGCAGAATTTTGCAATAAAACACAAATTAAGGAAATATAAACGTTTATTCTTTGGACAAGCTTTACACAGCCATTGATTAAATAAACAAACTATACTTAAAAATAAAAATACAGGCAAAAATAAAACTAAAAAACAGAATTCAAAAAATTACGAAATGAATGAACACACAAAAATTTCTCACTGGAGTGTTTCCATTTCGTTTTTTCTAAGCGAGAAGAAATGTTTGCCCCGCTTTAGTGATTTTAAATTAACTTGTCGGACAATCTGTTCCCTGTTTATGACAGACTCATCCGGAATATTTGAATAAATGGAAAACAAAGATTTCATGGATGGATGTTTACGCAGTGTACTTACAACTATCTCAGTCCCTGATATTTCAATAATTTTAGTGACATAAAATCGATCTCTCTTATTTGTTTCATATGTTGTGATGATAAATTGTCCTATATCCCAGTTCCTGGATGAATCAAGAATAATGTTGGCTGGCTCAGCAGAACTTTCTCCAATTTCATAATCATTTGTGTTGATATGCTGTTCATCCTCCTTCAATGCCTGTAAGTCATCTTCCTCTTCGCTGTCGCTTATTTGCCTCTTACGTGCTTTGGGTTGCTTGCAACTGCTCTGGTTCTCTTTTTCCAAATCTTCTGTGCCTATGCTTTTGCCAGCGGCTATGTTTAGTCTTTTTCCTCGCTTTGGAGCATCATTAGGCCCAGTCTTGAGCTCGTGTAGATAATCTACAAGCACTGCAGTCATTGAAGTTTCTGCCACGTTTCCTTCCTCCGGTGTAGTAGGCTCTTTTCTTTTTATTTTTGCAAGAACAGCATCGGGATTGAAGGGGACTAGGCCGCAGGCTCTAAATCCAGCTAAAATATTGTTCATTTCGCGATCCCCGAGTCCTTCAACCGTGGTTTTTAACATCCTAGGAAATATAGTTTTTGGTAAAACCCCCCTATTCTTTAGTTTCCATTCCTCCAGTGCTCTTTTCCATGATGCTTTGAGAGGACGAAAATATGCCACGTCCAGTGGCTGGAGCACGTGGGTCGAATTAGGGGGGAGTAAGACACACTTAATGTTGTTATTTTCGCACTCTTGAATGACACTGACAGTAATATGACTTTGCAAGTTATCTCCAATAAGCAACTTGGTTCCTTCTAATTTTCGGAAAAATGGAAGTGCTACGGTCCTGAACCAATCGTCAAACAATTCAGAATCAAACCATCCCTTTGGAGACGTGTTGTAAATTGCTCCTGGTAATCCGCCCTCCTTCCAACCTTCATAAATATGTTTGGCTTTGTACACTGTATAAGTAGGGAGACGAGTTCCATCAGCAGCTATTGCGAACATAACTGTTGTGCTGCTTTTGGTGGTGTCAAGTGTCCTGTAGGCGTGATTGCTTCCTTTCTTCATTACCACTTTAACCGTTCCGGGATCGTCAACGAAGTTTGTTTCGTCATAGTTTACAACGTTTTGTGGTGGGATATCTCTGATTATATCCGCCACATTTCGGAAATATTCCTCAACAATCTCGTATGTTACAGCGGCTCTCACTCGCTTTGTATTCTCCGCAAGCTTGACTGTAAGCTGAGGATGCCTCTTCATCAGACCATTGAACCACCCTTCTCCTGGCATATTATTTTTAAATCGCTTTTCAGTGATGCCGCGACTATTTAAATATTGCTGCGTGATTCGCCTAATATCAATGGGCCATTATGCTTAAACACAAATGAAAATACTGGTTTGATCGACTTCACCCCTGCCGATCGACTTCACCCCGTTTGACGGTATCTTAAATAGTCCGATCAATGATTCTTGCATGGACGTCCTCAATGTCTGAATAGAGTGTAAACATCCGTCTATATTATTCTTCTTGTCAACATGTTAAGTATATTTAAAAACTTAAAAACGTAGGTCTTCTGTCATCTGAAGTTATTTACGACATCCGCTCTATTATCTGTCTCGGTTATTTGTACATATGCAAGAAAGACAGCGAACAACCTTGAATTTGGGTATAGCTTCATGTTTTAGAAGAATCGATAATTCTTTGACGGATTGAGGTTATATCATCTTTATGTTTAATTTTTGGAAGTGTCTAATGCACGGTTCACGCGTCTTGGGATGGTTCAGCAAATACGAAGAACACTTTGGTAATTCCTAAAAATACGATTTTTTTTTTCGTTTTTAGTTATACCAATACTGCCATCTATGCCTTCGAGCAATAAGCTCAAGAAAGGTGCGTATCTGCAATAAGTTGCCAGCCGTGCTGTACCGCTCTGCTTGATTAGACTTAGTAAGTCACCGACAGAGTGCAATATAAGCATCTATTTGTTATAGTTTTCCGTTAAAAATAGGCAATGTTAGACGTTGGATTTATACAGAGAGGTAAATGTCCTTCAGACGAAAGAACTAGGGTGTTTTACATATCATACACATTTAATATATCCGTTGTTTTCGTTAATTACCAAACCGAATAAAAAATTTGAAATTCTATTTTCACTTTTGGAATTGTCATTTAAAACTCAGATCGCCAACACTGAATTGACAGCCGATTGAATCGTATGAATATTCTTGACTTCGGGTTGATCACATGACTGCAAAGATTCATTGATCAGACTATATAATCCACTGTTTTTCTATTCTACATAAAAGAAAAATTATTCCAGTACTAAATTTAGTTTTCCACGAAGAAAGTAAATATGATAACAAAAAAATTCTCATTTGTGACAATTGAGGGATTAAAATTTCAGAGCAAAATTTAAAATACTTTCGAAGTTATAGATGATTATGGCGCCAAGTGTAACGCAGGCCAAACCGACCGCGCGGCTTGCCAACTTACCTTTCGGCCGTTTACAAAGGTTTTGCTCTACCTGTGTCGAACATCTGCTGCTACTTTTATGATTCTAAGAAAGATAGAAGTATACGTTTTGTTTGTTCTGCAAGTTGGGGGGTTTTTCGAAGTGCTGATATCTAGTGAGGTAAAATTCTAGCTATAGAACTTTATTTGATCGCGTATACAGTCGACACTGTTTCTAGTGAAATTCTATATAGTGAAAAACTCTTTATTTTTTCAGGACCTAGAATATTTTAATGAAATTTCATGTAAAAAGCCCTGCATATAGTGAATCTGTAAAATAGTAACACTTTATATAATAAAATTTTTACCGAATTTTATGTATAAATTTTTATGCATTTGTTGAGATCTTGGCCATTTCGGGTTTCCCATTTTTATCTAACATTAGCACGAATTCCATTTTTATGACGCATTCTTTTGAAAAGGATCTTAACGCGTTTATAACGCCTAATGGTTGGCAAAAAATCAGGTAGATTTCTGTGAGAAACCCGGAGAAAAACCCATTTTATAGTCGAGGCCTAGTAATTCGCAAATTCAGGTTCAGTTTCTTTTTGTTTAAGAATCAAGTAAGATGTCCAAGCGAGTGTGTTTAAGTTTAGCTGAGAAAATTAAAGTTTTGGAGGAAGTTGGTAAAATCTGCAAAAAAATTGATGTTGCTGCAAAATTTGGTTTCTCCAAGTTGCGTCTCTCTGATAATAAAAAGTCGCGACAGTATCATCAAGAAACCTAGTGTTCCAAGCAGTCGAAAACGAGTACGGGTGAGTACTTATGAAGATGTAAATGAAGCAGTTTTACGATGGTTTCAAGTGGCTCGTACGCATCAAAGCGTATCAATATCGGGAAATTTAAGAAAGCAAAAGGCTCTACAATTTGCTAAAGAATTTAACTGCGTTAATTTTCAAGCTAGTGAAGGGTGGTTGAGTGCCTGGAAGACTCGCAATTTAATTGTTTTCAAGACGGTGTCTGGCGAGAGTGCAAGCGTTAGTCAGGAGGACTATGACATTTGGACTGAAACTGTTTTAAAAAGTGCATTGAAAAAGTACGAGCCTAAAAAACGTTTTCGATTGTGATGAAACCGGTTTGTTTTTTAAATGTTTGCCAAATAAAACTTTTGCTTTTTAGAGTGATAAATGTTTTGGTGTTAAAACAAGTAAAGAAAGGGTGACACTTATGGTTGGAGCAAACATGGATGGCTCAGAAAAACTGAAATTATTGCTCATAGGTAAAAGCAAAAATCCCCGTTGTTCAAAAGGAGTTAAATCTCTGGAGTTAGATTACGCCAATAATAAAAAGCCATGGATGACTTCTGAGATTTTCGAAAGATGGATCAAAGAACTGGACACGAAAATGAAAAGCCAAAAGCGAAAGATTGTGATGTTTATAGACAATTATCCTGCACATCCAGTTACTGTAAGTAGAAAATTAAGGAATATTGAATTGATCTTTTTTCCACCAAACATGACCTCCAAATTGCAACCTATAGACCGGGGTATTATAAAAAATATAAAACATCATTACCGAAACAGAATTGTTCACAAAATTGTTAATGCGATTGATAACAACCTTCCAGTCCAAAAATTGATTACCCTTAAAGAGTGTATAACCGAAGTCGCTAAAGTATGGAGTGAAAATGTTTCTCAGAAAACTATCAAAAACTGCTTTTCTAAAGCAGGTTTTACTGAAAAAATTGACGAATGGGAAGAAGAAGACGAAATGGATCTCGCTACCTTAAAAAGGCAATGGGGTATTCTACAAAAAACTGCTACCGTCGACGCAGATTTTTTACTTGAAGATTTCTTAGAAATCGACAATGATGTTGGCACGACAGATCTCCCAACTGACGAAGACATAATTGACAATATAAAAAGTATAGAAGATCATGAAGAAGAAACTAAAACCGGGGAACGTCCTGCTAAATTTAGTGAAAATGAAATAAGAAATGCATTTGACATTGTGCGAACTACTCTCAGGGGCCAGGAAAGTGTACCTGATCAAATCTTTATGCATTTGAATAAATGCGAGAATCTTGTTGAGCAACAATTATTTTTCAAAAGTAATATTCAAAAGAAAATAACTGATTATTTTTCCTAGTACGTATGTACGTAGTATGTATATATGTATTAACAGATTTTGTATTATTCTTTTTATTTCGTATGTAGTACATACATACATAAAGTCCGTACGTTATATCTCAGATGACTATTATATTTTTTGTCTCTTTTTACCAATACCTACGATTTATTGGTGAAAAGAGACAAATAATATAATAGTCGTCTGTTATATGGCCTGAAAACTATGACGCACGGGTAAAGATATAACGTACGGACTTTATGTATGTATTTAGCCCTGTACATGCTATGTACTATTTAAACTTTCAAATGTTTAATAAAATCTTTTCTAATAATTCAATTTTGCAATTTTTTTTTGTTGCTTGTACCTTATAAAATACAAGTAAATGATTACCAATATAAAAATACATACATAGCGATATATATGAATTTTTTCTTTATATAGTGAAAAACTTTCTATAGTCAAATTTCGGTCGTTCACTATATAGAGTGTCGACTGTATTTGCTCATATCACCCGCGTATTAAAACTTCAATCCCTCATACCCCAAAAACCAAAACTATACTCAACTCAAAACTTTGTCATGAGTAAGTCCTCATCATTAACAATTAGCACACAATTTGTATCAGAATTCGAGGGTGCCAAAATGGGCGATTTTTGTCTCCTTTTGGGGTCACTTTTTACTTCGTTTTTAATTGAGAAGATCAAATTCAGTACAAAAATAATTCAGAACGAATTATTAGATTGCATGCTACAAGTTTGCCAGGAACATATAAAGAATGAAATAGCAGATGCCCAATTTATCTCTGTTATAGCAGAAGAGACCACAGATATTTCTTATAAGTTTCAAGTGGTAGTAGTTTTTAGATACATTTTAAAAGATGGTACCCCAACTGAACGATTCGAGGATGCCAAAATGGGCGATTCTTGGTCTCTTTTTGGGGTCACTTTTTACTTCGTTTTTAATTGAGAACATCAAATTCAATACCTATTTTAAAACTACATCTTTGCAGGGAAAGTACTGCCATTTCTTCTCCTTCTGCGGTAATTGTAATTGTGCGTGTACATTTGGATACCGAATTAAAGACGATATTTATTTATTTATTTTAAATTACTTCACCGATTTTTTAATGCATTGTCTTTTTCATAAAGATAGACAACTTAGAAAACTCTCTTGTTAATAAGGGACGGTAATTTTTACCCAAGAACGTAACACAAAAAAAAACCAATTACGCCCAAAAATTGTACAGCACACCTCATTAAAAAAATGTATATCTTTTAATTCTACGTAATCTTCATATACATTTATAATAATTTTTCTTTGTTTATCGAAACGAGGCTCCGCAGGTATGCCCGACTACGACGATGACGTTGCACTTTTGAACCCTTTACCGCCTATCACACATATCCAGTGGAAAAAAACTTGGAATCATTGTTAATAATCTTTTTAAAATTTATCTACAGGACTGTATTTCCAAATAGTAAAATAATAGTCAAGTTTTTAGCCAAAAAATTAACTATATGAAAGCAAATGTCACGATTTATACAAAGTGTCTCAGTATTCCGTGTACATAGAGTTACTGTAGATTTCTGGGATGAAAAATATGACCATTTAACTAAACTCACCTTAATCCAAAAATTCGTAATTTTTGAGTTACAGGGTGTCAAAGTTTTACTTTTATTTTAGTTTTTCTTAAGTATCTTTTTTAATAATTGTACTATTTGTACAAGATTCGGTGCTAAGGGGTTTTCTAAGATGAGAAATCGAAATCAGCTCACAGTTTTGTTGTAAATTGTAGGGGGCGCCACTTATTGCACTGTATTTACTTTTAAATTGTCATAACTTTTTTATATCACTCTGTATGATATTTTTAATTAAATATTCGTATTCTCCACCTTCTCCTGTCTAGAAAGGCTCTCTTGGTAAATGTTGCTCCGAGTAACAGTTTCTGAGATAATGGGATATTCGTTTCCATTTTTTAATTTCATTGTCAAATTCGCAAATGCGTTCCTTCACACTTCATCGAGGCTTAGGACAGGTCCAAAAGAATAGACTTTGAAATTTGGAGCATGTTTAAAGGCAAACAGGCTAACAACGATAATAAATTTAAAGACCAACGGGTCAACAACAGTAAGAATGTAAAAACCAACTGGCTAAGGACATAAAAGATTACCCACAAATTGATAAATTCGCGCGTTTAATCGCTCAACTGAGAAGGTATTGGTTTTACAATAAGTGTTCAGTTCGTTAGTGCATAAATTAATACGTCACAGGAAATTTAAATGTATTCTTCATAAAATGTCTTCATCTCGTAAAGCATTAGCAACATTTTGAATCCTATTCCACAATTGCTCAATGTTGTCGATATCAATTTGATAAACTTTCGATTTCAATGCACCCCAAAGAAAAAAATCGCATGGATTTAAGTCTGGGGAACGAGCTGGTCAATGAATAGGAGCATCTTCTTCCGATCCATTTATTTGGGTAACTTTGGTTCAAAAAAATTCTCACATTGCGCGCAAAATGGGGTGGTGCACCATCGTGCATGAAAAACATGGGTAAGTTTTCCAATAATTCGGAAACAGTTTCACGAATTAAATTCAAGTAAATGTCACCATCAAATCGATCTGGTAATCTAAACGGCCCGAACTACTAGTTCACGACAAATCCCATCCAGGCATTAATGCTGAATTTGCGTTGAAAATGTCTTTGTTGCACAGCATGTGGGTTTTTCACGTCGAGTGAAACGTGCTTCGTCTGAAAACAAGATTTTAGTGTGAAAAGCCGGAACAGTCGCTATGCGTGCTCGAATAATTTGTGAAAAATGCAAACGGGATCCAAGATCTGGAGGTAAGAGTTCCTGGAGAGACTGTATATGAAAGGGGTGAATAATTTGTTGTCTAATGATCTGGTTAGTTGTACTTTTTGCTATTGTCTACTCATTCAAATATCGGCAGACAGCAGGAAGTCGTTCAACTTAATAAAAATCTGGAAAAAATTCTATCTTGGAGTGACAGTAACAAAGTGGAATTTAACGCCCCAAAATCATCCAGGCGGCATTTTTTTTCTAAAAAAGTTAACGCTACTAAACCCGACATAGTCTTGTTGGGACATTTTATTGCTCCAGCATCGTCGCACAATTTGCTGGGGGCGTTAATATGGAGGTAAATATGTCTTGACATGAAATATTACAAGAACAGCAAGAGAACTTCCCAAAAGCTGGGAATATTATTTCGAACTTGAAAGCTTTACACTCCACAACAACTGTTAATTTTGTACAAAGCTCAAATTCGACCAACTATGGAATACTGCTACCACGTTTGGGCCTCTGCTCCCAAACATACACTGCATTTGTCGAATTATATTCAGAAGAGAACTGAGCGCTTGATGGAAATTCGATCGAGTAATTTTTTTAGCGCCAAATCATGTAGCACCCAAATATCGAGCTTCTTTTTGTAGCCAACGTTCTCCAAATCGCTTAAAACTGTTTGGTGATCGATATTTAGTTCCTTAACGATGTCATAGCTGCTTTTATGTCGGTCTTGCTCAACTGTTGCCGTTGGTCGACTAGTAAGAGCAGCATATTTGACATCGAAATTTCCAGAACAATAGCGACTGAACCATCTTTTGATAACGTATCTTTACCATAAACAGCATAAATTTCTTCATAGTCCTGCACAGCATTTGTGCTTTTATCAAAATAAAATTGTAAAATATATCGAACTTTTGAAGATATTTCACTCAACTCTCTAAACTAAGTGTAAAGAAACGAATTTCAACAGTTTCTCCGCTTTCAACTGACGCTACATATGACCCGATGCGACTTATACTACCTGAAATACGTGACACTAAAGTTATTTAACGAGAAAAAGGCTCAACATTTTTTCAACAACCCTTTATATGCTATGCACGATAAGTTTACTCGAATACATTAAATATTTTAAATTTTATAAATCTGGCAACACTTACATGCAATCAAATCGTAACTCATCGTTTCCAGTCGGTCTTCGTCGAGTCCTTTGTCAATTCTGTGGTACACTAGTTGCAATTGCCTTAATTGAAATGATTCTTTGTCTAAAAAATATCAGACAAGACCGTCATATAGCAAAGAGTTAAAAATGAGTCATAAAACCTGCTTTTTCATATACAGTAGAACCCCGATTAACCGAGTCGCGATTATCCGAGCTCCGGATTAACCGAGCCAATCTAAAAACCAGTAAATTCACAAAAAATTATCAATTTGATAATTTTTTGTGAATTTACTGGTTTACGGGATTAGCAGAGAGTATCAAGGCCAGCCATTTTGGCCGTTTTATATTTTTCTGTTCAATTATTGTGTTATGTAGTTAACAATAATATATTAGGGAATGTCCTTCTGTGCAAATGATTGCTTGTTTTGTTATAGAAAAACCACTTTGGTAAGTCAATCATTTTTCTGTTTTCTCATGCCATCTTTCTTTTTTGTTCTTTTCAACTATATGAATGTACTTAAAAAAGCAATTTTTCACTTAACAATAAAAAGAAAAAAGAAAATTTTGTCTTTCCAGATGTCCTGAAGGAGAAATAAATAGAATTTCGAAAGCTTGACTAACAAAAAAGGTTGTTTCACTACCCAAGGCCATAAAAATTTAAATATAGACTGCAGCCCCACTAAATTGAGTATATATATATATATATATATATATATATATATATATATATATATATATATATATATATATATGTATATATATATATATATATATATATATATATATATATATATATATATATATATATATATATATATATATATATATATATGATAATTTAAGATGGTTACAAAAAATTGATAGCGTAAATCATTTTAAGTCAGGACCTGTCTACTCGGTACGCCTAATTGTGAGATGGATCGAAGACGGGGATCTTTCTGATCGACATTTCGATTATTTAAATTTCGAATAATAATCACAGAATGTATTAATAATGGTGATGCGCCCTCCTGACAACGGAGAAATACTTCGGCCTCGTATAAGGAAATTGTGGAATGCTGGGAGAAACAATGGACATATGATATTTCCTTTAAAAAGAACCGATTGCTTGTTGTTTTTAACTGAAGCGTTTTTAATTTGTAAGAATCATGTATAGAAATATTGTCTTTAGTTAATTAATTTTTGTTATTTCCCTATCAGAGCGTAGTATTGTATTTGTGTAAAAAGCACCCACCGAGAATCACAAAAAATATTGTTTTCAATATTCGTTGATCTGCCTATCTCAGGGGTCGGCAACCTTTTAACTAAGGGGTGCCAGTTTTCATCCATACAACATTTTGCGTACTTACTACAACTAAAATTAACAAAAATTAACTTAAATTAACTTAAAATATTGCTTTTAGAAGGTTTAATTACAAAAAAAATTTAACATTTAACAAATAATTTTATTATACTAGTCCTAGGACCTAGTGTGAACCCTGTGCTTGAAGTTCTTTAGAGAGTTTTCTTATATCCGGTTCATGTCTGGTTATTTTCAGTGTCACACATGCTTCCGAGTTGTCTGTTGTCAGCCTGCTTCGGTACGGGTTTAAAATCACTCTCATATGGGCAAAAAGTTGTTCACAGATATAGGATGATCCGAAAGGTGTAAGCATGGCAAACGCTACTTTCTTAAGACAAATAAATTTCTCTGGTAAACTCATCCAACAACTGAGTATCTCGTTTGAATGGTTCTGGCAGTCACCTTCTAATACCCTTCTTAATTCTACAAATTTCGTGTTCCATAACTCGGAGCTTTTAAATTCAATGTATTGAAGATCAAAATCATTAATGTCCATCCATGAGAAAAGAGATATGTCAAAGCAACTGCTGGAAAAATCCATTAAATCTGGTTTGATTAAAAAAGCAAACATAGGACCATGTTTATCAAAATCCTGACCTCTCTCGATAAACTCCTCTTCTAAATTAGTCATATAATTAAGAATTTCGTCTATTAGTGCACCATCGTCGACACTGGATATATAAGTTTTTAAATTTGGAAAATATTTATATGTGTTTGTAGTAATATCGCTGATAAATAAATCTATTTTTAGTTTGAATGATTTCCAGGATTCGTATAAATCCAGAACTGTTTTGCCTGAACCTTGTAACTTTAAGTTGAGCATCCACTTGATTTTTTTCCAACAAGAACGATTTAATTTCGCCCAGACATTGCACAAATCTAGAGAGCACTTTACCACGGCTGAGCTAGCGCACATTATTGTGCAATGGTATATCTGAATATGCACTTTCTAATTCCTGTAGAAACGCCTTAAATTGTCTATGGATCAGTGAAGAACGACCGACAAAGTAGTTAACTATTTTAACCACCCTATCCATCACGGATTTTAAACTTCCAGCGGAGATTTTAGCGCATAAACTCTCTTGGTGAATTATACAATGAAAATTCAAAACTGATCTACCCATGCGTTCAATGAGGGAAGCAAATCCTTTATGTCTCCCAATCATAGCAGCAGCGCCATCTGTCGTTACGCAAAAAATTTTATTTAAATCAATGTTCCGCTTTTCAAAATGTTTAACAAATTCTGAAAATATATCCTCTCCTCTTGTAGTTCCCTGCAATGGGAGCAGACAAATCAACTCTTCATACACACTGCCATCATCGAAGTATCGCACAACAATTGCCAGACGGGCAATGTCATTAATATCGACACTTTCATCCAATGCTACACTAAATACAAAACTCCGTTTGATAGCGTCTCTCTGCTGTTTTTTGAACATTTTGTGTCATTTCGGTAATTCGTCTCTCGATGGTCCGCGCTGATGCCGGTATATCCCTAATCCTGGCCAATATTGTATCCTTATTGGGCAAGTTGTCGAATAAAATCTCGCCAGTACTCAAAAACGTTTGCTTCATAAATTCTCCGTCAGTGAACGGCCTACCCTTTTGTGCCAACGATTGTGCAATTTTGAAACTGCATTCAGTTACCTGATTTTTTCCTTGGAAAACTTTGCTAAAGAATGTTGACTGTTTCTCGTACTGTTTACTTGCTCTTTGTATTGCCTCCCTTTTATCAGCGTTATCTTTAAATGACGATTCATGTTTTATCTGGAAATGTCGTTGAACACTAGATGTCCGGAAAACTACGCTTTCCTGACATAGGACACAAATGGCACGATCGTTTTGCTGTACAAAACCGTAATCTGTTGTCCATGAAGTTTGAAATGATCGAACCTTCTGTTTCTTCGCGGCCATAACGCAACGTAATTTTAATTTTTAAACTTTTCGACGACTATGGACTGGAACGGATGTTACTTCTATACTAAATGATCCAAACGTGTAGCCGCTTGCTATATATAGAAAAATAATGTTTCCAGAAAATTCCAATAATTACGTTTATTATATTTCTTAGAAAAAAATTATTATCTACAACGCGCCCATTGCAATCAAAGGGCCGCCTAGAAGTTAAATCTAACAAAAACTAAAGTTCGACAATATAAAAAGAGTTGCGGCGCGCGTCGGAACGATTGAAGTCAAGTCAAACAAAAACCGCCTTATAGCGG
This sequence comes from Pachyrhynchus sulphureomaculatus, assembly GCA_019049505.1. Taxonomy (NCBI): domain Eukaryota; kingdom Metazoa; phylum Arthropoda; class Insecta; order Coleoptera; family Curculionidae; genus Pachyrhynchus; species Pachyrhynchus sulphureomaculatus. Next base: position 1,187,368 of record CM032448.1, read on the forward strand.
CTCTTTTGATCTGAATTGAGGACGTTTATTTGTGTTTTTGCCTAGGCTTATATTTTGAGGCTTGCTGTCTTTAATACTTGCCGAAATAAAAGCCAAACCAATGCATTCAGTAAAATTATAAATTACAAAATATATATTTTGTAGTTTTTGGTAATAATACCTAGTGACCTATATAATATATCGTTTTTGTTTGTATCGTTAAAGTAATACTGTCTTCGATTATTTACTTAATTTCGAAACATGTCACAGATTACAGAATTAATGTGTAAACTTTGAATAGGTACGCGTGCCATTCAAAATTGCTTGGCGTGCCAGAGATGGCACGCATGCCATAGGTTGCCGACCCCTGGTCTATCTCTTTGTCCAAAGAACTAATCTGTTTGTTGACACAAGAACTTTTGAACGAAATCAGATATTGATTTCAGAATTAGTACACTTATAATACTTGCCTTGTTTCTGAGCAATATCCTCCTTCTTACCATTAAAAAAAATGACTTTCCTACGCCGTATAGTGTGAGAAAAGTATCATTTTTTGGATAAAAAATCTGTTCACAGTCGGCATTTCATCCGATTTGAATAAATCAAACGGGAAAATACTCGTAAAATATTGTACTTTAAGATAGTACTGCGGCAAAAAAGGTTAAAATTAACATAGCTTATAAAAAATTCCCTAGAATACAAACATTCATGATTATAAAAAAAGAATTATGAACAAAACAACTAAAACCATATAATTTCATGACGTCTGCATGCGAATCGCGACCAAGAACGGCGCTCTCTTCATCTGGAGTCTTATAGCCTAATTATTCTCTAATATTTGATAGTTGACTTAATGAAATCGATGGCTCTGCTCCTCGTCTCCAAATTTAAAGGAAGACCACCCTCTTAGTTCGATTTCTGCCCACGGGACAGCCGGACATTTAAATTTCTTCTCTAATCAACAAGATGATCTCTCGCGAATCGTACAAATATAATACATGAATCGGACATAAATGAGGTCGTTTGCATCACTGGTTGGTGTAATACTCTTTATTGTACGCGCGACTTATGGTATTATTTGTTGGTGGCATGCGTTGGCACTGTTGACATGTTTAGGATGTGAAAAGTTTATTGAGAATTGTTGCTAGATAATATATAAAATAGGATTACTATTATTGTCACTATTGATACTACCATCATTATATTTTGTTTAAAAGCAAAAAATTATTGATAAGCTGTTATTACATAATTACAGAGTGTCCCGACATGACTACGGTAGGTAGAATTATCTGGCTTCTCCTGCGAAGTAGCATGATGTTCGAGCATTCGGGAACAATGAAGAAACAAATGTACTGTCATCGGCAAAGCTGTGGATTGGATTGGTGGTCCTTTTCAACAGATCATTAATGTTAAGGAAAAAGAGAGTGGGAGATAATATGGATCCTCGGTGACACACCAGCTTTTAAAGTGAAGATAATAAAAAAAGAAACCAGACGAATGCTATTTGTAAAGAACTCTTTCTGAGGAAACGCGAAAGTCATGAGAAAAACTTTTCAAATATACTCTAAGAACGTAGCTTACTACTAACAATCCGTATTTACACATATTAGCTCACAAATTAACGCCCAGTAAATCGAGTGACGATGCCAGAAGAATGGAGAGTCCCGACACAGTTCCGGGTCTCCAATCAGGCGAACACCTCTTCTCTGAATAGAATCCAACAAATGCAGTGTATGCTTGGGAGCGGAGCCCCAAACATGGGAGCAGTATACCATAGTTGGTCGAATTTGAGCTTTGTAAGAGAAATAACAGTTGTTGTGGAGTGTAAAGCTTTTTGCTTCGAAATAATATTCTCAACTTTTGAGAAGCTCTCCTTGCTATGCCTGCAACATGTTCATGCCAGGACATATTTGCTCTCAAATTAACGCCCAACAAATTGAGTAACGATGTTAGAGGGATGGAGTGTCCCGACATAACTATGTCGGGTCCAACAGCGTTAACTTTTTTAGAGAAAACTGCCGCCTGGGTTTTTGCAGCGTTAACTCTTTGAAGTACGGGAATTTGGCTTTAAAAAAAACCCCAGCGGTACGAGAAAAAAAAACATTTGGAAAATGCACAAATTGTTGTCTATTTATTTTAAGTAAATCAGCTTGAACACAAATTTATATATAAAAAAATATAAATACATTGCAAAAGAACTTAGATTGGGTGGTTTATTTTTTGCGCCACCATACTTTAACACAAATTTAAAAATAAAATATGAATAAACAATATATTCTTAAAAGTAAAAGAAATTAACTTTGTGCATGATAAGATTGAAAACAGGTTTTTGTTTTTCCTAAGCATAATGGCATTTGGCAAATACTGCATTGCCAATTGGTACGAATATCTTTTTTTTCGAGCTACAGTAAGCACACCTTCTACGGGTGCTTCTCATTGGCTGGTGTGCATTTTCTGCTCTTCTTACAGCAGTTGATACTGTGGGCTTATGAGAACTAATGATCACTGATAATAATTCCGTGGACATGGCGATTTTGTCTATCCTTTGTATCAATGCTTTGGCAACTAAGCCTTTTGAAACTTGTCTTCGGAAATCCTTCAAAGAAAGCTTAGCATTTTCTTTATGGTATAGCTTATATAATATAAATGCATTTGTTATTGTTGTATCCAAAAAGAAAAAAAAATACGATACCACCACTTGTGACTTTTTCGATCAAGCCCATAATATGATCGCATTTGGTCGAATTTGTCAACGAAATTCATGTGTCTATTATAGTCACTAAGTAGAAAAGGGCAAGGAATAAGCAGTACACTGCCATCTTTCTCTTTTCTTTTTACTTCTGTAACAATTGTAGGGACATGATAATTAGACAACATATGCACGGATTTCTTGTCGCGCCATTTCACAGCAGTCAATCCACTATCGCTTGTATACCTTCATATTCTCCCCTTTTTAGATCTTTATCATTAGTGAAATAGGGCAAATTTTTTCTTGATACGTTTATTGTTCCACAAGCATAAATTTTCGAATCTAAAAGATCCTCCATTAGCTTTATGGATGAGAAGAAATTGTCAAAATATATTTTGTGATTTTTGTTTGTAAGTGGAGCAGCTAAACTCTTAACAACTCGAGCGCCCAAATTTTTTTCTGTTTGATCTCCAGTCTTCCCTGTATATATATCAAAATTCCAGCAATACCCTGTTTCATCCGCTAAAACCCACACTTTGTATCCCCTTTTTATGGGTTTTTTTGGTAAGTACTGTTTGAGCGAAGATCGCCCTTTGAACTTGATCACTGATTCCTCGACAGCTATCTTCTCATGAGGCTGTAGGCATGACTGAAAATTGGTTTTAAGTTGATCAAGAAGGGGTCGCACTTTATAAAGTTTATCAAAATTAGCGGAGCCATGCATTATGCTGTTATTATTCAGGTGAAGGTTCGAAAGAATCCAACCAAATCTATGCACTCTCATTAGCTTGCTTATATAGGGATCGTGAAGGTCTGGTACAGAACTCCAGTGATCTCGGTAACTTGGGTAATTTTTTATGCCCATAAGAATGTTTATACCTAAAAAGGTCTTGAGTTCGTCAACATTTGTTTGTGAATATGCTTTACCCTTGGCTTGAAATGTTTGCTCTGCATAGAGATTGGTTTGAAACACAATATCACTCAAAAGTTCATCAGTAAATAAAAGATTAAATGTTTCATAAGGACTTAGGCTGGCACGATGTCGAATAAAATTGGGTAGACCAATATCCGCAGTAAATGGGTCCGGAGTCTTTATATTAGAAACGCATTTATTCCAAGTAGGTACCAAATTGCTTTTCCATCTCTTTGCTAGAGTAAATAGCGGTGCTGTATCTTCTGCATCCCATTCATCCGAAGAGGAAGGCTCATCTTCCCCATAATCAGACACCACAATTTCGGCAACGTCAAGATGATCAAACAAAGCAGCCGGAGCATCTCCTGCAGAAGAACCTTCACTTTCTGACTCGTCACCATCAGCCTCTGAGTCGCAGTCAGAAGGAATTGAGATACAACTGTTTTAAATTCGATCTATTTCATCATAGAGTTCATTTTCTGTCATGCCTATCAAATTGAAACTGAGTGCTTCACGCCGGCGGCTCATGTTTCTAACAGTACGGTGGTACAATTTTTAAACACTAAAAAAAATAACAAAATTCAGGTTTCAAACTTCACGAACATTAAAAATGGATATTAACCTACCTTTATTATGTGTTTTTATATGAAATTCATAAAGTAATGCACCAGATGAATAAAAACAACACTTTTCTTTTAAAAACAATAACCTCAAATCACAGCAGGGCACGCGAGAAGTAAATAAATACCTAAAACCGTAAAAATAAACGCCAGCGTTCGACGAATTTGTATCACCCAACTAACCGTAGGCCAATGAGATGTTTCGCTATGGAGGGACGATTATTAAACCGATGTACGCAATAAAAATAATTTTGATTTAAGTGGGTACGTTTTATGGACCACCATATAGAAAACGTCAGCAAAAAAGTGGTTCAATTTATCAACCAAGGTACTGCAAAGAGTTAAATTCCACTTGGTTACTGTCACCCCAAGATAGAATTTCTTCCAGGTCTTTGTTAAGTTGAATGACTTCCTGCTGTCTGAGTCCGAACGTTCAACGTGCATGAGGAGATAAGTGTACTGTCATCTGCAAAGCTGTAGATTGGATTCTCGGTCTTTTCGAGCAGATCGTTAATATAAATGGGAAAGAGAGTAGGAGACAGTATGGAGCCTTGGGGTACACCGGCGTTGAAAGTGAAGGTGTTAGAAAGAAATCCGTCGACTGCCACTCGTAGAGAACGCTTTCTGAGGAAACATAAAAGCCACAAACAGAACTTTTTAGACATACCATAAGAACGTAGCTTAGCCAACAGCCCATCGTGCCAAACACGGTTGAATGCCTTGGAGCAACCGCTCGAAATTCTCCAAAGTGTTCAATTGCGTTGTTCCAAACATGTGTTACATAAGTCAGAAGATCTCCCGTTGATCTATTTTTACGAAATCCATATTGGTGATCGGTAATAATGTTGAATCCTTCAAGATATTTTAGAAGATGCTGATTGATAGTCTTTTCCATGAGTTTCGATATTATTGAAAGCAGTGCGATTGGTCGGTAGTTATTTGGCAAGGTCTTCTTGCCTTTTTTAGGTATCGGCTGAACTGTGGCACATTTCCAGCAGGAAGGAAATATTCCCCTTCTGTAGGATAGGTTGAAAAGTCTACAGAAAACTGATGTTAGTTCCCCAGCGCCAGAAGTCTTTTTGGTGTCTAGCTTCATCAAAATACGTTTTATGATACGCTGTCTGAAGACAATATCGGGCGTCCTTGACTGCACTATGGGAATAGTAGGTGGTGTTTTTCCTAGGAAATCGACAGTAGAATGTGAAGCATAGAGTTCAGCCAACAAGTTCGCTTTCTCAACCGTGTGAGTGGTGGTATGGTGGCTTTGGTGAAATTTTGACGAACTGCCTTAGCGACTCACCAAAAGGACCTGAAATTGTTGGAACAAGCGAGAAGTTTGTTTCTAATCCCTTGATTGCGTGACTCCTTGGTTTCGTCGATAATTTCTTTGCATCTGTTCCTGGCACGAACAAAGGTGCTACGATTTATGGTGTTAGGATTTATACGCCATTGTCGGTATGCAAGATGTTTAGAAGCAACAGCTTCTTTGCATTTTCGGTCAAACCAAGGCTTGCCATTGGAAGGGCATTTCTTCGAAAAAGGGATGTAAACCTCCATACCGGCCAAAATAACATCGGAAACCTCCCTGGCGCAGTCAGATGGGTCGTCAGATCGAAAACAAACGTCTAACCAAGGGAAAGTTAGAAAATATTCCATGAGATCTTCCCATTTAGCAGATTTGTAGTGCCAAATCTTGCGCGGTTTAGGCGCCTTTCTGTCACTGATTGGTAGAATACTCGATGCCGAAAGTAGTTTATGTCGGAAGAACCTAACGGCGGATTTACGCTGACCGTGTAAATCTCCAGATTGGTTGTTAAAAACAGATCAAGAAGACTGGCGAACTCCCCGTCTCGATCAGGGATCCGTGTTGGTTCGTCAATACTGAAGTTATTACAGAAACTTTAGTTACGATTTTTTAGATTTATACAGCATTATAACTTCATAAAGTAGACAAATCAGATAACAAACCATGCTCTGATAAGAAAAGAAATTTTTAAAGATGCATATGATCCGCCAAAATAAAACAACCAAATAAAGAAACTAAAAAAGAAAACGACAGGCATATAAAATTCAAAGTAAAACTGACCGTATATGCCCTTAATCCAAAATCTGACCATTCATTTCGAACTCTGAACAGCACAACACAAAGAAATATAAATTTCTTAAACTCAATAATTAATAATTCTTATTCCGTGCACGGCTATCAGCGATGTTAATCTCTCTTATACCCCGCGCGAATATTTATAAAGTTGAAAAATCCAGTTTCGGATTGTATATGGTCTCCCCGACACATAAAAGAAATATAAATTCGATAATTACACTATTTCGAGTTGAATTCATGGCGATTTTTCATTTTATGAAATCGCGCGGCAACGAGATAACATCCTCCGGTAGGATTGTGTTTCGAGAAAATTCCAAGATACACTAATTGCGAGAACAACCTGCAATGTATAATATTTTCGAAACAGTCCTGTTCAATATACATACGGGTATATCTATATAGCGTTTCTCTTCAATTTGTTTCTCTCTCTTCATCATGCTTGTTCCTTCTGTTCCGTTCTGTCGATGGGCATGTTGCGTGCGGAGGTCTAAAAAAACACTAAATTGGGCTATTGGATCCATGGCATGCAGATTCAATTATAGGATTCAAATAACCTGTCAAGTGCAAGTTGAACTTGCACAATTAGTGTTCCGTACGTTGATTGTTTTTAAAATAAAAAATTTTGTTAGGGTGGTATAAAATGATCAGTGACTTCACAAAACACACCCCAAATGAGTTTTCAACAAAGTTTGTTTCCAATCTTTACTGAAAACTGGTGACCTTGAAATTTTTTTTTTTTTTTTATATACCAAATAAATTATTAAAGGTAATGGACTCGTGATAATTTTCGTTCAATCTATACCCCGTAGAGAATATTCCAGAATTTTTTCAAAATTTTTTGATCAGTACTTTTGGAGATAAGGTAGGGGACAGCGATTTTTTAAAAGTAATACGAAGAAAAGTGTGCGCAAGTATTACATTATATACGAGTATATATATATATATATATATATATATATATATATATATATATATATATATGTATATATATATATATATATATATATATATATGTATATATATATATATATATATATATATATATATATATATATATATATATGTATATATATATATATATATATATATATATATATATATATATATATATATATATATATATATATATATATATATATATATTTTTACTCGTGTTTTCACAAGCTTTCATTTGACATCACACTCGATAACCTAGTAAAAAAAAAATTTTTTTTCACTTCCGATTTCACCCCTCAAAACGAACCCCTTAAGTCAAAATTTATGTTACGGTGCTATAAAATGATCAGTGACTTCACAAAACACACCCCAAATGAGTTTTTCAACAAAGTTTGTTTCCAATCTTTACTGAAATCTGATGATCTTGAAATTTTTGTTTTTTATATACCATATAAATTATCAAAGGTAATGCACTCGTGATAATTTTCGTTCAATCTACACCCCGTGGAGAATATTCCAGAATTTTTTTCGAAATTTTTTGATAAGTACTTTTCGAGATAAGGCCCGGGACAGCGATTTTTCGCGAATTTTTAAAAATAATACAAAGAAAAGTGCGCGCAAGTATAATATTATATATATATATTTTTTACTCGTGTTTTCACAAGCTTTCATTTGACACCACACTCGATGACCTAGTAAAAAAATTTTTTTTTTTTCGCTTCCGACTTCACCCCCCAAAACTAACCCTTTAAGTCAAAATTTAATTCTCAAAATTACATGGCTCTGATGAGGCCATCAATTCCTATATTATTACCAAATTTCACCTTTCTATGTCAAATAGTTTCGGAGAAAATCGGGTGTTACAGACAGACAGACAGACAGACACCGAAGTGATCTTATAAGTGTTCCGTACGGAACACTAAAAAGAAAATCGTACCTACAATACAGACAATGCTATAACATACAATGATTATAAAAATGTAAGAGGCAGGGTCAACGAGAATATCCAGAGAATCAAAAGAGAGCATTGGGAGAAATTTTCGAACAATATGGAACATGATCTGTACGGAGGACAAAAAAAAATGTGGAATCTACTGAGAAATAGCAAAAAACCAATAAATGAGTATATACAAAATACAAAAATTACGGTGGAAGAATGGGAAAGATATTTCGAAAAACTCTATAGTCCATCAAAAACTAATTCATTAACACAGGAAATACAGCATGAAGATGAAAATGTTGCCCAACCAAATAGAATCATTTCCTTGAATCAAATACAGCACATGGCAGCGAAACTAAAAAAACAGAAAAGCCCCGGGCGTGGACGAAATTAAGAACGAAATGATCAAATATGGAGGTGATAAATTGCTAGAAGAATTGCAGATTTTCTTTAACAAAATACTCACAGCCAAGATTATACCATCCGAATGGAAAGAAAGCATCTTGATACCAATTTTCAAAAAAGGAAAAAGGACAGATCCAAAAAAAAAAAAAAAAAAAAAAAACTATCGAGGTATCAGCTAAATGAGTGCGGTTCTAAAATTGTTCACTAAAATTTTAGCAGAAGAAATAATGTTAACCGGAATCTGTGAAGAACAGCAAGGGTTCAGATAGAACAGGTCTACTATAGACACCATATTTATAATCCACCAATTTACCGAAAAAGCCATAGAGTTTAATAAGATAGCCTTTATGTGTTTCATTGATCTTACCCAGGCATTCGATAGGGTACGGTTAACTGATGTCATAACGTTACTACAAAAAAGGGGAATTCACCCGAATATAATAAAAACTATCGAAGAGTTGAACATCAACAACCACACATATGTAAGAGTGGCAAATAAATTAAGCAATAAAATACCCATGACAACCGGAATCAGACAAGCCTAAGCCCAATCTTATTTAACATCATAATGGATGAAATAATAAACGAAGTAAAGAAAACTGGGAGAGGATATCGATTGGAAGACAAAGAAATAAAAATAATATGCTACGCCGATGATGCAGTAATCATATCAGAAGAAGAAGATGACTTACAGAGACTCCTACATAAGTTCCAACAAACAGCAAAAGTGTTTAATATGCAAATATCTGTAAAGAAAACAAAATTCCTTACGATATCCAAAGAACCGAAAAGATGCAAACTCGCGATTTATGATCAGCATGTAGAACAAGTGATGTCCTTCAAACTTCTAGGGGCAAACATAACAAGTACCAGGAACCTTACGGAGGAAGTAAAAACTCAAACAACAAAGGCATCATTAATATCAGGATACTTAAGAGATATAATTTGGAGAGAAACAAATATATGAGCACCAGGAGCAAAGTAAGAATATACAAAACATGCGTAAGACCGATCATGACGTACGCGATAGAAACCAGAGCGGAGAACACAATAACAAAACGACTCCTAAGAACAACAGAAATGCGAACACTTAGATCGATAACAGGACACACCTTATTTGACCGGAAGAGATGTGTAGAAATAAGGGAATTGTGCGAAATACAGGATGTGGTGAGATGGGCAAGGAATAGGAGAAGAGAATGGAGAAACCATGTGGACAGAATGCCAAATGACCGGTTGGCTAAGGTTGCAAAAGAGAAGCGACCAAATACACCTCGACCGCTTGGAAGACCACCAATAAGATGGTATGAGAGCTGGTCTTCATCATCGCAATTGTTTCTGGGAAACCTTTGAAGTAATCACAGGACATGGTCCTAACGTAGGAAGAAGAAGAAGAAGAAGAAGAAGAAGAAGAAGAAGAAGAAGAAGAAGAAGAAGAAGATAAACTATTAAAGGTAATGCACTCATGATAATTTTCGTTCAATCTACACTTCGTGAAGAATATTCCAGAATTTTTTCAAAATTTTTTGATCAATACTTTTCGAGATAAGGTAGGGGGACAGCGATTTTTCGCGATTTTTTAAAAATAATAAAAAGAAAAGTGTGCGCAAGTATTACATTATATATATATTTTTTACTCGTATTTTCACAAGCTTTCATTTGACACCACACTCGATGACCTAGTAAAAAAAAATTTTTTTCACTTCCGATTTCACCCCCCAAAACTAACCCCTTAAGTCAAAATTTAACTTTCAAAATTACATGGCTCTGATGAGGCCATCAATTCCTATATTATTACCAAATTTCAACTTTCTATGACAAATAGTTTCGAAGAAAATCGGGTGTGACAGACAGACAGACACCGAAGTCATCTTATAAGTGTTCCGTACGGAACACTAAAAATGAGGTTTTTTTCAATTCAGTACGTATGTATGTAATATAGTATTTTTCAAATGATGTAATGTTTATGTATGTACGTTAGTCTGTATACGCTTCCTAATCGACATACTAAATTTCCCAAATCTTTGTCTTATGTCCCTGTTAGACCTTAGTGGCGTAAAACGAGTACCTATATGTTATCCTTCGACTAATACTTGTAGTTTAAAGAGATACAACTCGACATCTATTATATAATGATTACTTTGGCCTACACACATTTTGGTGCCTATAATTTTAGACCAGATCTTAAGTATGTCTGATAAGGTGATGTCAAAAATGTTACTGGTTTTTTTGTAGCAACTCTAGTTAATGAGATAGAAAAAACTACATTTTTACAAAAATATGGCTTTATTTTAACATTCTACATAAAGAAATTGTGTTTTAAATGATTTTTTTTTTAGAGTGAAATTGTCTTGGGCAATCTCGCATAAGTCCCCAGCAATAGTCTGCCATCATATGAACGTTCCATCTGCCTTGACACCTGTTCTCCATCGTTGTATGGATTGATATACTGATGACTTACGGTTTTTCTATTGGTTTTTTGGCCTGTCCTGGTGGGATATTCACAACACTGATGTCTCCACCTTGGCTACCCCAGTTCCCTTTGGGCTGCTAAACATTTCTTGACCACTAAAGGTCTGGGAATAAGCAGGATATTTCAAGGAACTTGAAAACTAAAACCACATCACTAATAAACGAATACAGCAACGTGATCCTACTGGGCGGCTTAAAAGAAGCCCTCTCTGGCTACATGATCAAAAGGAGAGCTCACTGCGGCTCTATGATGGGGAAAAAGCCTTTACTACATCTCGTCTGGAAGAAAAAGCTCATTACGGCTACATTATGGAAAAAGCCTATATTCATGCCACCCGGACCCTTAAATATTTTTCTCCCTTCCTTAAAATCACGTCTTTAAGATGGCTACTTCCCGGATATAAATCTTTAGCCAATCGGAAGCATTCCATGCAAATTAAACAGGTCCAGTAGGTAACCCGCAATGCACACTGTAAAATAAACGCCTCAAAAATTCAAAACACTGTTTTAAACTACACTGCTTAAAAGTTAGTAAATAAGTAAAGTAAAGTAAAAAAAATATAAATTATAAGTGGAAACAGTGTCGTAACATGATCGAAGGCCCCCCGCACACTAGCAACTTTTTAATTGAGGTGATTCAATAGTTTAGTTGTTCTTAGTTGCTTCAACTAATAATGGGGGCACACTTGCAACTAAATAGTTGATCTTCACTGAGTTAAACAATGGATTTTATAGAGACCGTATGCAATTGTGCTTTGAAATCTAGACGAAATAAGAAGTGACAAAAATTATGGGTACATCCACTATTAAGTAATCGACTTTGCGATGGGCAATTTTACAAATTGTTTGAGAGTTTACAAAAATATGAAACAAAGTTTTTTAATTATTTCCGCATGAGTGTGGATAGTTTCGATAAACTTTTGGCGTTAGTTGGACGAAATATATTATACCAAGATACTGTATTAAGAAAGGCGGTTTCCCCAGAGGAAAGATTGGCCGTAATTTTAAGGAAAGAAAACAATATTTTCATTTTAGTTAGTAACATAGCTTATTAGTAAATGACAAGACAAGAAAAACGAAAAAAAAAAAATTGTAAAATTGTTAACCTTTTTTTTTGAAATTATCGTATAAACAGACGAAAGTTCTGAATGGTTATCTATTTGAAATTGCGATTCTTCTGGATTAAAAGTTGAGAAAAGTGACCCAGTAGGCGAATGATGTAATCGTTGCAACTGTAATCCTTGGTTGGGAGATGGTATTGGGAGGTGCTGCACAGTTGTGGATGCTTGTACGTTTTGATTTCTTTAACTGCTCTGATTCTCTAAACTACCAGACATTCGAACACGTCTCATTACATTCATTATTTCTGTCCTAGCAATGAATTTTTGGTCCTCCGTAAATTTTTTGAAGGAAGGTACTAGTGAAAATAGGAAATATTTATCTTCGTCAATTTCTTTATCGTCGTCTTTTTTTTCCCTCAAAATCTCTAGTAAAGAATCTTCCTACGTGCTAGTACTATTTCGAGGGTCCCTCTTTCGGCAATCTTTTTTTTTAGAAATTATTGGACCTTCACTGGTATCTTCCAAGTCACATGTAACATAGTTTATTAGTAAATGACAAGACAAGAAAAACGAAAAAAAAAAATTGTAAAATTGTTAACCTTTTTTTCAAATTATAGTATAAACAGACGAAAGTTCTGAATGGTTATCTATTTGAAATTGCGATTCTTCTGGATTAAAAGTTGAGGAAAGTGACCCAGTAGGCGAATGATGTAATCGTTGCAACTGTAATCCTTGGTTGGGAGATGGTATTGGGAGGTGCCGCACAGTTGTCGATGCTTGTACGTTTTGATTTCTTTAGCTGCTCTGATTCTCTAAACTACCAGACATTCGAACACGTCTCATTACATTCATTATTTCTGTTCTAGCAATGAATTTTTGGTCCTCCCTAAATTCTTTGAAGGAAGGTACTAGTGAAAATAGGAAATATTTATCTTCGTCAATTTCTTTATCGTCGTCTTTTTTTTCCCTCAAAATCTCTAGTAAAGAATCTTCCTACGTGCTAGTACTATTTCGAGGGGCCCTCTTTCGGGAAATTATTGGACCTTCACTGGTATCTTCCAAGTCACATGTAATATCAATTTCGTTTTCTGAGTTGTCAACAACAAGACTGTTTGAAGTTTTTCGATTTTCAACTATGTCTTGTAAAAATAACAGGTTATCAAAGTAGATATATTTGCGCCTTTTTGTGGTTCCAGAACTAGAGGGGGCGTTTTTTTTGAGCAGCGTACTCTCGCTTGAAACAAGTCCTTAGGTTTTTTCCATTTGTTTTGTAACTCCTTACCTGAAAGAAAGGTTTATGTACAAATTACACATTAATAGAACAACTAATTTTTTTCTTTTTGTTTAGGTATTTAGCAACGGGCAACAGCTTTGCATCACTGCATTATGAATTTCTACTTGGTGATTCGACAATAAGAAAAATTATTAGAGAAACCTGTGACATACTTTGGAAATGTTTATTACCACATTACATGCCAGCAATGGATTCCAATTCTTAGCTAAAAGTTTTACAAGATTTTTTTGACGAAACGAAATTTCCAAACTGCATATGCGCGGTCGATAGGAAACATATTAGAATAAAGAAGCCTAATCAAACGGGATCTGAATTTTATAACTACAAATCATTTTTTTCCACCGTCCTTTTAGCCATAGCAGACTCTAATTATAATTTTATTTATGTTGACGTTGGAGCTTATGGAGCTTCAAGTGATTCAAACATTTTCAAGAAATCATCATTTTCAGTAAACTTGTAAATAATGAATTAAATATTTCCGAAGCTAAGTGTCTTCCAAATGATGTAAATGGTAAGGTAATGCCATTTGTAATTATAGGGGACGAGGCATTTGGTGTATCAAAATTTGTATTACGGCCATATTCCGGTAGAAATCTAACCGTTAAAAAAAGAATTTTCAATTATAGACTATCAAGAGCCCGTAGAATGATTGAATGCACATTTGGAATTTTAGCCATCAAATGGCGGATACTTCATAGAGCACTTGATACCTCACTTGGTTTTAGTGAATCTATTATAAAAGCATGCTGCATTCTGCATAATTATGTTAGAAAACATGACGGGGTGCAGTTTGAAGATACTCTTTATGAATGCCATTGGAATGTATTCCTTCTGTTGGAGTAACAAGCATCACTACAGGGATTTCAACTGGAGATTATTTTTCAGATTATTTCACTTCACCTTATGAATCTGTTCCTTGGCAGTACGATAAAATTTGATTTAAGTTATTAGATAGACATTTTTTGTTCTGGTTTGTTGTAAAAAAAATGATAAATAAATATGCTATTACAACTTACCTTTTTTACATTTATCTTTATCTTCCAATTGGTTCCACTTTTCAATAAATTGTTGGCACAATTCCGTCCATAATTCCTTTTTTAAAAGTTTGATTGATATTTCTTTAAGCTTTATGTTGTAAAAACCTGGATATTTTTCTACTTCCTCGATAAATAATTCAATATTTAAATTTGGACTACAACAAAAAAATGACTACTTCACAATTCACAAGAATGATAAGCATGGACTGGCTCGCAAATCGCAACCAGCAACTATTTAATCGCCGGTGTGCGGTGACCTGTCTGATCCTGCATGATTCATTTCTACCGGCAACAGTTGAATCGCCCACAAAATAGAACAGTTTGGATATTTTTAGTTGCTTCAACTTTTTAGTTGCTCGTGTGCGGTCTACCGTAAGAAATAATGTGTTGTATTAGGGTGATTAAAAAGTTGCTTAAAAAAAGTTGCTAGTGTGCGGGGGGGGCCTTAAAATCTAGGAAAAAATGAATGTTACAAGTTTTACGATATTAAGTTAATATTTCATACACGTTAAATAACACAGCCCCACAAAAAAAAAGTGGGGTATACTTTTGATGCGATATATCAGATCCGTAGTATTTTTGCCCGCTGATCACGAATCTGACGTCAGAATATCGCCATCACATCTCAATTTTTTTCTAACCCCAAAAAATAGGTGAAAATTAGTAAAAATTAAGAAAAATATACTCCTAAAAAATTGATTCAAGCTTTTTCATGAATCCAAAGATGTATTAACATGTATTCGGACACGCTAAGCTAATATTCATCGGTTGGATTAAGCCATACAGTTCTGTTTTTTTTTTTCTAACCTCAATAAATCAGACAGATATAATGCTTCTCGAATGCAAAAACGAATTCAAATTAAAATTCAACCGATTCTTACCAAATTTGGTACACGGGGGTTTTTTGGGTTGCTGATTATGAATCTAAGGTCGGATTTGCAAAATTCAAAATGGCGGATCCAAGATGGCGGACAACATTTTTGAAAACCAACCGATTCCTACCAAATTTGGTATACAGTTGGGGAAACCTAAAAAAATAGACCTCAATAACCCTGTAACTTTAAAAATGAGACCCAATAAACTCAAAACCAGGACTTTTAAACCATATACTCTCAAATAGTAGACCCTTAAGCCCTAGAATTGCGAAGGTTAGACCCGCGCCTAACTTTCCTTTTTTTGGCTGTATCTTGTTCTTTTTTCCGCGAATGACCTATTCAAAGGCTTTCTGCCCAAACGCTTTTGAGGACTTGTTTCTCTTTTTAGCGACCAGCAATAGTCCGCTAGCATATGGTCATCCCATCGTCCTTGATACCGATTTTCTATGATTTTCAGATCTTGGTGAAAACGTTCCCCTTGCTCCTCACTGTAGTCACCAAGATTATCTGGGAAATCATCGATGTGGGAGTCCAGGAAATGTAATTTTAGATTCATTAAGCAACCTAATGTTTGAAAATTTGTTACCATTTTCTCGACTATTTCTTTGTACTTAGGACTTTTATTATTTCCCAAAAAGTTTGTTGCGACTTCTTTAAAACTAAGCCAAGCAGCTTTTTCAACTTTATTCATGTTAGTAACAAATAATGAATCTTGAAACAATTTTCTTATTTGTGGCCCGTCAAATACGCCTGTCTTAATTTTAGCTTCAGAAAATTTCGGAAATTTTTTATGCAAATATTTGAAACATGGGCCGTTTGTATCTAATGCTCTCGTGAATTGCTTCATAAGTCCAAGCTTAATGTGAAGCGGGGGAATAAGAACTTTTCCTGGATCTACCGATGGTGGAAACAATACATTATTTTCACCAGGAGTGAACGATTCTCTTGTTGGCCAAATTTTTTTTCTTATAATGACGTTCCCTGTCTCTGCTATTCCACAGACATTTATAACAGGGATAAAGTGTAAACCCTGACTGTTGGCCAAGCAATATTGTTACAATTTTCAGATCTCCACAAATTTTCCAGTTATGATCAGCATATTTTATTTTTATCAAAAGCTGCTTCATTTTTTCATATTGCTCTTCCATAACTGTGGAATGAGCAATCGGAATGGGAGCGTAAACGTTGGTATTATGCAGCAAAACTGCCTTAATGCTCCGTTTAGAAGAATCAATGAACAGTCTCCATTCTTCAGGATCGTATGAGTTATTTTGAAATTCATCCATTAGACCTTTTACATCGGTACAATATGAAAGTGACAATTCCTCGTCCATTAGGAAATATTTTCGAAATTCTTCATCTCTGTTTCTATAATAAGAAATCGTAGATTCTGGCTTAAGTAACTGTCTTTTCTTTAAAAAGGAAGCAAGATGCTCTGAACCATCTTTGGATAAGCCTAAATCTCTGACTGTGATACGAGTATTGGTTCTGGTTTACGGTTGTATGGTAGAAATTCTTTATCTGTGTCACTAGTATATGATAGGTTGCCACTAGAACATTCATTAGTAACAGTGTTTGAATCTTTTTCGACAGTCTCAATGTTTTCGGCATGAACTGATAAGGTGAAATCATTTGTTTCCATAACATCAGCATCAAGTGGTTCAGGAGGCGGAATTAGTTTAGTTGGTCTTGTTACTGTCGAAACATCGTTATAAGTAATAGTGCTTTTATTTTTTCGGTTATGCCTAGATACAACATTCATACAAAAGTAGCAATCATTTTTACTGTATGGTCTATTCCATATTGCTGGTCTGGAATATTTAATCGCCTTCTTATTGATGTACAACATTATTTTGCAAGAACTGCAAATGATGTGGGGAACCCAATCTGTATCCTGGTGCTGTATTTCAATGTTAAAACAATCCTTATATAAGGTTTTAATCTTATCCGTTATCGGTGACCCCATTTTACTCAATACGTGTTGACAGCAAATATAACAAAATGAATCACTGTTTTTATCGCACTTATGAAAAGTCCTTGTACCGTGAGACCGTTTTCTTGTAGCATTATACTCTACATGAGCCAAGTCACCCACACATGAAGAGCTACGGTCGCTGGATGACGACGGCTGCGGGCTCGCTTTCCCACCCTGACCAACCGCCGATACTGGGTTTCCGAGTCCCTGCATCGTAATTCTCTTTCTTCTACCTGCCATGACGGCATCTAAGCCGTTATCCAGGGACTCTGCCGGCTAGTGGAGTAACACCGTTGCCCACCGTCACCACGTGGAGATGCCCTGGATGCAGGTAGAAGAATAAAAATCGACCGATGAATTTTCTCGGCGTTCAAAATGGCGCGAAAACATCTGCCATCTTGAATTTTGCAAATCCAACCTGAGATTCGTGATCAGCGACCCAAAAAATCCCCGTGTACCAAATTTAGTAAGGATCGGTTGAATTTTAATTTGAATTCGTTTTTTTTGCATTCGAGAAGCACTATATCTGTCTGATTTATTGAGGTTAGAAAGAAAACAGAACTGTATGGCTCAATCCAACCGATGAATATTAGCTTAGCGTGTCCGAATACATATTAATACATCTTTGGATTCATGAAAAAGTTTGAATCAATTTTTTAGGAGTATATTTTTCTTAATTTTTACTAATTTTTACGTATTTTTTGAGGTTAGAAAAAAATTGAGATGTGATGGCGATATTCTGACGTCAGATTCGTGATCAGCGGGCAAAAATACTACGGATCTGATATATCGCATCAAAAGTATACCCCACTTTTTTTTTTGTGGGGCTGTGTAATCATGTAAAACGTCAAATGCCATACCGAAAAAATGTTAGCATATAAAAAAAATAAATTAAGCTATAATCAAACACAATGACCAGTTAAAACGTCCTTCTCATCCATTTTTTCGCTGCCATCACGATTTAAAAAAAACATTTTTTTAATACATTTTTAATTTATTCATTTGTTACAATCTTTCCGATATATCTGTTTCAGGTTTCAAAACTCGCATTTCGGACTCGGCCGGGGAATTTAAAATAGTTTAATCAATTTTTATTTTTACTATTCATCGTTTTCATCGTTCATCGTCCTTCTTGTCGATTGTGTGCCCGATGTTGTTCTTCTTTCATTTTTTTTTTTTATTCGGCGGTCAATAGTCGGCTGGACGGGCTATCGTTAATTGGACAAATGGCTGGATAATATTGAGAGAATTGATTTAGGTTTTTTTAAAATATTGCGGTTTAATTTGTGAGATTTGGATTTTATTACTTTTATTTTTCTATGGAAACAGTACACGTGGGGATATCTCTAAAGCGATAAAGAATCAAGATTACTGGTGGGTTTTGGGTCTTCAGTCAGGCGAATAGAATCTGGCAAATGCAGCATATGTTTGAAGATTTCATCGTACACAAAGTTTAGTTTCAAATTTTATTATGCTACGCGACAAAAATTATGAATTTAGTAATCAACCGAATACCTTTTTTGAAAATACTGTCCATTAAATAAATTTACAACACGCTTAATACACTGAAAAATAATGTCTTTCCAACGTCACTATCAAAAACCGGGTTATAGATTTCAAGAGAGGAAGAACCGATATCAGTGATGAACACCGTGCTGGCAGACCCCTTTTTGAGTCTTCTCGAAAGAATCTTGAAGCTGTACAGGGTGAGCCAACGATAGAGTAAAGTTCATTATCTCATTTGTTTCGGGAATGACGAAATAATGTTAAATACAATAGTTTTAGGGAATGTTAAGGTGCACAGTTTAAAATTATTTTTAAATATACAGGGTACTTCAAAAAAGTATGGCCGATATAACATAGGTTTTTTTTTTTAAATAGAACATCCTATTTTCTAATTTATTTTTAAATTCTGCGTAAAATTTTATAATTTTTTTTATTAATAATGTTATATACCTAAACCTAGTAGTTTTTCTAATATTTCAATTTAAAAAAAAAAAATACTAGTTTTCAGTTATGTAAAAAATTGCCAGTAGCGCCATTGTTTCTGAAGGTGGAATATTCATAATTGATACGAGCGTTTTATAGAGATGAAAAAAAAATATATGTAAAGAAATTTGAGTTAGATGCTACAGGGTGTTCAAAATAAATGTATGTATTTCGACTATTTTAAATTGAAAATTTTCAAATTTTTTAAATTGTACACCCTATATATTATTATTTTTTCTGATAGATTTTACAAAACCCTCCAACTTTTATTAAGTATGTCATATACCTATTTCTAATAGTTTTCGATTTATTTTGAATTTTTCAATTTTTACCCTTGTTTTTAATACATTTACGCTATAACATCATAGCTGCAAAGACGAAACAAAAATGTAGGCATTGTCAAATTTTGACATGTCTATTAAACAAGTAAAAATGGTTTAATATGTTGTAGTAAGTGACGTATAATGGTAATAGTTATAGATTTTCCTAAAAATGAATTAATTGATATGATTTATATACTGGGCGAGGCGGGAAAAAATTGTCTTTTGGCAGTAAGGCTTTACAGAGCGAAGTACCCTAATAGACGTATACCATCTAGAAAATCTTTTTAGTGCTTAATGGAACGGTTTGATGGTAGTGGTAGCGTTGAGTATACGAAACGAAAAGTAGTAAACCAGAATGCTATCAATGAGAAAAAAGAAATGGAGATTTTACTTCATGTAGAAGAGAATCCCCAGGTCATCAGCCGTCAACTAGCTGACTTATCTGACACATCCCAATCTACGGCTAATTGCACCACGAGAAAATACAAGTATCATCCCTTTCATATGGAACTACACCAAAAACCGTGATTTTGAACGTCGAGTAAACTTTTGTACCACCATGAATGGAGCTATAGAGGCCGATCCAAATTTTTTATCCAAAATAATGTTATCTGATGAACCTACTTTTCGCAGGAATGGAGCAGTTAACAGCCATAACATGCATTATTATTCAACAGTTAATCTGTTTGGGTCCGGGTCCATATTTTTTCCGTGAAACGCTTAACGGGCCTAGATATCTAAATTTTTTGCAAAACGAATTACTCCAGCTTCTTGAAGAAGTTGATAACTTTGAAAAGGAACAAATGTGGATTCAGCAAGACGGAGCTCTTGCTCATTACCTCCGGGAAGTTCGAGAATTTTTAAACGGTCGTTACCCACAAAAATGAATCAGTAGGGATGGATTCATTCAATGCCCCCCTCGATCATGTGACTAAACACCTTTTTGTGGGGCTACATTAAAGATCGTGTTTATTTCAATCCTTCTACAACACCAGTAGATATGGAAAACAGGATACGGAATGCGTGCAAGACAATAACGTCCTTTATGCTAAGGAAAGTGAAGGAAAATATAGTAAAACGACTAAACATGTGTATTCAAGTAGACGGGCATATTTTTGAACATTTATTAATAATAATAATAATAATAATAAAACACTCAAAACAGAAATGCAGTCACATCTAGCTCGATGGTCAGGCACCGACCCTACAACAAGAAATCCCATCCCTCGTTTTATCTTCAAACAGAGCACACAAATAATCCTCAACACTATAAACAAGCACATAATACCACAGTACATAACAGAATTAAGCACGATCGAAGACATTCACACAATAATATATGCAGCAGCAATCACCACTATAACACAAAATAACCAAAAACTCCCGCAACGACAAAGAGACCCCAACAGCAGAAAACCTAAATTTAAATGGCAAATAAGAATAGAAAACAAAATCAACAACATCAGAAGAGATCTGGGACACCTTACCCAGTTTTATGAACGGGAACGCATCCAAACGTGTCACACAGGGTGTAGACAAGATCAAATCTAAATCTCTCAACTGAACACTGCCAGAAATCATTGATACTTTGAAACAAAAACTATCCGTATATGCTGCAAGACTCCGTAGATACGAAGAATCAAACGAGAGGAAAGACACCAACAACCTCTTCTGAAGAAGCGAAAAACAGTTCTACCGAAAAGCTATGTACAACGAGCAGACAGTAGTAACTGAACCACCAAACAAACAAGAACTCGCAGATTATTGGAAAACTGTCTGGTCAGAACCCAAACTACATAATAATAACACCCCCTGGATCAAAGCCGAAGAAGATAAACACAAACGTGTGACAGAACAAGAAAATTCCACACTAACTACAGAAGAAATTACAAAAACAATCAAACACACACACAACTGGAAATGCCCTGGGATAGACAATATACAAAACTTCTGGTACAAACAGTTTACCACCACACACGAAGCACTCACACACCAAATCAACAAAGCTATTCTACAATCACACACATTCCCCACTTTTCTTACACAACGAATAACATACATCAAACCCAAAAGTTCACAAACCCGTCAAAGTACCGACCTATCACCTGTCTTCCAACCCTATACAAGATCATCACAGCCGCAATTTCCAAGAAAATAGAACAACACCTAACAGACAGCAATATTCTCACAGAAGAGCAGAAGGGATGCAGGAAAAATAGTCGAGGATGCAAAGAACAGCTGATCATAGATAGCGTGATTATGGGACAAACCAGAAAAGAACACAGAAACCTTCACATCGGTTACATAGACTATAAAAAAGCCTTCGACTCCATTTCCCACAGCTGGTTAATCAGAGCCCTAGAAATCTATAAAATCAACTAACACCTCAGGCAATTTCTCGCGCAAATTATGAAAACATGGAAAACCAAAATACGCCTAGAAACACAAACCGAACGCATCCAAAAAGAAGAGCTGGACATCAGACGGGGTATATTTCAGGGAGACTTGCTCAGCGCTCTATGGTTTTGCCTCTGTCTCAATCCACTCTCAAATATACTAAACAGAACAGAGCATGGCTTCAACATCAGACACCAAAAAGTGAATCAACATAAAATAAACCACCTCCTATATATGGATGACATAAAACTCTACGCTGCCACAAAAACACAGCTGAAAGAACTCCTCAAAATCACAGAAATATTCACCTTAGATGTCAGTATGGAATTTGGTATAACTAAATGCAAACTGTTCCATATCAACAAAGGCTCGATAACATGTTCGACAAAGAAACATACAAATATCTAGGCTTCCAACAAAGCACCAAACTCAACCACACGCACATCAAAACAGAGCTCAGAACCGAATTCCAAAACAGACTGACGAAACTTTTACAAACAAAACTCAACTCTAAGAAGCCATCAACACGTTCGCTATACCTATACACACATATTCATTTGGTATCATCAAATGGTCACAAACAGACATAGAAAATATTCACATCCTTATACGATCTCAATTCACCAAATACAGGAAATTACACTCCAACGCATGCAAAGAAAGACTTACCATCGAGAGGAAGGCAGGAGGAAGAGGAATTATAGATATCAGTTCATTACACACAAAACAAATACAAACACTTAGGAAATTCTTTCACAGCAAGCAAACCAGCCTCCACACAGCGATAGTGAAAGCAGACAAAAACTACACACCTCTCGACTTAGCCCGGCAGACCACTCAGCAG
Source organism: Pachyrhynchus sulphureomaculatus (assembly GCA_019049505.1). Classification (NCBI taxonomy): domain Eukaryota; kingdom Metazoa; phylum Arthropoda; class Insecta; order Coleoptera; family Curculionidae; genus Pachyrhynchus; species Pachyrhynchus sulphureomaculatus. Next base: position 1,210,218 of record CM032448.1, read on the forward strand.
ACACACACAGTCACACCCAATTACAACAGGAAAAGATGAAAACGTGGTCAGAGAAAACACAGATACCACATAGAACAAGACCACGTAAATAAAAAACAATCATACACCTGGTTACAGGATGGGCAGCTATTCCCTTAAACAGAAGGCTTCTTACTTGCCATCCAGGATAAAGTCATATTAACCAGAAACTACCAAAGCATATCATCAAAGACCCGACTATTGCAGAGGACAGATGTAGGAAATGCCACCAGCAGAAAGAGACGATCGAACACATAGTGAGCGGATGTAGAATATTGGCCGGAACAGAGTACACAGCCAGGCATGATTCAGCTGCCAAAGTAGTTCACCAAGCACTAGCCACAACATACAAACTCATAGAAAACACAGATCCCTACTACAAATACACGCCAACATCCATACTTGAAAACGAAGATTACAAGCTCTACTGGGACATCGGTATCCATACAGATAAAACAGTCTCCGCCAATAGACCCGATATTACTTTTCAGTGCAAAAAAGGAAAAGTCACCTATCTAATTGACATAGCTGTCCCCAACGACACAAACATCCAAACGAAATACACAGAAAAAATTTCCAAATACACAGACCTTGCAACGGAAATAAAAGGCTATGGAGACAAAAAAAAGTCATCATTGTCCCCCTCATTATATCAGCCACAGGCCATACACCAATAACATTCACACCACATTTAGTGCAATTAGGACTCAACACAGATATACACAGAAACATTCAGAAGTCAGTGATTTTGAAAACATGTAACATTGTCAGGTCATTCCTTAATACGGAATGGTAATAGCGTTTGTGCTGACTTGGTTTTGGCCCGTCAGCCAAACATGGAACCACATTGATCAAATGTGAGAAAGAAGAACTTTTTGTAATAATAATAATAATAATAATTTTATTTCCTCTTTTTCTGCAAAACAACATTAATATTACACTTTACATTATACTTTTCAATATTTCTGCTACAAAAAGAAGAAAAAGGAGCTGAAAACAATTAAAACTGATCAAAGTTCAACCCCATGTAAATTACATCATCTAGCATAAATGTTCATGAATTAAAGAAAATAATAAAACTAAACCAGATAGAGAGATATTACATAATTAATTAAATCATTAGATAAGTTAAACGATACTAAAATTATTATTTGTTTGTGTTTTTACAATAGCGTAAGTGTATTAAAAACAAGGGTGATAATTGAAAAATTCAAAGTAAATCAAAAACTGGTGGGTTTTGTAAAATCTATCAGAAAAAATAATAATATACGGAGTGTGCTATTTAAAAAATTTGAGATTTTTCAATTTAAAATAGTCGAAATGCATAAATTTATTTTGAACACTCTGTATACTGAAAACTAGTATTTTTTTTTTTAAAAAAACTGAAATATTAGAAAAACTAGTAGGTTTAGGTATATAACATTATTAACAAAAAAGTTATAAAATTTTACGCAGAATTTAAAAATAAATTAGAAAATAGGATGTTCCATTTAAAAAAAAAAACATATGTTATATCGGTCACACTTTTTTGAAGTACCCTGTATACTCAAAAATAATTTTAAACTGTGCACCTTAACATTCCCTAAAACTGTTGTATTAAACATTTTTTCGTCATTCTCGAAACAAATGAGATAATGAACTTGACTCTAACGTTGACTCACCCTGTACATCAAATGATTTTAGAGAATCGACTGGAATGTATAGCACAGACTTTAAACATTTCATATGAACGTGTTTTTCGTATCGTCCATCTTGATTGTAGATGTTACACCTTGGCTCGATGAAATATTTAACAAATCTATAGGCCAATATAAGGCGAGAATGATATCCACAGTAAATGTCTCTCCTTTACTTTTTCCTTGCTTTCAAAATTTCTTGCAAATTTTCCTTTATTTCTTCTCCACTAATTACTCCTTTTTAGACCAGTTGGCTACTGCTCTATACGAATATAATTTATACCGCATTGGCAATGAATAATATTAATAGTTCTCTGTCCTGCATGCGATTTCTCGTTGGTACACTATTATGTTTTCGAGATAAATAAAGATTGTGAATAACATAAAACGCTATATTATATGATCGAGCAAAATTATTACGTATCTTCCTAATATGTCCATGTAGCCAGTCGCCCAGATATAGGGCCCCCCTGCGAATTAACCAGCTGCTCTGCAGTTTTCTTTCAACTCTGGAAGAGAGGCAAACAGAGAATGTTTAATCAGGTGACAAGGTTAACCAGCTTACATCTAACCAGGAGACAAGGTTAACTTCGCGTTCTTTACGAATAGCGGTCGACGGATTCACTATCAACGCCGGTGTGCCCCAGGGCTCCATACTGTCTCCTACTCTCTTTCTCATTTACATTAACGATCTGTTGGAAAAGACCGGGAATCCAATCTACAGTTTTGCGGATGACAGTACGCTTGTCTCTTCATTCACCTTGAACGCTCGGACATCGGCTGCTGAGACGAATAGCCGCAGACAGCAGGAGGTCGTTCAACTTAACAAAGACCTGGAAGAAAGCCTATCTTGGGGTGACAGTAACCAAGTGGAATTTAACGCTACAAAAACCCAGGCGGCAGTTTTTTCTAAAAAAGTTAACGTTGCCGAAATCGACATAGTTATGTCGAGGCACTCCATTCCCCTGGCATCGTCGCTCAATTTGTTGGGCGTTAGTTTGGGAGCAAATATGTCCTGGCATGAACATGTGGCAGGCATAGCAAGGAGAGCTTCTCAAAAGTTGGGAATATTATTTAGAACCAGGAAGCTTTACACCCTACAACAACTGTTAATTCTTGACAAAGCTCAAATTCGTCTGATTGGAGAACCGGAACTGACCGGCGGCCTTGATTCGCTGGAACATCGAAGAACGGTTGGCGACTTGAGTCTGTTCTACAAGTATTTTCATGGAAAGTGTTCGAAGGATGTAGCCCGCTTAATTCCCCCCAAAGCGGTGCATGTTAGAAATATACGTCGCGCTGGTGTTCAGCTTGTTACTCCGCGTACAACGCTTTTCAAGCAGTCTTTTATATGGAGACCATCGTCCCTTTGGAATAATTTGCCCAGCGCTGTGTTTCCCACCGAGTACAATTTACAGCGATTCAAGAACAACGTGAATAGCCTTTTCCGCACACATGCCGCTTCTAGAGTGCTTTAGGGACTTCCCTGCAGCACGTGTGCCCGATCTATAAAAAAAAACCGGTCAAGTGCAAGTTGAACTTGCACAGTTAGTGTTCCGTATGTTTTTAAAATAAAAATTTTTGTTAGGGTGGTATAAAATGATCAGTGACTTCACAAAACACACCCCAAATGAGTTTTCAACAAAGTTTGTTTCCAATCTTTACTGAAAACTGGTGACCTTGAATTTTTTTTTTTATACGTGATAATTTTCGTTCAATCTACACCCCGTGGAGAATATTCCAGGATTTTTTCGAAATTTTTTTGGTAAGTACTTTTCGAGATAAGGCCCAGGACACCGATTTTTCGCGAATTTTTAAAAATAATACAAATAAAAGTGCGCGTAAGTATAATATTATATATATATATATATATATATATATATATATATATATATATATATATATATATATATACATATATATATATATATACATATATATATATATATATATATATACATATATATATATATATATATATATATATATATATATATATATATATATATATATATATATATATATATATATATTTTACTCGTGTTTTCACAAGCTTTCATTTGACACCACACTCGATGACCTAGTAAAAAATTTTTTTTTTCACTTCCGACTTCACCCCCCAAAACTAACCCCTTAAGTCAAAATTTAATTCTCAAAACTACATGGCTCTGATGAGGCCATCAATTCCTATATTATTACCAAATTTCACCTTTCTATGTCAAATAGTTTCGGAGAAAATCGGGTGTGACAGACATACAGACAGACAGACACCTAAGTGATCTTATAAGTGTTCCGTACGGAACACTAAAAACTAGACTTCGTCCAACCAGGTGATAAGGTCAAACCGATGCAAAGATAAAGGAGAAGAGACGTCCGAAGTTAAGGCAAGAGAAAAGTCGTTCCGAGGCAGCACAGCCAGCGCAGTTTCTTCGGCACTCTTTGAACGTTTTTACTTCAAACCACAAAGGTCTGTAAATTAAAAATTAAGAGCCAAAGTGCCCTTTGATGATATTCTCATCCAGATATAGTGGTTGGCCTTTATGGGCTTTACATGTCGGGCTGAGGAATAGGGTCAAAGACTGCGTCTGAGACCTGAGGCCCCACACAGCCTGAATAGAGAGGATAGGCAAAACAACACGAGAGATGCGATATCAAGAAGCTAGGCAATGCAATAGGTGCAATAGGTCTATGTAGATTTATAAAACAGCAGATTACAATTACCAGGTGTACAAGGATGAAATGCAGATTTTTTTTTCTAAAAAAGCATGTTAAATTCGAAAGAATGATAAAAAGTGCTTTATTCAAAGTATGCTTCATCGCTTGTTATACATTTTTCCCATCTTTCGGGAAATTTATGAATACCACGCCAGTAAAAATCTTCCCCTTTTGCTGCGAGCCATTTTTTCACATCTTCGTACGAATCGAAGCGCTGCTCAGCAAGTGTGTGACCCATCGATGCAAACAAGTGGTAATCGGAAGGAGCCAAGTCTGGTGAGTAAGCCGCATGGGGTGGAACTTCCCAGCTGAGTGCTTCTAACGTGTCGCGAACTGGTTTTGCCGTATGTGATGGAGCATTGTCATGAAAGAAAAATGACTTTGTGTTGCCTCTTTCGGTATTCTGGCCTTTTTTCAAGCAGCGAAGGATTCAAATGGGTCAATTTTTGTTGGTAACGTTTAGTATTAATCGTCTCCCCAGGTTTTAACAGCTCATAATAGACCACGCCCCTCTGGTCCCACCAAACACAGAGCATCGTCTTTCTGCCAAAGCGATTCGGTCTTGCGGTCGATGTGGATGGTACGCTTGAGTCTACTCATGATTTTTTGCGCTTGGGATTCTCAAAATAAATTCATTTTTCATCCCCTGTAACTATACGATCCAAAAACGACTTCCTTTTGTACCGAGCGAGCAAAATGTCACACGTGTTTTTGTGCTCTTCCATCAGCCTGTCGTTCAACTCATGTGGTACCCATCTGCCGGTTTTCTGAATCTTTCCCATCTCTGGTAGTCGATTGGAAACAGTTTGTTGACTAGCGCCCAATTGCTCGGCGAGTTGTTTTTGTGTTTGCGAATCATCTTCGTCCAACAATGCTTGCAATTCCACATCTTCGTATATTTTGGCGGTTTTCTACGTTCCTTGTCTGCAACATCGAAGTCACCACTCTTGAAACGCCGAAACCATCGTTCACACGTATCTTGCGATGGAGCATGTTCACCATAAGCTTCTCGAAGTAATAGCTATGATTCAACAGCAGTTTTCTTCAAATGAAAGCAAAAAATTAATGCTGTCCGCGAATGCTCTTTGTTCGGTATAAATTTCGATATATTGAACACAACAACACGACACTAATTTATCACTCGTGTGCGTCTGACACTTGTTGATGACACACCAAAATGGCGCAGTGTCAAATCTTTATAGCACAAACTGCATTAGTGCACCATCTGTTGTCTGAAATCCGCATTTCATGCTAGTACACCTGGTATTGCGATCATTTTTTGTTATACTATTAAAATTTGTATTTTTAAAAATGTCTTTTTAATTAACTTTATCTCTTTACATTTCTCCTTAACAAAATACAAAATATAAATCAGCAAAGAGGCACTAGTCATCAGAATAGTACAGAATTCGCGATCTGGTAACTCGTTTATCATCCCTGCTGATTGATAGTCGGTTGATCCCCGATTGATTGGAAAAATATTCTAACAAATTTTCTGTTGGCAAATGTTCATTTACTGAACATGTTTCAGTCTATGTTGTATAGGTATATCTTCCTACGATGCTGTTTAGGAATGCGAATATTTTTCAATATATCAATTAATTAATAATATGTTCAGGTAATATTTAGTTAAATCCAAAAACTATCAATGTAACGGCATTATGAATATAACTGTCAATAGTTGTCAATCTATCGATCATCATCTGTATATTGATTACTATCGATATATCGATACTGACATATCGACAGTGATCGATATATAGTTATCGATACATCGCCGATTCTAAATATATCGATAGTTACATTTAAAGTTATATATATATATATATATATATATATATATATATATATATATATATATGTGTATATATATATATATATATATATATATATATATATATATATAAATATATATATATATATATATATATATATATATATATATATATATATATATATATATATATGTATATATATATATATATATATATATATATATATATATATATATATATATATATATATATATATATATATATATATATATATACATATATATATATATATATATATATATATATATATATATATATATATATATATATATGTATATATATATATATATATATATATATATATATATATATATATATATATATATATACACATATATATATATATATATATATATATATATATATATATATATATATATATATATATATATATATATATATATATATATACTAGCTGTGCCCGCGGCTCCGCTCGCGTGGACTTGATTCACCTTTATCGTCACTGCTTATTCGTTATGTTTATATTATTATATAGCTCAAAGAACCTTAGGGGCCCATGGCTTGGTTGCATACTTGTCTCCACTTCTTTTTGTCTCCTGTTAGCTTTTCCCAGTGCGGGAGCTCATCAACTCTGGATCTTACTTTACTGCTTGAAACCATGTAGATCGAAGTCTACCCTTGCCTCGTCTTCCAACCACTCCTCTTATTAGAGCTTGCTTTGCCTGTCTTTCTTCCTTCATCCTTGCCACGTGTCCCAATCATCTTAATCGCTAGCTTCTTATGATTTGGCTTATAAGGGGTTTCGTATATAGACATTTCAATTCGTAGTTTGTTCTTCTTCTCCACAGTCCCTCTTCTTTCCTTCCTCCGTAGATTCTTGTCAAAGCTTTCCCTTCCCACACTTCCAACGTCTGCTTTTCTCTTGCATTCTGTTTCCACGTTTTGCGTCCATATATCACCGTGGGTCTGACAACTGTCGTATATATTCTTTCTTTTGCTTTTCTTGATACGTTCTTTGATTTCCATATTGGATTCATTGCCCCCAAACATCTCTGTCCTTTCGCTATTCTTTCTTGTATCTCCGTCCTTTTTTGTCCACTCTCTGTTATTGTTAATCCCAGATAATTAAATTTGTCTACTTTTTCAATCGTATATCTTTTCGCTAAGTTGTTTATTATATCTAAACTTTTTTTGTTTTTATTATCCTTCTTCTTTGTAATTTCCATGTTATTTTGTTTTTTCCTCATTTATCTTTAGTCCTCTCATCCTTCCCCTTTCTTCTATCCTACTTATGGCTTTTTTGAGGTTCTCTTTTGGTCTTGCAATCACTGCTACATCATCTGCATAGGCCAAGGATTGGCAGGTTTGTTGGTATATCGTTCCATTTTTTTTATTTCTGACTCCCGGATTATCTTTTCTAGTACCAAATTAAATAGACAAGTCGACACTGGATCCCCCTATCTTAATCCCCTCTTCACCTTAAACTTGTCTGATACTTTGCCCTCAACCAACACTCTATTTTCTGTGTCATTCAGGGTCATTCTCACCATGCGAATCAATTTACTTGGAATTTTTAGTTCTTCCATTATCTTGTAGAGTCCTTCTCTATTTACAGAGTCATATGCTTCTCTGAAATCCACAAAGACCAAGTGTAGTGCCGAATTTTGTTCTAAGCTATTACCTTAGATTTGCTTAATCGAAAATATCTGGTCTGTAACCGATCTATTTTTCCTGAATCCACACTGGTACTCACCCAGAATAGACTCGGCTTTCTCTGCTGGTCTGTTTTTGACAGTCAACACTACTATCTTGTACGCGACATCCAGGAAGGCTATTGGTTTATAATTAGCATTAGTTTGTTTTCTCCTTTTTTGTATATTGGACAAATGAGCGACTCTCTCCAGCTCACTGGCATCTTTTCTGTTTCCCGTATTTCTTGCACCAACCGGCATATTTCATTTTCTAGATCTACTCCTCCAGCTTTTATCAGTTCTACAATTTCCACCTAGGGCCTTATTTTTTTTGGGTTCTGAGTATTTTTCTTATTTCTTCTTTGCAGGGTTGGTTTGTCCCCTCCTGCCCTTCAGTAAATTTTGCTTCCTATTTCTCATTCAACTCATTTTCATCTCCATTAAGTGTTTCTTTAAAGTATTCCCTCCATCTATTCAGTCTTTCTGCCAAGCTTACTGCTAAACTTCCATCTTTTTTCCTACTTATTAGCATTTTGTCTCTGTTTATCCCCTTTGTATTTTAAAAAAAAAACACGTAAATCGGATAAGTGGTTCTTGAGTGCTAAGTGCAGTAATGGATAGACAATCAGACAGAGAGACGTTACGTTTTTTATATATTATAGATTTTTTTTGACATATATTAAATTAAGAATTAAAAAGAAATCACGTAAATCGGATGAGTGGTTCTCGAATGATAAGCATACTAACGGACAGACAGACAGGGAGACGTTGCATTTTATATATATTACAGATATTCTTTGCTACATGATATTGTTTCCATATTTAATGGTTTAAGCAGTGTATTGCAAGAGAACGCGCTAGCGGCAAACTTTTTTTCCAACTTGATTCACTATTATCATCACTGCTTATTCCTTATGTTATCTATGTAATAACATATAGCCTATAACTGGCCAGAGGACATATGTATGTTTTAAAAAAAAAGCACGTAAATCGGATAAGTGGTTCTCCCGTGATAAGCGCACTGACGGACGGACAGACAGACAGATAGAGAGAGAGACGATGCATTTTATATATATTATAGATGTAATAAAATATATATCTATAACCTGGTCAGAGAACATATGTATGAATTTAAAAAATCACTTAAATCGGAGTGGATCTCGAGGGAGAAGCGCACTAACGGACAGACAGACAGACAGAAAGACGTTGCATTTTACATATATTATAGATATAAATTATTATTTTTACTATATAACCTGGCCAAAGAATATATGTATGAATTTAAAAAAAGACACGTAAATTAGATAAGTGGTTCTCGCGTGATAAACGCACTAATGGACAGACAGACAGACAGAGAGACATTGCATTTTATACTTATTATAGATTATAGATTATAGATATTCTCTGCTACATAATATTGTTCCAAATTTAATAGTTTAGGCTGTGTATTGCAAGGGAACGTGCTAGCGGCAAACTTTTTTCCGACTTCATTCACTATTATCGTCACTGCTCATTCCTTATGCTAACTATCGTAATAAAATATAGCCTATAACGTGGCCAGAGAACATATGTATGTTTTAAAAAAAAAAGTACGTAAATCGGATAAGTGGTTCTCCAGTGATAAGTGCACTAACGGACAGACAGACAGAGAGACGTTGCATTTTATATATATACTAGCCGTGCCCGCGGCTTCGCTCGCATGGATTTGATTCACTACTATCGTCACTGCTTATTCCTTGTGTTACCTAACGTAATAAAATATCTGCCATTATTTCCCCTTATCTCCCATTATTTCTCCTTATCTCTCATTATCTCTACATAATTTCTATTATCTAGACTTATCTCTGCTCATCTCCCATTATTTCTCCTTATCTCCCATTATTTCGCCTTATCTCCCATTATCTCTACATAATTTCCATGATCTAAACTTATCTCTGCTCATCTCCCATTATTTCTCCTTATCTTCCATTATTTCTCCCTGTCTCCCATTATCTCACCATAATTCCCATTACCTAGACTTATCTCTGCTTATCTCCCATTATTTCTCCTTATCTCCCATGATTTATACTTATCTCCCATTATCCTGCCTTATCTCCCATTATCTGGGCTTATCTCTGCTTATCTCCCATTATTTCTCCTTATCTCCCATTAATTATACTTATCTCCCATTATCTCACCTCATCTCACCTTATCTCCCATTATCTAGGCTTATATCGAATTATATAGAACATACCATATGTATAAATTTATAAAAACACGTAAATCGGATAAGTGGTTCTCAAGTGATAAGCGCACTAACGGACAGGCAGACGTTGCATTTTATATATATTATATTCTTTGCAACATGATATTGTTCCATATTTAATGGTTTAGGCAGTGTATTGCAAGAGAACGCGCTAACGGTAACCTTTTTTCCGACTTGATTCACTATTATCGTCACTGTTTATTCTTTATGTTACCTAATGCAATAAAATATTTCCTATAACCTGGCCAGAGAACGCAAGTATGTTTTAAAAAAAAGTACGTAACGCACTAACGGACAGACAGACAGAGAGACGTTGCATTTTATACATATTATAGATAAATAACCTGGCCAGAGAACATATGTATGTTTTAAAAAAAAGCACGTAAATCGGATAAGTGGTTCTCCAGTGATAAGCGTATTAACGGACAGACAGACAGACAGAGGACAGACAGAGATACGTTGCATTTTATATATTTTATAGATTATATATATTTATATATATATATATATATATATATATATATATATATATATTATAGATTATATATATATATATATATATATATATATATATATATATATATTCAATTTCTTGGGCTTTATGGTTCTTTTGTTTTAAGGATAGAGAAATTACATCATGTTCTAGTTAGAATTTATTGAAAAACGTTTCGCCCGATTTTCAGGCTTCTTCAGTTCATCTAAAAATTGAAATTTTTCTGTGTTGGATATTCAATGGGACGCACAAATTTTTTTAATTATGAATATATAGAATTAATGTATTAATATATAGAATTCAATCCAACTTATATATATATATATATATATATATATATATATATATATATATATATATATATATATATATATATATACAGGGTGTCCAATATCGATGGAATAATGATTCCGCAACATTTATTAATCAGTGTACTAAACAAATGTATAAATAAAAGTTATAGGGTGCACATGCTGACGTTGACAATAAAATGTTTGAACTGCCATATCGCCTTCTTAAATTTTTTTAAATAGAAATCCCTGTATATTATTTTATTTTTGAATCCGACTAAAAATTCTAGATATTATTTGTCTAACATACTACATGTCTAAATGGAAGTGTTTTGAATGAGTAATATTTGAAATTAAGGAGATCAAATTAAAAACATATTTTTAAGCTGGCTTGTGTCAAACATTTACTGGCAGGAAACAATTTAACGCGTCAAAAAATGATTTATTGACGAAAACGTTTTTTGCTGTATTTTGTGAAACTGCAATTTGAGCGTAACATCATAACGGTACATTTAACAGAAACTGAAAGAATTACTTTGTTAATAATGGTTGGTTACGGAGACCGTAGGAGGAACCTATTACCCACTCCGTAAGTTATCAAAACATTGTAACGATTTAGATAAACAGGTCATGTTAAGGACCGTTCTAAATCTGGACCTCCAAAAGTTAAAACAAGCGATAATAAGATGTTTTATTGGAAATTACAAAAAATCCCCATACAGCCACTCGTCAGCTTTGCCTAGATCACAACATAAGTAAAGATGCCTTAAGTTTTATACTGTATATAAGAAAAATTGCATCCATACAAACCTATTCCATTGCAAGAATTATCTGAAGTTGATTACGATAGACGTGTGGAATTTTGCAAGGTCATGATGGAACGAATCAATAATGATCCTAACCTAATTCATAATATTGTTTTTTTCTGACGAGGCTACATTCTGTCTTAACGGAAGAATCAACAGGCATAACTACTGAGAATTCCCACTGTATAATCGACAGTCATTCTCAAAGACCGCAAAAGATAAACGTGTGGGCAGGGATTTGTGGATGTCATATCACTGGTCCCTTTTTTATCGATGGAAATCTTATAGAAGAGCGGTATTTACAGTTACTCCAAAAGCCAGCTATTCCAACTTGTGCAGGTCTTTTTCCCGATGAAAATAATGTGGATACCCCTAACAGGAAATTATGGTATCAACAGGACGGAACACCTCCTCACTATGAAATCAGTATTAGTAGATATTTGGATGCGATTTTTACTAGTCGATGAATAGGCAGAAGAGGTGGTGTAGAATGGCCTGCAAGGAGTCCCAACTTTACGCCACTACGATTTTTTTTATCTGGTCATTTGAAAACCAAAGTTTACAGAAGTCGACCTGAAACCGTAGAAGATTTACAACAAAGAATTCAATATGAAGTAGCACAGATCATCCCGGATTCTCTGCAAAACTCTATTCAGGCTGTTTATGACTAGGCCATTGCCGCATTATTAACGGTAGACATTTTGAGCAACTGTTACCTTAAAAATAAACCTCGAGTATTTATTAATAGTTTTTTGGTCTTTTTTTTTATTTTAAATTTCAAATGACAATTATTTCAAAACAGTTCAATTTAAACATATGATATGTTAGACAAATAATATCTAGAATTTTTTTAGTAGGACTAATTTCTTCGAACTTAAAGGTCAAAACATTTTATTGTCAACGTCAGCCTGTGCGCCGTATAACACCCTACAACTTTTAGTTAAACATTTTTTTGATACACTAATTTAAAAAACACTGTGGAATCATTATTGCATGCGTAGGGGGCACCCTGTATATATATATATATATATATATATATATATATATATATATATATATATATATATAGCAGCAAAAGTAAGGTCAGCAAAATGCAGAACCCACTAGTATCGATTTAAAAATTGACTAGCCAGGGTTCATTTTTCTAAGGAATCTGTAACATTTGAAGTCAGGCTTTAGGTCTGTTAGCTATAATAAACAGTATTTCTTTGTTTTTATTATTGGGTTCTCTTTCTTCCTGTAAAACTATGTTATGGAAAAATCAGAAATGATGGCGCACCTCATCCGCAATTACCCAAATGGTTTTCATACTTGAGTAAATATGGCGTTTTCATATGGTAATATATCGGGCTATTGTCTTTATTAGTGACTTTTTGGACTGTCGGAAAATTATAACGTAATAGAACCACAGTGTTCAGTCTGATCATATAATATATATATATATATATATATATATATATATATATATATATATATATATATATATATATATATATATATATATATATATATATATAGAGTTACAGGGAAAGTTGTCCTAGATAATTAAGGACGTTATAGTTTAGGTCGTTTCTGACCGATTTGATTCTATGACATGATGTCATAAACTTAACCGTTTTCGAGATATTGAAGTTTAAAGATTTTCTAAAAAAAAACATGTTTTTTTTGCTTTTATATCGATTTTTTTTTTATTAGAGGTTCTCGAGTGCGATTTTTTGGTTATTTTTAGTTAGTCTGTATATCAAGTATCAAAAATCATCAAAAAAATTTGAACTAGTTACTAACAGTTTTAAATGGCGGCTTGTTAATATTTCTAAATTACGAATTTTTACCAAGTGTTTCCTACTTTAAATCAATAAAGAGAAAAAAAAATGTATGGAAGTTATTCTGCGGAGTTCGCCAGTCTTCTTGATCTGTTTTTAACCACCAATCCGGAGATTTACACGGTCACCGTAAATCCGCCGTTAGGTTCTTCCGACCATAAACTGCTTTCGACATCGAGTATCCTGCCAATCAGTGACAGAGAGGCGCCTAGGCCGCGCAAGATTTGGCACTACAAATCTGCTAAATGGGAAGATCTCATGGAATACTTTCGAACTTTCCCTTGGATGGACGTTTGTTTTCGACCCGATAAACCCATCTGACTGCGCCAGGGAGGTCTCCGATGTTATTTTGGCTAGTATGGAAGCTTACATCCCTTTTTCGAAGAAATGCTCCTCCAACGGCAAGCCTTGGTTCGACCGAAAATGCAAAGAAGCTGTTGCTTCTAAACATATTGCCTACCGACAATGGCGTGAAAATCCTAACACCTTAAATCGAAACATCTTTGTTCATGCCCGGAACAGATGCAAGGGAATTATCGACGAAACCAAGGAGGCACACAATCAACGAATTAGAAACAAACTTCTCGCTTGTCCCAACAATTCCAGGTCCTTTTGGGCAGTCGCTAAGGCAGTTAGTCAAAACTTTACCAAATCCACGATACCACCACTCACACGGCCAGATAATTCCATTGCAACCACACCTGTTGAGAGAGCGAACTTGTTGGCTGAACTCTTTGCTTCACATTCTACTGTCGATTTCCAAGGAAAAACACCACCTACTATTCCCACATTGCAGTCAAGGATGCCCGATGTTGTCTTCAGACAGCGTATCATAAAGCGTATTTTAGTGAAGCTAGACACCAAGAAGGCTTCTGGCGCTGACGGAATACCTGCCATAGTTCTCAAAAACTGTGCAAGGGAACTAACACCAGTTTTCTGTAGACTTTTTAACCTATCCTACAGAAAGGGAATATTTCCGTCCTGCTGGAAATGTGCCACGGTTCAGCCGATACCTAAAAAAGGTAAGAAGTCCCTGCCAAATAACTACCGACCAGTTGCACTGCTTTCAATAATATCGAAAGTCATGGAAAAGGTTATCAATGAGCATCTTCTAAAATATCTTGAACGATTCAATATTATTAGCGATCACCAATATGGTTTTCGTAAACATAGATCAACAGGAGATCTTCTGACTTATGTAACACATGTTTGGAACAACGCAATTGAACACTTTGGAGAATCTCGAGCGGTTGCTCTTGACATATCCAAGGCATTCGACCGTGTTTGGCACGATGGACTGTTGGCTAAGTTGCGCTCTTATGGTATGTCTGAAAGGTTCTGTTTGTGGCTCTCATGTTTCCTCAGAGAGCGTTCTTTACGAGTGGCGGTCGACGGATTTCTTTCTAACACCCTCACTATCAACGCCGGTGTGCCCCAGGGCTCCATACTGTCTCCTACTCTCTTTCTCATTTACATTAACGATCTGCTGGAAAAGACCGGGAATCCAATCTATAGCTTTGCAGATGACAGTACGCTTGTCTCTTCATTCACCTTGAATGCTCGGACATCGGCTGCTCAGGCGAATATCCGCAGACAGCAGGAGGTCGTTCAACTTAACAAAGACCTGGAAGAAATTCTATCTTGGGGTGACAGTAATCAAGTGGAATTTAACGCTACAAAAACCCAAGCGGCAGTTTTTTCTAAAAAAGTTAACGTTGCTGAACCCGACATAGTTATGTCGGGGCACTCCATTCCCCTAGCATCGTCGCTCAATTTGTTGGGCGTTAGTTTGGGAGCAAATATGTCTTGGCATGAACATGTTGCAGGCATAGCAAGGAGAGCTTCTCAAAAATTGGGAATATTATTTAGAACCAGAAAGCTTTACACACCACAGCAACTGTTAATTCTTTACAAAGCCCAAATTCGACCAACTATGGAATACTGCTCCCACGTTTGGGGTTCCGCTCCCAAACATACACTGCATTTGTTGGATTCTGTTCAGAGAAGAGCGGTCCGTCTGATTGGGGACCCGGAATTGACCGGCGGCCTTGATTCGCTGGAACATCGAAGAACGGTTGGCGACTTGAGTCTGTTCTACAAGTATTTTCATGGAAAGTGTTCGAAGGATGTAGCCCGCTTAATTCCTCCCAAAGCGGTGCATGTTAGAAATACACGTCGCGCTGGTGCTTCGCATCCGTATGAGGTTCAGCTTGTTACTCTGCGTACGACGCTTTTCAAGCAATCTTTGATATGGAGAACATCATCCCTTTGGAATAATTTACCCAGCGCTGTGTTTCCCACCGAGTACAATTTACAGCGATTCAAGAACAACGTGAATCGCTTTTTTTCCGCATTCGTGCCGCTCCTGGAGCGTTTTAGGGACTTCCCTGCAGCACGTGTGCTAGACCAATAAAAAAAAAAAAAAAAAAAATTATTTTAAAAACTTTTACGTATTTTTAGCTATCTAAAACGGTATAATATCTACTGGATCTATTGAAAATTCTAAGAAAATGAGATTTCAATAGGCCCAAATGTAGAGTAACATAATAATAGAATTTAGATACTACCAATTACCGGTTTACTACCTGCACCTTCAAACAATAAAAAGGGTTGGGTAAGCATTTTTCCGGTCGGGGTACTCTCTGTGCGAGTGACATTTTCTGTTCATTAAACATTATTGAAAGATTTTTACTATGCTCATGCGATTCGTCCGTGGTAGATGTGCTATACCGTGCTTTTCAAAATATCTGTGTTTCATCTTCTGACTGTGTGAATTGGCTCGTAACTGGATTTTGATCTCTGCTTGTGAATATGGCAACGTATACCAACGAGGAATATGCTGACATCCTAATGTGTTACGGATTTTGCGAAGGAGTGTCGTCGCGTGCACGTGATGAATACATACTGCGATATCCTGCTCGTCGTGTACCTGATGTTAGCGTATTTGATGGAACTTATCGAAGACTACGAGAAACTGGTTCCGTACAAGGACGGCGGACTGACATGGGACGACCACGTATCTTTGACAAAGACGAAGAAAACGAAATAAGACGTCTCTTTGAGGTGGACCCAACCACATCTACAAATGTTGTCGCACAACAGCTTGGTATTTCGCAGTGGAAGGTATGGTTTGTAATGCATACTGTAGGGCAACACCCTTACCACTATACGCCAGTGCAAGTCATTGAAGAAGGGGATCCGTTGCGACGATTAGAATTCTGCAGATTTATGCTCAATACCGATGTCGAAGATGCATCTTTTTTTAAGAAAATACTATGGACTGACGAGTCGAAATTCGACAAAGACGGTCTTACAAACTACCACAATGCCCACTATTGGGCTTCTAAAGAGGAAGGCAACCCAAACAAAAAAAGAACGAAAGGATCACAAACAAGATTCAGCTTAAATGTGTGGATGGGTATAATTTCAAATTTTTGGTTAGGCCATTCTTCCTGCCAGATAATTTGAATGGCGAGGAATACGACAATTTTTTGCGGAACGATTTACCTAATTTGATGGAAGACCTACCTATTGGTTTGAGACAAAACATGTACTTTCAACACGATGGCTGCCCAGCTCACTACAGAGGAAGTGTTCGTGCATGGCTCAATGACAATTATCCCCACAAATGGATTGGAAGAGGCGGACCCATACCTTGGCCTTCGAGAAGCCCAGACATAACAAAGACGGATTTTTATGTGTGGGGTCACATGAAAAGTCTCGTATACGACCAGATGACTCCTATCGAAAACATGGATGTCCTAAGACAAAAAATAATTGATGCGGCTGACGAAATGAGGCGAACCTCACAACCAGCGTTGTAAAAAGTAATTTAAGAAAAAGAATGAGCATTTGTGTTAGAAATAGGGGCGACCATATAGAACATGAATTATAATTAATAAAAAATATTAAATTGCAAGGTTTTTTGTTTTATTTGTGTATTTTTCGTATTTTCACCTAGAACTGAAAATTTACCTTTTGCTACCCGAGCCCGCTTTAGGTGTCTTTCTGTGTACAGTTTTCCTATTAAACTCCTCGTATTATACCTTTTTTGATAGCTAAAAAGACGTAAAACTTTTTAAAATAATTTGCAGAATAACTTCCATACATTTTTTTTCTCTTTATTGATTTAAAGTAGGAAACACTTGGTAAAAATTCGTAATTTAGAAAGCCGCCATTTGAAACTGTTAGTAACTAGTTCAAATTTTTTTGATGATTTTTGATACTTGACATACAGACTAACTAAAAATAACCAAAAAATCACACTCGAGAACCTCTAATAAAAAAAAATCGATATAAAAGCAAATCGATATAAAAGCAAAAAAAAACAAGTTTTTTTTAGAAAATCTTTAAACTTCAATATCTCGAAAACGGTTAAGTTTAGGACATCATGTCATAGAGTCAAATCGGTCAGAAACGACCTAAACTATAACGTCCTTAATTATCTAGGGAGACTTTCCCTGTAACCCTGTATATATATATATATGTAATATATATATATATATATATATATATATATATATATATATATATATATATATATATATTTATATATATATATATATATATATATATATATATATATATATATATATATATATATATATATATATATATATATATATATATATACAGTGCGACCTCGATAATCCAGACTAATTAAAACCGCGGTGAACCGAATTAATAAATAATTCGAATTACTGAAGCAGGATATTATTTATATTAAAAAACGAATCATTTAATACGAAACAACTAAAAAATAGAGTACAGTAATACCCCGCTTAGCGCGACCCCGTTATGCGCGGTTTCACTATAACGCGAATTTCAAATTTCGCGCTCATGTAGTCATTAACTTCTCTATGGTCGCGGGGGGATCCCCGCTTTCTCTGAATATTCTCTTTGAAGAATTGGGAATTCCCTGTCCTTCGACTTTGTTCTATGGGGATTTCCTCGTTCGTTTCGTGTGTTCATTTGTTCCGTAATGTTAGTTCGGTCGGCTGGCAGTTTTGTTTTAATATTTATTGGAGATACATACATACATAATTTAACCCTACGTTAAAAATGCCGCCTGTAAAGAAAAAAGAGCGTAAAAGCGTCACTTTGGAATTGAAGATGAAAGTGTTAAGAAGAATGGAAAATGGAGGCAAAGCAACAATTGTTGGGAGAGATTTTGGACTCTCAGAATCGACTGTGAGAACGATTTATAAAAATCGGGAAAAAATTAAAATCTCCAGCGAAGGTTCAACACCTATAAGTGCAACAAAACTTTCTCGTTCGAGATCATCTATCTTAGAAAGAATGGAGAAATTACTGTCAGTCTGGATCGAAGATTTGAATAAGAAGAACACACCACTAAGTCAAGATCTCATATGCACAAAAGCAAAATCTTTGTATGAGATGCTGAAAACAAAAGAAGGAGAAGGGAGTGCCACTCCGACTTTTGCTGCCAGCAGAGGCTGGTTCCATCGGTTCAAGCAGCGTTCTAATCTTCACAATATCCACATAACAGGCGAGGCGGCCAGCGCGGACATTCAAGCTGCAGCTGAGTTTCCAGACAAGTTTCAAGACTTCGTTAGACGAGAGAAAATTCCTGCTTGTCTCATCTTCAATGTTGATGAGACCGCACTTTACTGGAAAAAAATGCCATCTCGAACATTCATTTCTAAGGAAGAACGTCAAGCCAGTGGTTTCAAAGCTGCGAAAGATCGACTAACACTTCTGCTGGGTGGTAATGCCACTGGTGATTTCAAACTGAAACCTTTACTAGTGTACCATTCAGAAACACCCCGTGCAATGCGAGGCACAGACAAGACAAGTCTACCAGTTGTGTGGCGATCAAACAGAAAGGCGTGGGTTACACGGGAAATTTTTCAAGAATGGTATTCTAATAGTTTTTGCCCATCAGTCAAATCATACTGTGACAGAAATGGGCTTGAACCTAAAGTTATATTACTCTTAGACAATGCCCCAGGACATCCAACCTCACTTGATACGCCCAGAGACTTAAAAGTGTACGTAAAGTTCCTTCCACCAAACACTACGTCAATATTACAACCTATGGACCAGGGAGCAATAGCAAACTTCAAAGCTTATTACCATCGCCGCACTTTTAGCCAACTAATTCATGAAACTGACGGGGAAGGAAGACAGTCTATGCGAGAGTGGTGGAAGTCATACAACATTATGAAGTCTATTCACAACATAGAAGAGGCTTGGAAGGAAGTTAAAATGAGTTGTATGAATGGGGTGTGGCGTAATCTTTGGCCAGATGTAGTGGAAGCACCTAGAAGAATTGTCCAGATGCAGAGACAAGTGCTTGAAGACATTGCTGCAATGATTGAGGGGTCTGAACTTGAAGATGTCACGGTAGAAGATCTCGTAGAACTTGTAGCAACGCACGACGATCCTATTAGCAATGAAGATCTGATCGAGTTACAGAATAATCCTATCTACGATGAGGAAGAACAATTAGAAGAGAAAGTTTTATCTTCAGGGGAAATACAAAATGCACTTTCAAAAATTTATTCAGGTTTGGACATATTGCAGAGTATAGACAATAATGATGACCGTGTCTTGACCGTGTGTCAAACAATTAAAAACAGTGTTGGGTGTTATGAACGTATTTTACAAGAACGTAAAACAAAACGTTACCCAAAAGACAATAGATGTATTTTTCCGTAAAAAATAAGAGTATGTATTGCATAAAGTGTTCTTAGAATTAAAGTGATTGATTAAAATGATTTGTATTTTTTTGTATTAAATTTTGACTATGTTTAATCATAAACCTCGATATACGCGAATTTCAGTTAACGCGATTTTTTTCGGAACGTATCCCTCGCGTAAAGCGGGGTATTACTGTACATACATAGAATAAGATTTAAAATAGAACCATATCTTATCAAGTTTTATCTTATTTTGTAAAGAAATTTGTAATTTTTGTTTGCTTGACCCTTCTCTGGTTCATCATAAAAGCAATTTCTTTTAATCTTTGAAATACAAGAACATCACATAGAGAGATATCATTTTCTTGTGCCCATCTCATGCACACATTGAAACTTTTAACTGCCTGATCATTCTTCACAGTATTCTTAACAGTTTGGTGTCAGTGGAAAGTAAATTGTGCCGCAATTCACTCAGAGGAATCAGATCTTCAGCATCATATTCAGTGTCTGGGTTGGTATCTGCCACATAAGCCATAATTTTGTGCCAGCACTTTTTCAAGACTTCAGGGGAGACTTTTTCCCATAAATTGCATAGTAGACATACAACATCTTTTAGGTTAATGCTTTTTAATAACCTAACAAGGTTCTCTTCATTATTTGATAAAATATGGGCTAAAAGACTTTTCCGATAAAATAATTTTGTTAGTCTGATTGCATTCTTTTCTTTCTGACACCAGGACCGGAATTACATTTCGAAATAAATCTAAAAGAAGTTACACGTCCATAGTGAGTGTCCAAAATTATCTTTAAAATAAATCATATGTACATACCTTTCGATTTTCCCTTGCTTCTTTTTATATCCGAAATTGTGGATGTTCCTACTCCGTATTCATTTGCCAACACTTTTCCGCTTTCACCAAGAACTAGTCTTTCTAATATATCGGACTTTTGTTTTATTGTTAGTGTGATATGTTTTCTTTTAGAAGGCATTTTAATATGTAGGTACATATAGGTAAAAAAAAAAACGTTTACATACTTATATGAACCACATAAAGTAAAATAGAACGTAGGTATGTTGTACTTGTGACAATAAACAAACAACTACAAAGTCCTTAACCTTTAGACGCGATACGCGATGCGCTGTAGGCAAATCAAGGGCACCTACATTTTGTGTGAATCTTAGATGTATTAGACTGGAAGTTAGGGGAATCCCCTTACCATCGATTTCAGTTTTCTCATGTAGTTTAAATTAAGTAGATGTCTAAAAACGCAGGTCCGGATTACCTAGTACTATCAAATCCGGATTATAAAGTACACAATGCAATAGAAATGTTCGTCCGGATTATTAAAGAATCCGGTTTAATGGAGATCCGGATTAACGAGGTGGCACTGTATTATATATATATATATATATATATATATATATATATATATATATATATATATATATATATATATATATATATATATATATAATGTATGGCTTAGCGTGGTCCAGACCACAACGATTCGAAAAATCAAAACTGCCGTTTCCAATTCGTTGGTACCATGTTTTGCGCGTTTCGTATATCAGAACACAGAACAAAGTTGAACAAATCTACAGCTTTTGATAGTGTCTTGAACTATGAGTGTTTTGTGCACCCTACAGTAGGCATACAATGGAAAAAAGTTTTTTTTCTAATGGCCTGTTTGAAGTTTTCAATCTTCCCTCCATAAATCACTCCATTAATTGTTCACCCATTTGCCATATATCCCATTAAAAAAACCTTAAACTGTACAGTAGTTTGCATTTAAAAATTCCATCCTGTGTATTTTTGAATGTAAAAACAATAATAATTATTGAACATTATAATGTAAACGCAAAAACTCTCCGAAAATATAGGCCTATTGTATTTATTTATATCAGCTTGAAATTTCTTTGTATTTTAGTCCCCATGTGTAATTTTGTAATTTTACTGCCATTAATTTCGAATTGTGATTATTGCTGTCTTGTTTCAAAAGGAAATCTTTCTCTCCATTTTGTGTGTGTGTGTATACATATATATGTGTGTGTGTGTATAGTCATTAAAGGGCACACCTTGCTTATTAAAATCATCGAAACTTGTATAATATACCTTGTTTTATGCATGACGGGACAAAAATATAAACTGACTCGTTTCGGTACTGAAATAACGGAAAGTTTATTATTTTTTAATATTCGTAAACGATTTTTGATTACAAGATTCATAAATGGAAAATGGGTAAAATAATTCATCTCGTATAGATTCGAAAGTGATTAATTTATGGCAGTTTAATAACAAGGCATCGTGCAGGGCCACACTATACCTCAGGGGTCGGCAACCTATGGCACGCGTGCCATCTCTGGAACGCCAAGCAATTTTGAATAGCACGCGTACCTATTCAAAGTTTACACATTAATTCTGTAATCTATGACATGTTTCGAAATTAAGTAAATAATCGAAGACAGTATTACTTTAACGATACAAACAAAAACGATATATTATATAGGTCACTAGGTATTATTACCAAAAACTACAAAATATATATTTTGTAATTTATTATTTTACTGAATGCATTGGTTTGGCTTTAATTTCGGCAAGTATTAAAGACGGCAAGCCTCAAAATATAAGCCTAGGCAAAAACACAAATAAACGTCCTCAATTCAGATCAAAAGAGCCGCTTCCGATGCGCGCCGCAACTCTTTTTATATTGCCGAACTTTAGTTTTTGTTAGATTTAACTTCTAGGCGGCCCTTCGATTGCAATGGGCGCGTTGTAGATAATAATTTTTGTTCTAAGAAATTTAATAAAGGTAATTATTGGAATTTTCTGGAAACATTATTTTTCTATATATAGCAAGCGGCTACACGTTTGGATCATTTAGTATAGAAGTAACATCCGTTCCAGTCAATAGTCGTCGAAAAGTTTAAAAAGTAAAATTATGTTGCGTTATGGCCGCGAAGAAACAGAAGGTAGACGTTCGATCATTTCAAACTTCATGGACAACAGATTACGGTTTTGTACAGCAAAACGATCGGGTCACTTGTGTCCTATGTCGGGAAAGCGTAGTTTTCTGGACATCTAGCGTTCAACGACATTTCCAAATAAAACATGAATCGTCATTTAAAGATAACGATGATAAAAGGGAGGCAATACAAAGAGCAAGTAAACAATACGAGAAACAGTCAACATTCTTTAGCAAAGTTTTCCAAGGAAAAAATCAGGTAACTGAATGCAGTTTCAAAATTCCACAATCGTTGGCACAAAAGGGTAGGCCGTTCACTGACGGAGAATTTATGAAGCAAACGTTTTTGAGTACTGGCGAGATTTTATTCGACGACTTGCCCAATAAGGATACCATATTGGCCAGGATTAGGGATATACCGGCATCAGCGCGGACCACCGAGAGACTAATTACCGAAATGACACAAAATGTCCAAAAACAGCGGAGTTTTGAATTTAGTGTAGCATTGGATGAAAGTGTCGATATTAATGACATTGCCCGTCTGGCAATCGTTGTGCGATACTTCGATGATGGGAGTGTGTATGAAGAGCTGATTTGTCTGCTCCCATTGCAGGAAACTACAATTTGAAAAGCGGAACATTGATTTAAATAAAATTTTTTGCGTAACGACAGATGGCGCTTCTGCTATGATTGGGAGACATAAAAGATTTGTTTCCCTTCTTATTGAACGCATGGGTCGATCAGTTTTGAGTTTTCACTGCATAATTCACCAAGAGAATCTAAAATCTCCGCTGGAAGTTTAAAATCCGTGATGGATAGGGTGGTTAAAATAGTTAACTACATTGTCGGTCGTTCTTCACTGATCCATAGACAATTTAAGGCGTTTCTGCAGGAATTAGGAAGTGCATATTCAGATATAGCATTGCACAATAATGTGCGCTGGCTCAGCCGTGGTAAAGTGCTCTCTAGATTTGTGCAATGTCTGGGCGAAATTAAATGGTTCTTGTTGGAAAAAAATCAAGTGGATGCTTATCGTGAACTAGAAGATAAGAACTGAATCTGTATGTTAATGTTTCTTACTGATATTACAAACCATCTCAGTGAACTCAATTTAAAGTTACAAGGTTCAGGCAAAACGGTTCTGGATTTATACGAATCCT
This sequence comes from Pachyrhynchus sulphureomaculatus, assembly GCA_019049505.1. NCBI lineage: Eukaryota > Metazoa > Arthropoda > Insecta > Coleoptera > Curculionidae > Pachyrhynchus > Pachyrhynchus sulphureomaculatus. The sequence goes on from CM032448.1 coordinate 1,234,557, forward strand.
GGAAATCATTCAAATTAAAAATAGATTTATTTATCAGCGATATTACTACAAACACATAAATATTTTCCAAATTTAAAAACTTATATATCCAGTGTCGACGATGGTGCACTAATAGACGAAATTCTTAAAATATATGACTAATTTAAAAGAGGAGTTTATCGGGAGGGGTCAGGATTTTGATAAACATGGTCCTATGATCGCTTTTTTAATCAAACCAGATTTAATGAATTTTTCCAGCAGTTGCTTTGACATATCTCTTTTCTCATGGATGGACATTAATAATTTTGATCTTCAATACATTGAATTTAAAAGCTCCGAGTTATGGAACACGAAATTTGTAGAATTAAGAAGGGTATTAGAAGGTGACAGCCAGAACCATTCAAACGAGATACGCAGTTGTTGGATGAGTTTACCAGAGAAATTTATTTGTCTTAAGAAAGTAGCGTTTGCCATGCTTACAGCTTTCGGACCATCCTATATCTGTGAACAACTTTTTTTCCCATATGAGAGTGATTTTAAACCCGTACCGAAGCACGCTGACAACAGACAACTCGGAAGCATGTGTGACACTGAAAATAACCAGACATGAACCGGATATAAGAAAACTCTCTAAAGAACTTCAAGCACAGGGTTCACACTAGGTCCTAGGACTAGTATAATAAAATTATTTGTTAAATGTTAAAATTTTTTTGTAATTAAACCTTCTAAAAGCAATATTTTAAGTTAATTTAAGTTAATTTTTGTTAATTTTAGTTGTAGTAAGTACCTATGTCGGCACGCAAAATGTTGTATGGATGAAAACTGGCACCCCTTAGTTAAAAGGTTGCCGACTTCTGCTATACCTGATTGTATAATTATTGGGTTTAAAATTTTATTGTCATAAGGCAGTTGAATTTTAATGTTTTATGTACTGAATAATACACAATATAGTAATTACACAAATATATTAAAACGGTGTACAGTGTCCTCGCGTACATCTGTTACAATTTTAGTTATTTCGCTATCGCTACTATCTTGCAAATCAATAATAAGTTTTTTAACAGGTTCTAAACTATTTATATTTATGTACATGGGTCATTCCGTGCCAAATCGACCACTTTTGACCCCGACCCCATTCGATTTGGCTGAAAGTTTTTTATCTTTTTCTACCCTATGAAAAACAGTGCTCAGAAATTTTTCAAATTTTTTAACCTACCTCAAAAAAAAGTTATGAATTTTTCAAAAAAATGGCTCTTTTTTTTTCAAATTGCCATAACTTTGTCAAAAATTGGCCGATCGAGACGTTTTTTATTTCAAAATTTTCGTAATTAAATGTACTTTTTAACAAAAATACAAAAAATTTTTAGGTAATAAAATCTATGAAATTTTTGCCTTTTTTGAGAAAAATCGTCAATTTTTTGAAGTTCGCCATTTTTTATTTTATTTTTATTTCTTAAAAAAAACTTCAATCAATTCTGCATTTATCCCCGCCAATCTCAGAGTGGGCCGAATTATTTTCTATTTTTTTTTAAATTTATTTATTTATTAACGGCGGTGCGCCAATTTACACAATTATAAACATAATTAAAACAACTAAACGTAATAAAAATCATGAACATACATAGAATCTAACATCACAAGATCATTAAAACTAATTTCACAGCAAGCAAATATCACAACTTTTTAACAATCAATTTTAAAACTATCAATGGAGCCATGAATCCTGAGATCGAACTGATTGAAGTGCCTCATTATTCTGGACATGGGTACATAATAGCCATAATTAGTCGCATGAAAGAGAATACCAAACAGGTCTCTGCCTCTAGTGCGACGAGAAATATTAAACGTTAACTTGTCCAAGAGATAGGGACAATCAACCAGCCCATTTATTAACTTAAAAGCCAGAAGCAGGTCACAATGGAGTCTTCTAGTCTCCAGGGTTGAAATACCCAAAATGCCTCTAAGGTTGTGGTGGTCTATATGGTAACCATCTGGGGGTATGGCCAATTTAAAAGCACAAGTCCGCAGAAACCGGCGCTGCACCGCCTCAATCGCTTCTATATATACATTGTAATGAGGAGACCATACCACAGCGGCATACTCAAGCCCCGATCTCACAATTGAACAATACAACAGTTTAAATGTAGAGGAGGAAAAGTCCCTACAGTATTTCGTGATGAACCCCAGATTTTTATAACCTTTCTGAACAATTGACAAAATGTGCCTATTGAGAGTAAGTTTCTGATCAAGAAGAACTCCCAGATCATTAATTTCACTAACATGCCTCAGCTTGCTGCCATTAATGTTATACTCAAAAGTAAAGTTCCGTCTAGCTCTACTAAAACTAATGCTAACACACTTCAACTCATTCAGGGTACTCCATCTATAGAGGCCATGAACATCCTCCTGAAGAGAGTGACAATCTTGCAACATGTTAACCGTTTTAAACATTTTTAGATCATCTGCAAACCTGAGGAATTTAGAATGTTGTATAAACTTGTCGATGTCATTAACAAAAAGTAGAAACAGTAAAGGACCACAGTGAGACCCCTGAGGCACACCTGAAAGAACTTTTATTTCTTTAGAAATACAATTATTAATACGGACATACTGTGTACGACCCTCCAGAAAACTGCCAATCCACCCAAGGACTTCACTACTTAGTCCTATTTTCCGCAGCTTGCCTAACAAGAGCGTATGATTAACTCTGTCGAACGCCTTCGAGAAGTCAGTATATACACTATCAACACGCTGGCGATTCCCAAGAGCGCTCAACAGACAATCATGATATGCAAGCAGGTTTGTGACAGTTGACCGACCAGGTCTAAAACCATGCTGCTCGTCAATTATCATGCTATTACAGCTCCATGACAAAAATCCCGCAACTAGACTGTCGAACAATTTGGGTATTGCGGATTGAATGCACACGCCCCTGTAGTTAGATATTCTTCTTCACCGGACTTATGAATAGGGGTAATAAATGAGTTTTTCCAGTACATAGGGAATGTACTTGAGCATAGAGATAAATTAAAAATTAATTTTAGAGGAGTTACAATAGAGCATATGCAAGCCTTCAATACTCCCGCAGGCATTCCATCCGGGCCAACTGAGAATGTATTTTTAAGATTATCTATCCCCTCATAGACCTCAAACAAACTGACTGATATTGAGTTAACATTTAAATTAGTGCATTCAACTAAGTCACTATAATAGCCAGGAATAGTAGCCTGACTGCCACAATAAACTTCCTCAAAAAAGTCAGCAAAAAGATTCACACATTCTGCACCAGAATTGCTTATTCTATCACGGTAGCACATAGTGTTGGGATAACCCTGAGACTGTTTCACGTTATTCACATGTTTCCAAAACAATCTGGGATTGAATGAGATGCCGTCCTCAACCAACGTGGGATAATTTGAATAGCATGTGGCGGACAAAGTTTTGCACGAAGCCCGAAGGGCAGCAAAAATGGCATAATCAGCCGTAGAACCAGTTTCCTTAAAACGTTTATGAGCTACCTTCTTTTGGATCGTTAAATGTTGTAACTCGCGAGTGAACCATTGAAAAAAATTTTTGTCAGTTTTTCAAAATTTCATAATTTATAGATAAATTGTTCTTTTTCAACAAACGTGATAACAAAAGTTTTCAATAAACACTGAAACACATGACAGATACATACGTTATGTTTTGGATCTCAATATACGAGGCTGGTTTGAAAAGTCCGTGCAAAAATAAAAACTACTTATGTGTTTAGGGTAAACCTTTTTTATTTTTCGACATAGTCTCCTTTTAGGCTTATACACTTCGTCCAACGATGTTCTAGTTTGTTGATCCCTTCCGAATAATAGGATTTCTCCAAGTCTGCAAAATATCCATTAGTGTCTGCAATCACCTCCTCGTTTGAATAAAATCTCTGTCCCGCCAGCCATTTCTTCAAATTGAGGAACAAATAGTAGTCCGAGGGAGCCAAGTCTGGAGAATAGGGGGGATGTGAAACGAGTTGGAATCCTATTTCCATTAATTTTGCGACCACAACTGCTGAGGTGTGTGCTGGTGCGTTGTCGTGATGGAAAAGGACTTTCTTGTGGGCCAATCGCGGGCGTTTTTCTTGCAGCGCGGTTTTCAAACGGTCCAATAACGATGAATAATATTCACCTGTAATAGTTTTACCCTTTTCCAGATAGTCGATGAAGATTATCCCTTGCGAATCCCAAAAGACAGACGCCATAACCTTTCCGGCCGAAGGAACGGTCTTCGCCTTTTTTGGTGCAGATTCCCTCTTGGTAACCCATTGTTTAGATTGTTGTTTGACCTCAGGAGTATAGTAATGTATCCATGTTTCATCCACAGTGACGAAACGACGCTTAAAGTCCTCCGGATTCTTCTGGAACAGCTGCAAACCATCCTTGCAACACTTCACACGATTCCGTTTTTGGTCAAGCGTGAGCAATCGCGGCACCCATCTTGCGGATAGCTTTCTCATGTCCAAATGTTTATGCAAAATATTATGTACTCGTTCAGTCAAGATGCCCACAGCACTAGCAATCTCACGCACCTTAACTCTTCTGTCATCCATCACCATATCATGGATTTGATCAATGATTTCTGGAGTCGTAACCTCCACAGGCCGTCCAGAACGTTCAGCGTCACTTATGCCCATATGGCCAGTCCGAAAATTTTGAAACCACTTATAAACTCTTCTAATCGAAGGTGCAGAGTCACCATAATGTTTATCAAGCTTCTCTTTAGTCTCCTGAGGCGTTTTGCCTTTCATAAAGTAATGTTTAATCATCACACGAAATTCTTTTTCGTCCATTTCTTGAAAATCATTCGACTTCCTTGATTCACACGAATGCCAAACACAAAGAAATAGACCAATATGGCTGAAACTTGGTGTGCGTTCATACAAGAGATGCTACTAACTAAACATGACCGCGATACGCGCCGGTGGTGCCATCTCTCGGACTTTGCACGGACTTTTCAAACCAGCCTCGTATATATATATATATATATATATATATATATATATATATATATATATATATATATATATATATATATATCAATTATGACCCTTTTGCGGCCAGGTACGTGAGAAGATCCTAACGGTTGTTTAATGTTTTTATTGCATCAATTTGCTAAATTACGTTCTTAGATCTTGAAAAAGACTATACTTTTGTTGTAAATAAGCTGTTTTAAGATAAATACTGAAGTTGCCTTTCTCACACTAGCGAATAACTTAGTCCAAGAAGTAAAACTCGATATTCTAAATCCTTGGTTCCCAATCGGTGGGTAGCGACCCACAAGGGGGTCGCCTTGACTTTTTGGGGGTTGCCGGTTATCAATTTTAAAAACTAAAATTAAATTTTAGGTTTCTCTTATTTTGTTTTAATATTGCGCAAGCTCCGAATGTTGAGCGATAACAGCTGAGTCGTTTTATTTAATTTCCTCGCTTTACTATTGTGCAAGCTCCAAACGGTGTAGGCATGCTTCAAATAAAGATAAAGACTGTAGCCTACCAAAATCAGCGTGGCAAAATCTCTCTATTATGCTGGAAATGTTAAAACGTAAAAAAAATCACAAAAAAAATTATAAAGTATAAAATTCAAAGTACTAACAACTCTCAATCAATCAAGTCAATTTAGAGTAAAGTCAAATTGTTAAAATTTTAAAACATAATTTTCTATTCCATTTTGAGTCGTTTTAAAAAATAAATCCCAATTAAGTTTAAGTATTCCTGCTACCCGCATATTACGTGCCTATTAAAGCCACGGTTATTAAACTTATTAGTCAGAGACAATAGATCCTGATTTACACCAGTGACGTGCTTTTATTATTTTTCTCTTTTTGTTTTCTCGGAGCTTATAATTTTACTACTGCTCGGTTATAAACATTAATTCTCTTACAGTTCAATTTACCTATATCTAGTTCTGCCTTCTCTTTGTATATTCTTTGTCTTTCTGTACACAATCATAACTACAGTGAAGTCCGTTTATAATGAACTCCAAAAAATCACTAAAAATGGTTCGCTATATCCGAAGTTCGTTACAAGCAGTAAACAAAATCTAATATAATTTTTCCCTACTTTTTTATTTAGACTAGGCGCTAATGCTTAGAAAAATGAATAATAATAATTATTAAATTAAAAGAAAATGTTCCAAGGAAAATAAAACAAGTCACATAAAAATTATTATTATGTATGTTGGTACATATACGAGTATAAACGAAAACATTAAAATACGTAGTTTATACAATAAAATTAGTAATTTTCGTTTGTACAGTTTTACTTGAAAAAGAAATGATGTTTATATAATTGTCAAGGCCACAAAAACGATTCCATATATATTCAGGAACTTAGTCATTTCTGGATGGAACATAAGTATTATCTCCTTCTCCAAGCTCGTCTTCGTCGTCATTATCGCTTAAAATATTTTCAGAAGTCACTGATGTCACAATTTGATCATCAGTTAATATTTCTCATCATTAATTCATAATCAGCAAATACATATTCTTCAAAATTAAAGTGATTAAACATCTTTTTAACCCATTTATGCCCAGAATTTTTTTTTCTTTAAATCTTTATAAATCTCACTTATTTTAGTTAAATGACATATAAATAGACTAAGTAACTGTAAAATAATAAGTTTGAATCAGGAGATTTGATTTTTGATGTGGGTCGTTTTTGACCCACTTGGGCAAATAGGGTATTATAATCAAATGTATAGTGAAAAACATAAATACTTGTAGGGTGTTGTTATTTTTATCTCCATAAAATCATAAGCCTTTAAATAATAACAAATTTGGTTATAATATTCAAATAGTTTTTTTTTTTTTATGAAAATCTACAAAACATTTGTCATGTAAAGCAACTTCACACCGGTCACAAGCTTTAGTGGTTTTGTTCTTGCAATGAGCACACCTTCGTCGTGTCTGACTACTCAAAATCAGATGCTGGCCATGTCTACGAGCGGCCGGACTAACAAGTGTAAGCTTTGGGCCAGTAGCTAAGGGGGGTTTTCCATATTTTTGAAGTACTGATAATACAACTAATCTGCGAAATTCCAAATTGTCAATTTTTTTTTTCCAAATTTTCGAGCCAGTATCCAAGCATTATTCATACATACATCAAACGTCCAAAACAAAATAGGAATATACCATTTCTTTCCACGAAAGCCTATTCGATAGTTTGCCACATTGTTGTCCATTTGGTCAACACCATCCATGAACTTGTTGTAACAATGTATCACGTTTGGCTGGGGGATTTCAACTTTTTTTTTCTCTTTTGCAGAATATCTAGCAGCTTGGCGGATAGGTTCTACGCCAAATTCATTTGATAAAATTGTGACCACACTGTTATCCTTCCAACGGACACAAACAATATTATTTTCTTTGTCAATGGCATTATCAAATACGCCCCTTTCCCTTTTTTTCATTTGGAAAGATTGTTGAAGTGGACATTTATCGGTACGGTTTTCTCGCACTGTACCCGTTGCACCAAAACCCATTTTTCCCAACTTACTGATAAGAGTAGTTCTTGTAAAGAAATTGTCGAAGAATAATGAACACTCAAAATAAGGAAAATTAGTTTGTAATAATTTCGCAAAATTCGTTACTACAGATTCGCCTAGTCCAAGTTTTTCGTCAGTCTGTTGAGATTTTCGTCCTTGATATACGTCGAAATTGACACAATAGCCTGACGGAGTTGCTAAAACCCATGCTTTGTAACTGAAACGGATTGGCTTTCCTCTGATAAACTGTTTACATCCGTTTCGGCCAAAATACGGAATCATGGATTCGTCGATAGACACACAAGAAGTTAGAGGGGTATATCTGATGAAATTTTCGTTCATTTTTTCAATCAAAGGTCGTAGCTTTGCCATTTTATCATTCTGTGCTAAGTTGTTGTTAACCCATTGTCGATTCTTCCGTGACTTGTTTTGCCTTCCAGCAGATTCTGTTATGTTACTGTCATCATCGTAATTGCTGGCTTCTTCTGTATTGGTTTCCGCTGGCGCTTGAAGCTGCTTTGAGTTTAATCTGTTGGGATCATTACAGTCTTCATCCCCTGAGTCTTCATTACTTTCAAACCCATTATCATCTGGGGGAGTTATATAGATTGCGTCTGGAATAGGATCATCATCGGTTAGTTTTTCTATTTCGTCTAACAACTCAGCCGTCGTCAATGGTTTCGTCCTAAAAATAAGAAAATGTATAGAACATATCTGCCCAACGGGTCAAAAACGACCCAAGCAACTTTTCATGCATTTATTTTACAAATAAAAAAACCTAACCTCCAAAGAAATATTACTTCGCATAATCTGAAATCAGTACAATAACTAATTTGAAAAACAACACAATAAGTAGTCAAATAAGCTACTTACCAGTAGGATTTTCTTTCCATGTCACGCTGCAATAATTTATCATTTATTTTTTTCACGAATACTAAAAAAACGAAATCTTAGCACGTTCTGCAATATAGTGCTAATGATGTTTATTCTTTCAACAACTGAATGCAACGATAGGTAACACTTTACACATGCACGTGTATAGGTAGTTGTAAAATTAAAGTAGTGGGTCGTTTTTGACCCGTTGGGCATAAATGGGTTAATCTCGATTTCCACTGTACTTTGTTGAATGTCAGCATCGTAAAAAAATTCTAGACAATCAGCAGGATCTTCTTGATGTTTTTTAATTCACTGAGTCAACGGTAGCTCATCATCTGAGTCATACCTACATTCCTTCCTTAAAAATCCACAATGCTTAAAACAATTTGCAATGGTTTCTCTACTGACTCTTTGCCAAGCCATATGCATAAAGTTTATAGCGTCCAAGAGAGTTACAGAAAAAATGTTACCTTTATCGATCGTCTCTAACATTTTCATAAGTAAAATCTTTCTATAATGACATTTTAAAGAATGTATCACACCTTGATCCATAGGCTGGAGCTTTGCACTTGTGTTTGGAGGCATAAAAACCAATTTTATTTGCTGTAGATCAACTTCAGGGTGTCAATCAAAAGTAATATTTTTCTGTTTGTGAATTTTAATTCTTTGTCCTGCAATTTCTCCTACTATCTTACCCCCACTAATATTACGTCGCTTTTTAAATCGTTCAATCCAACTTCTAGAACAGTTAAATTCGGTGTTTTCTATTTTCCTTCCCAATTCACTAGCTTTCTCTTGTAAAGTATAGGCGGTAATAGGAACATGTTCATGTCGTTTTTGACTAAACCATGTAAGAAGTCCTTTATCGACTTGATCATGTGTAGATTTTCTTAGTTTTTTACAACTAAAGTTTCTTTTATCATAGATTGATAAGATTTCTGGCCTCTTCTTCCATATGGTAGAAACTGTAGATTAAGTTAAATTAAACTGTTTGCAAACATCACTTTGTTTAACTCCATTTTCTATTTTTCTTATAATATCGTGTTTGTCTTTTAAAGTAAACGCTTTACGTTTTTGTGTACTCATTTTAAAATAAAAACTTAAACATTCACTTTGCTACGTTGATCAAATATGCATTAGAACAGCATAATACAACAAGCGAATTGAAAACAATACTGCTCGAACTACCGATGCAGCGAAAACAAGTAGAATAGGGGTTCTCAGCGAGTTTCGGTGAATTCCCTAGATCAAGTCGTGCGACATCGAGAATAGGGAGTGGCAAGTTCGTTATAAACGGACACAAAACATTCAGATTTGGTTCGCTTTATCCGGAAGTTCGTTATAACCGATAAAAATTTGCATTGGTCTTATGGAACTTTTCTCGTGCATTATAAAATAGTTTGTTTTAACCGGAAATTCGCTACAAGCGGGTTCGTTATAAGCAGGCTATATCGGATATATACGAGGGCTACCTTTTAAGTTTTTACAAACAACCACTAAATGGGGCTATTGAGACGTTATATTACCATTGTTGTAAAATTAGACTTTTTTTAGATGGATATATAATAAAGGACTGTTTTTAGTCAATTTCCACTGGTTTATTTATGATTTTGATGACTCATTTCGATGTCGATGCAGCTTCGTCAGTTCTACGTTTAGTACTGTCAAGTTTAGTTTATTTGAACAACATTGAGTGTTTTTAAAGCTTGCAATTTTATATAATTTATTTATTATACTATTACGCCTGTTTAAATCAAAAAAAAACATCAACGTAGCTTACAAGACAAATAATACTCTAGGGAAATATCTGAAAAACTACAAATTGCAAATCAATAAAGATAACACTGGCCAACACTGAAATTTTTTTCCTGAACCATAGGGTATACTTGAGGCACTGATTACGGAAAAAATACTGGTTTAATGCTATCAGCTTTGCTCTTTTTAGTGTTCCGTACGGAACACTTATAAGATCACTTCGTGTCTGTCTGTCTGTCTGTCTGTCTGTCTGTCACACCCGATTTTCTCCGAAACTATTTGACATAGAAAGGTGAAATTTGGTAATAATATAGGAATTGATGGCCTCATCAGAGCCATGTAGTTTTGAGAATTAAATTTTGACTTAAGGGGTTAGTGTTGGGGGGTGAAGTCGGAAGTGAAAAAAAAAAATTTTTACTAGGTCATCGAGTGTGGTGTCAAATGAAAGCTTGTGAAAACACGCGTAATATATATATATATATATATATATATATATATATATATATATATATATATATATATATATATATATATATATATATATATATATATATATATATATATATATATATATATATATATATATATATATATATATATACATATATATATATATATATATATATATATATATATATATATATATAATATTATACTTGCGCGCACTTTTCTTTGTATTATTTTTAAAAATTCGCGGAAAATCGCTGTTCCGGGCCTTATCTTGAAAAGTACTTATCAAAAAATTTCGAAAAAATTCCGGAATATTTTCCACGGGGTGTAGATTGAACGAAAATGATCACGAGTGCATTACCTTTAATAATTTATATGGTATATAAAAAAAAAAAAAAAAATTCAAGGTCATCAGATTTCAGTAAAGATTGGAAACAAACTTTGTTGAAAACTCATTTGGGGTGTGTTTTGTGAAGTCACTGATCATTTTATACCACCGTAACATAAATTTTGACTTATGGGGTTCGTTTTGAGGGGTGAAATCGGAAGTGAAAAAAAAATTTTTTTACTAGGTCATCGAGTGTGATGTCAAATGAAAGCTTGTGAAAACACGAGTAAAAAATATATATATAATGTAATACTTGCGCACACTTTTCTTCGTATTACTTTTAAAAAATCGCTGTCCCCTACCTTATCTCGAAAAGTACTGATCAAAAAATTTTGAAAAAATTCTGAAATATTCTCCACGGGGTATAGATTGAACGAAAATTATCACGAGTGCATTACCTATAATAATTTATTTGGTATATAAAAAAAAACAAAATTTCCAGGTCACCAGTTTTCAGTAAAGATTGGAAACAAACTTTGTTGAAAACTCATTTGGGGTGTGTTTTGTGAAGTCACTGATCATTTTATACCACCCTAACAAAAATTTTTATTTTAAAAACAATCAACGTACGGAACACTAATTGTGCAAGTTCAACTTGCACTTGACCGGTTTTTTTTATTTATATGAAATTACAATTTTCGTCAAAAATGGAACAAAAATGCAACATTTTTTTCTATGTTTTGTATAACATTGCAAAATGGGCAGTTGACAATAAGATTTATTTTAGTGTAAGTAAGTGTACTGTTGTTTCTTATACTAGAAAATTGAAGCCGATAAAGTTTACATATAGTATTGAGAATGTCCCACTCTTGTATGAGGTTAAGATAAAGGGCTTAGGGGTGATCTTTGATTCCAAATTGACGTTTAACTATCATGTAAGTTATACAGCAAGCAAAGCGAATAAAATGTACGGCTTAATTGTCAGAAGCACAAAAGATTTTAGAAGTACAAATTGCATAAAACAGCTATACATATCCTATGTTAGAAGTATATTAGAATATGCGAGTATATTATGGTCACCCTTTTATAATTGTCACAAGCGAACACTTCATTTGATACAGAATAAAATGATGCGTTACATATTTAAGATCCACCTTTGTTGTTTACAAGCAGGTAAAACAAACAGATATATTTTTAAGTACGGTCCATGATTTATCTGTTTCTGAAGTGTCCAAAGAAAACCATAAAATATTATTTCAATGTCTATTTTTACCCTTTAAGGATTAAGATTAGTCACTTTACTATATGTATGGACGGACTTTACATTTACGTACAGATAATTTTGCTTCATTAGAATAGAGTTAGTCAGTATATATTACCATTACACCAAACCATGTTAGCTTCATCATCGCTCCTGATGAAGCTAACATGGTTAGCGAAACGCGCGTCGAGTGCAAAAATAAAGTGTTTGGTGTAGTGGTGATTTATACTGAGTAGTGTCATTGTGCCAAAGATTCCACATTCCCAACATAGTAGAATAGAGTTCTAATAATATTGCGGAAGCCGGTCAATCATTGAATATTTAAATTTTAGAAATCTGGCAACACTTACGTTCGACCAAATCGTAATTCATCGTTTTCAGTCGCCCTTTTTTGAGCCCACTCTTAATGTTGAATGGCGTTTACACGTAAACATGCGGAGCCTTAGTATTTACTTGTACTACTCCAATTCTCGTGAAAAATATGAAGTACGCCACTGGAAAACACTAATAAAACCGATTTTGTTTCTTTCTAAGCGACATATACGATGGCTATGATGCTTTATACAATAATGCAGCGATGCCAAACGGGCATTATTGCTTCAATTGTCGTTTTTTAAACGGCAACATCCGCCAATCTCGACTCACTTTATAAATTGTCACAAATCTGAGCGACTTCCCTTTTAACCAATTTATCGGTATTTTTACGTTTTATTGTTTTGAATTTATGGTGCCGGCAATCGGTGGGGAAAAGTCACTTTGTATTATAACATGTGTAATAACTAGAGCCTGGCGATTTTGGAGACATAATATTTTTTCCTTTTTTAATGGGCATAGCACACCCGCTGCAGCGAAATCTCTCAATAGCATAGATAACGTAAAAACAATCTCTCTAACACACTCCAGCACCTCTTTTATCTCTAATTTGTTCGACGATAAATAATTTGTTCGTAATCACAACCAAAAACCAAAAAAAAATCTCATATTTGTATTGAAAATAAAAAAATTGTATGAACTTCCATATCTTTCACCCCTTAAAAAGCAACGCTCACAAAAACTATAGGTTCCATTCCTACTTCAAGTATTGTATGTGTACTAAATTTGAAAACCGTTTCGCACGCCAAAACATAAAATTATCGCGCCAAAAGAAAACTGGCGGAAATTGGGCTAACCTGAACTAACCCGAATTGAAAAACCGAAATGAATTTCGGTTTCTCAGTTAGCTTCGAGTCGCAGCAACAGCAAGATCACAGTATCCAGTAGTAGCAGCAGCAGCAAGAACACTTGAAAATGCCAAATGAGATTTTGGCGAAACGTCGTGTAAATTAATTGTTAGACGAACGGATTAAAACCCGGAATTTTAATGTATTACATCCCACCATCCGTGAAAATCTCCATTGTAATATATATATATATATATATATATATATATATATATATATATATATATATATATATATATACAGTAGAACCCCGATGAACCGAGTCGCGATTATCCGAGCTCCGGATTAACCGAGCCAATCTAAGAACCTGATTATCCGAGGTACGCGCGTCTATGCTGCGTATTAACCGAGCTTCTAAAATATGTATGTACATATTCCCATTTAAAATCGTCGGGGCCTTCGGAGAATCCCCCTGGCCCGTGTGAGGGGTTCCCCTATTTATGTTTTTGGACTCTTTCAGCATGTAAATTTGTGTGAATACAGTGCGTTATAGCGTTTACTACGGAGAACTACGAGTATACTCACATAATTTATTTGGTTGGAGTTCTGGTAGTTAAGTGTAATTAATACGAACTGCTTTGTTTGAATTTTTGTTTGTCGTATTATAATGGAGCAAAACAAGCGTAAAAGAATCGTCGTTCCTATTGAAGAAAAATTAAAAGCCATCGGGAGAACTGAAGCAGGAGAGACAATTAAAGTTGTTGCACGAGATTATAGAGTAGGTGAGGTAACAGTTGGAGATTGGAAAAGAAACCTCACAAAAATAGAAGGGTGGTGTATAAATCAAGCCTCCTCGTCCTCAGGACGAAAATTAATGAAAACCGGCGACTATGAAAAGGTTAACCAAGCTTTATTCATGTGGTTTAACCAACAGAGATCAAAAGGTGTGCCTCTGTCAGGTCCAATTTTACAATAGAAAGCAATAATGATTAGTAGGCAATTCTCAGAGATAGATCAGTTTACCGCCAGTTCTGGATGGCTAGAGCGCTGGAAAACACGGTACGGTGTACGACAACTGACTGTATGTGGTGAAAAACTTTCTGCTGATTGTGATCAATTGAGAAGTTTAAGCAGAACTTTAAAAAGCAAATCGAAGATTGTGGATACACATGTGATCAAATTTACAACTGTGACGAAACTGGTCTGAATTATAAAATGCTTCCATCAAAAACATTGGCATCTCGACAGGAAAAATAAGCTCCTGGGCACAAACGAAGTAAGGAAAGATTAACCATAATGGTATGTTCCAATGCATCTGGCAAGCACAAAATCCCACTGATGGTGATTGGCAAGTCTGCACGTCCAAGAACTTTAAAAAACATCTCACCCGAGGCCCTACCAGTCTATTACAAAAGTCAGAAGAGCGCATGGATGGATGCGACCTTATTTACTAACTGGTTTGAAGAAGAGTTCGTACCATCTGTGACTAAATTTTTGAACAGAAACCGTCTTCCTATTAAAGCAATTTTGTTAATGGATAATGCCTCCTCTCACCCCGAAGAAGGATTTCATGTGGGCGAAATTGTTGTAAAAATTTTTTCCTCCAAATGTAACCAGCATAATGCAACCAATGGATCAAGGCTTCCTCGAAAACATTAAAAAAAATTATAGGCCTTTATATCTTGAACATCTGTTAGAATATACAGAAAAGGAGGATATTATCAATGGGATGAGAAAGGTTACACCGAAAAATGTTATTTACTGGGTAAGTCAAGCTTGGGATTCTGTGAGTACTACCACTATTCAAAAATCTTGGTCAAAAGTTATTGATTTTGAGGACTATAATGACAGTGAAGATGATACTCCATTAAAGAATTAGCTTTGAAATTGCGAAGTCGTGGAGAAACGACCTGTTCAAATTTTGACAGCGAGATAGAAGAAAAAGAAAAAAGAATTAATGCAAAAATTAAAAGGTTGCGAAAATGTGACAAGAGAAGATGTTGTTAAATGGATTACAACAGATGATTTAGAAGAAGAAATGAGTATTGAAGAAATAACGAATGCCTTTCAGGAAACTGAAAAATCAGATGACGATGACGACGCGGCGGTGGATGAACAGTCTCCCACTAAGATCTCTCATCAAGAAGATTTTGCTTCTTTGGAAAAAGCTTTAAGGTATATCGAACAACAACCAGAGGCAACCCCAGCGGAGTTGCTTTTTCTTAATAGATGGAGAAACATTGCAGTGAGAAAAAGAAGATGCAATATGAAACAGAAGCGTATAGATACCTATTTCACTGTTTTATAATGTATGTACCTATTTATATGTTAAAAACGTTAATATATCGACATCGGTTTAAAGTATTGGTGTTTATTGTTTGAATGAATAAAAAACAAATCCGGATTATCCGAGGAGGGGGGCCCTCCATGTTACCTCGGATAACCGAGGTTCTACTGTATATATATATATATATATATATATATATATATATATATATATATATATATATATATATATATATATATATATATATATATATATACAGTAGAACCCCCTCCATGTTACCTCGGATAACTGGGGTTCTACTGTATATATATATACAGTAGAACCAGTATATAAGTATATATATATATATATATATATATATATATATATATATATATATATATATATATGTATATGTATATATATATATATATATATATATATATATATATATATATATATATATATATATATATATATATATATGATGATTAGAGTAATATCAATCTAATAATTAGTTGAATCTTAAACGATAATTTTTGGAAATACAAACGGTGAAATTGGTGCAGACGTACTTCTGATACAGCAGGTAAATAACTTTATTTATTTCCTTTACTAACGGAAAATATTGGATTCATGAGAAAATTACCCTCCGAAATTTTTTGCTTCTGTTCAGGTTTTAAGGTTTGATCTCAAAAAATATATTTTTCCATTTTCGTCGGTCATTTAGTGTTCCGTACGGAACACTTCTATGGTCACTTCGGTGTCTGTCTGTCCGTCTGTCACACCCGATTTTCTGCGAAACTATTTGACATAGAAAGTTGAAATTTGTTATAAATATAGGAATTTATGGCCTCATAAGAGCCGTGTAGTTTCGAAAGTTAAATTTTTACTTAAGGAGTTAGTTTTGAGGGATAATATCGGAAGTGAAAAAAAAAAAGGCTTGTAAAAACACGAGATCAAAAATATTTCTTCGTATTTTTAAAAAATTGCGTAAAATCGTTGTCTCCCACCCTTGTCTTGATACTGATCAAAAAAAATTTTGAAAACATTCTGAAGTATTTTCCACAGGGTGTAGATTGAACAGAAATTATCACGACAATTTAACTGGTATATAACATTAAAAAAGAAATTCAAGGTCATTAGGTTTTAGTAAAGATCGGAAAAATGGGAAAACTCATTTGGGTAGCGTTTTGTGGAGTCAATGATCATTTTAGACCTCCGTAACAAAACATTTTATTTTAAAAGCAATCAATGTACGGAACATTAATTGCGCACGCCCGACTTGCATTTGGCCAGTTATTTATTTTTTTTTATTGGCATAACACACGTGGTACAGGAAAATCCCTAAAGCATTCCAGGTGCAACGTGTGTGTCGAAAAAGCGATTTACGTTGGTATTGAATCGCTGAAAATTGTACTCGGTGGGAAACACAGTCCTGACCGAATCATTTCAAAGAGAAGATGTTTTCCATATAAAAGGCTGTTTGAAAAAGGTACGAGGAGTGCCAAGCTAAACCTCATACAGATGCCAAGTATTAGCGAGACGTGAATTAATAGCATGCGCCGCTCTGGGAGGATTTAAGTGGGCTACATACATCGACCATTTTTCTTGAAAATACTTATAGAACAGACTCGAGTCGTCTTTGGTCTGATTCTTTGGTGTTCCGAGGAATCAAGGTTGCTGATGAGTTGCAGGTGTCTTTGGAGATGAGTGGAGCTAGTCTTCAAAACCTAACGCAAACAAAATAGTTCCATTTTCGTGGAAGTAAAAATCCATCGATCTTCGTTGCACGATTGCTCAATTTTGACGAGTTCCTTGAAGAATAAAAATCAAATGTTATAAGCAATTTAGAGTTTACTGTCTCTGAAGAACAAAAATTGTGTGACTTACGAGAAAGGCCTAGCCTCTTACTTCTATTAAATGAAAGTTGGTTGACATGGTATGAAAATATACTTACTACTAACTTAATCTAAGTATAATAGTGTTCCTAATTTAAACTTAACCTAGAAAATATGTTTTTTAATATAATTATGACCTAACCTAACTTAACTTGTTTTCATAAACATAGATCAACAGGAGATCTTCTGACTTATGTAACACATGTTTGCAACAACGCAATTGAACACTTTGGAGAATCTCGAGCGGTTGCTCTTGACATATCCAAGGCATTCGACCATGTTTGGCACGATGGACTGTTGGCTAAGCTACGCTTTTGTGGCATATCTGAAAAGTTCTATTTGTGTCATGTTTCCTCAAAGAGTGTTCTTTACGAGTGGCGGTCGACGGATTTCTTTCTAACATCTTCACTGTTAACGCCGGTGTGCCCCAAGGCTCCATACTGTCTCCTACTCTCTTTCTCATTTACATTAACGATCTACTGCAAAAGATCGGGAATCCAATCTACAGCTTTGCAGACAACAGGAGGTCGTTCAACTTAACAAAGACCTGGAAGAAATTCTATCTTGGGGTGACAGTAACCAAGTGGAATTTAACGCTACAAAAACCCAGGCGGCAGTTTTTTCTAAAAAGTTAACATTGCTGAACGCGGCGTAGTTATGTCGGGGCACTCCATTCCCCGAGCATTGTCATTCAATTTGTTGGGCGTTAATTTGGGAGCAAATATCTCCTGGCAAGAACATGTTGCAGGCATAGCAAGGAGAGCTTCTCAAAAGGTGGGAATATTATTTCGAACCAGAAAGCTTTACACTCCACAACAACTGTCAATTCTTTACAAAGCTCAAATTCGACTAACTATGGAATACTGCTCCCATGTTTGGAGCTCCACTCCCAAACATACACTGCATTTGTTGGATTCTATTCAGAGAAGAGTTGTTCGTCTGATTGGAGACCCGGAACATCGAAGAACGGTTGGCGACTTGAGCCTATTCTACAAGTACTTTCATGGAAAGTGTTCGAAGGATGTGGCCCGCTTAATTCCTCCCAGAGCGGTGCATGTTAGAAGTACACGTCGCGCTAATTGGGGCACCGTTCCCAAACATACACTGCATTTGTTGAATTCTGTTTAGAGAAGAGCTGTTTCGTGTGATTGGAGACCCGGAACTGACCGGCGGCCTTGATTGGCTGGAACGGTTGGCGACTTGAATCTGTTCTACAAGTATTTTCATGGAAAGTGTTCGAAGGATGTAGCCCGCTTAATTCCTCCCAAAGCGGTGCATGTTAGAAATACACGTCGCGCTGGTGCTTCGCATCCGTATGAGGTTCAGCTTGTTACTCCGCGTACAAAGCTTTTCAAGCGGTTTTTTTATATGGAGAACATCCTCCCTTTGGAATAATTTGCCCAGAGCCATATTTCCCACCGAGTAGAATTTACAGCGATTCAAGAACAACGTGAATCGCTTTTTTCCGCACACACGCCGCTCCTGGAGCGCTTTAGGGACTTCCCTGCAGCAGGTGTGCTAGACCCATAAAAAAAAATAATCTATGCTAACTTAACCTAGTTTTACATTCTTCTGTCATGATGGGTTGGGAAGGTCATCATATTCGTCCGAGAAAGGGTCTGGGGGTGTCGAGAATGGGTTGCGAGCATGGGGGAGGGTTAGGAAGGCGTCCCTGATGAACGGATTGTGATGCTGGGACGCCTTGACGAGAAACTTCATTTGAGATTGCCTTTATGGTTGGCACACCGAGGTCTCTGAGTAACTGGTTATTTCGCATGAACCAAGGGGCTCCTGTGATCATCCTCAGGATAACACTCCTGCTAAAGATGTTATAGATTGGATTGTTAACCTCTTTCAGCAGACGATTAATATAAGGGAGAAAGTGAGTAGGAGCCAATATTGTGTTTTTTTTTTCTTATGGGTCTAGCACATGTGCTGCAGGGAAGTCCCTAAAGCGCTACAGGAGCGACACGTGTGCGGAGAAAGCGATTCATGTTGTTCTTGAATCGCTGTAAATAGTACTCGGTGGGAAACACAGTCCTGGGCACATTATTCCAAAGGGATGATTTTCTCCATATAAAAGACTGCTTGAAAAGCGTTGTACGAGAAGTAACAAGCTAAACCTCATACGGATGTGGAGTATTAACGCAATGTGTACTTCTAACATGCACCGCTCTGGAAGGAATTAAGCGGGCCAAAATACGTTTTATGATACGCTATCTAAAGACAATATCGGACATCCTTGACTGCACTATGGGAATAGTAGGTGGTGTTTTTCCTTGGAAATCGACAGTAGAATGTGAAGCAAAGAGTTCAGCCAAGTTCGCTTTCTCAACAGGTGTCGTTGCAATAGAATTATCTGGCCGTGTGAGTGGTGGTATAGTGGATTTGGTGAAATTTTGACTAACTGCCTTAGCGACTGACCAAAAGGACCTAGAATTGTTGAGACAAGCGAGAAGTTTGTTTCTAATTCGTTGATTGTGTGCCTCCTTGGTTTCGTCGATAATTTCTTTGCATCCGTTCCTGGCACGAACAAAGGTGTTACGGTTTATGGTGTTAGGATTGTTGGCCTTGAGTGCTAGTGCAGAGCCTCCATGAACTTCCCTCAGTTCAGTTTCTATCTGGACCGCAGTCCACTTTTTTAATTAAAAATGTCCTATCACTGTCCGATTGTTGGTTTTATATATACATTTCTACGAAACGTGTAACACCGATCACTTACGATAGCTGCCAACAAACAGCGTTGCATCTGTTTGAAGCTTTGAACACGACCAGTACAAAAATCACACTTACCAACAGTCATGCCGCTCAATAAAATTCTCCCCATTTCGTAGAAATTTACCAGACTTATCAATCCACCCTCGTATTTCAAAAAAGACATAACTTTTCAATAGTAATGTACACAAATTTGCAATTTTATTATACCCCTAAATTAGATTTTCTATACCAATCTCACAGTAAATTGGAAATAATGGAAACTAAAAGAAATCAAGAATCATTCTCATTGGTTAAAACCTTTCACTTAAAAATAAAATGTTACAAAATTTAACACAATTCCGTTTTTAAAACCAATAAAGTAAAATAACTCTGTGAATTTGAACAACTATCAAAAAAGTTTCACATTCTGTCTTAATTTAATTTTTACCACAAACATTTTGTTCTTACTCAAACATTTTCAACTTAATAATCGGCAACAAACATTGATCTTCAGTGTTCCGCACTGAATACTTATGGGATCACTTCGGTGTCCGTCTGTCTGTCCCATCCGTTGTCGGTAGGCAAGATGTTTAGAAGCAACAGCTTCTTTGCATTTTCGGTCAAACCAAGGCTTGCCGTTGGAAGGGCATTTGTTAGAAAAAGGGATGTAAGCCTCCATACCAGCCAAAATAATATCAGAAACCTTCCTGGCGCAGTCAAATGGGTTGTCGGATCGAAAACAAACATCTAACCAAGGGGAAATTCGAAAATACTCCATGAGATCTTCCCATTTAGCAGAATTGTAGTGCCAAATCTTGCTCGGTTTAGGCGCCTCTCCCTCACTGATTGGTAGGATACTCGATTTCGAAAGTAGTTTATGGTCAGAAGAACCTAACGGCGGATTTACGCTGACCATGTAAATCTCCGGATTGGTGGTTAAAAACAGGTTAAGAAGACTGGCGAACTCCCCGGCCCGATCAGGGATCCGTGTTGGTTCGTCAATAAGCTTAGTTAAGCCACAACTGATTGAAAATGATTCAGTTTCACTACCTTGCTCGTGGGAAGTATTTGAATATTTAAGCCAGTTGATGTTGTGGACATTAAAGTCACCCAGGAGGGCAATTTCGGCATTTGGATAGTTAATTTGTAAATGATCGATGGTGTCTGCAAGGGAAGCGAAAAGTGTTCTAAAGTTAGTATCACTTGGTGGTCGATAGAGGATACAGATGAACCTTGTGGTTGGTTGAGTCGTTATTTTTAACCACATCACATCAAAGTGGGGGCTCCAGAGTCTCTTGTCGTTGGCAAGAGAGGTCGCTTCTGACAACTGTTCTGTGATACACCGGGCATTGGTGGTGAAAGTGTCAACGAAATCCACAGCACTTGCAAAGAGCAAACCCTGACGGAACTGGAGAGCCTTAAATAAAACATTTCAGACACATAATTCGTCATTCCGGTATGGCCGAACGCCCCGCACTTACATATATATGCAGTAAGTGTGCATTTTCCACAACTATCTTTTGTTGCATACGTTACTTGACAATAATCAACATAAACTGTTGCACGCGATCCCTACACAGACCAATCAAATACTCCGTAAGTAATGTAGGCGGCACTGGCCTGTGATATTGACCTATGGCGGAAACGGCCAGGTACAGTCAGCGGAGAAATCGAGCCTTTGGTGAGGCATTTATAGGTGTTTTTACGATGATTTTGCCGTAATATGGTCTAGGGGATTGAATATATTTACGTTTATATTGAATATTGTCAATAATCTTGTTTGTCGGAGTAATAAATGTAGCAATAAAATGCGAACGACGAAGGATTTGTAGTCAAGCCGTGTACATATTTATCGCCTTTGTTTTTATGGACTCATTTTGACTGTTACTTACAGTCCCTGGCCAAATTATTAGACGCACTGCAAGATTTCATGTAAAATATTAATTACCGAGTGATATTGTACCGTTTTATTATTATTGTTTTTTATTTTTATATTATCCAATCAATTACCTATTTATTTGACATAAATAAAACAGCATTAATTTAGAAAAGCATAAGTTTATTAAGTTTTAAAGAAAAGTGAAATTAATGTTAGTAAAAGTCAATATTTAGTTGAGCCACCTTTAGCCGCTATCAAAGCTTTAATTCTGCGCGGCATGCTATCAATGCAAGATTGTACTGTCTCCTGCATTTGAGGATGATGATTCCACACATGAATAATATTTTCTAGGAGCTGGGTTTTGTTGGTAATCACATCTTTAGCCACTTCTCTTTTCATCAGCTCCCACACATTTTGATATCAGGGCTATTACCCGGCCAATCCAACAGAGGGATATTTTTTTCTGCCAAAAAAGCTTTAACAGATCGAGCAGTGTGGCAGGGAGCTCCATCTTGCATGAAAGTGAATGGTTCCCCATTTAGAAACCATTCTCTGAGCTGCGGAATCAACCGATTTTGTAATACTTCTTTGTACTGATCTTGCCTCATTATTCCTTTGACGACGTACAGACGTCCAGTGCCCTTGCCGCTGATGACTGACCAAATCATCACTTTGGTGGGATGTTTAACCGTCGGGACGACACAATCAGGATGAAACTTTTCTCCATGACGACGACGCACATACTGAGCTTTATTCTGCAAAATTTCGAATGTGCTTTCGTCACTGAAGTAGACCTATCAAAAATAGGAAAAATATATAAACTTCCATGTTTATTGGCTTTATTTAACTGAAAATGATAATAATGTATCAATTATTGATTAAATTGCTGTATCTTACCGATCTCCAGAAGTCCACATCTTTGTCTTGCCATTGTTTGGCCCACTTCAGGCGCTTTGCTTTCATTGCAGCTGTTAACTTGGGCTTCCTGGCGGAGCGACAGGCCTTAAAATCTAATTCTTTCAATTTTCTTCGAACAGTGCGCTCAGAAGCATTTACGCTAGCATCCTGGAGTTGTGATTTTATTACCTTTGTGGTAGCAAATCTGTTTTCTACACAAATTTTCTTCAAATATCTCTCTGACCGTGGAGTAAAAATGGGTTTTCTACCGCATCTTTTCTTTCTTTTCGGGCTTAATTCCTTCCCTGACTCAATTTTCTTTTTTATGCGTCGTACACTAGCTTCAGAAACCTCCAATCTTCGTGATATTTCTCGGTTTGTAAATGTTTTCGCAATCACAAGGGCCTTCACTTCAGCTTTTTTTACGTGGTGAAAGATCGCCTTTTCTACCCATAATGAAAATAGTCCAATTACTTTTTTAAAACACTCCATACAAAATAAACTAATAACTGAGTAGTATAAAACTGTTAAACAAACAATCACAGTCCATAAAGCCACAGAAACACGTCCGTACCTGACTCGATTCCGATCGCGACTGATACAGGTTTGTACTTATTTACGTTCATGTATCACTTTGTCAATACAGTGTTGCCATATGTTAAAAATAAATACAAATATGTAGTCTACAACAATTCTTTTAAATAAAAATCAATAATATTGTAGTTTAAATATACCATTATTGCATAAAAAACTCTTAAGAAACATAAAATTACTAAAAAAAATACAGTGCGTCTAATAATTTGGCCAGGGACTGTATATAAAAATTAATACGAACTCAATCTTCTAAGTAATTTCCGTCGTTTTCTACATATTTTCGTCAAGCTTCAGGTAATTGTCGGATTGTGAATAGGAGAAATGATAATTCTGAACCTACCAAACTGACTTGAAATGAGAATTAGCCAAACGGTGTTGTAGAAATCGGAATGCATCATAATTGGGGTTTTGAAAAAAAAAAAAATTGTCAAAGACCATAATAAGTTTTATAACAAAACTATTTTTATTTTTTTTTTTCGCTATAATTAAAAACTTATAGCAAATTGAACATCAATTTTTAAACTTAGTACCGATGACTCGCCGGCAGTTCCCGAAGAAAACCCGAGCGCGTGTGACGTCACAATGTTTATTTCTCCTCAACATCACAGACAGCTGATACGAGTGTTTTACTTTTCAATCAATTTATTCTTGTTATTATCATCAGTGTATTGACAAATTTATTGAAAATGCTAATTTAAAAAGTTATCGTGCCTGTTTCGTACCATTTTGTATGAATACTACAAAAACAACTCCCGAAAAAATCTTTTTAGAAGTGCCAGAAGATGTTAAACGTCGAAATCAATGGTTCCAAACAGTACGACGTATTGATCCTAAAACAACATCAAATTTTTTCTGTTGTGAATATCACTTTGACGTAAATATTTTAATATAATAACTAGTCGTGCTCGCGGCTCCGCTCGCGTGGACTTGATTCACTATTATCGTCACTGCTTATGCCTTATATTACCTAAAGTAATAAAATATATCCTATAACCTGGCCACAGAACATATGTATGTTATAAAAAAATACGTAAATCGTATAAGTGGCTCTTGAGTGCTAAGCGCACTAACAGACAGACAGACGGAGAGACGTTGCGTTTTATATATACACTCCTGGACAAAATTAACGCAACAATATATTAAATCATACAAATCTCTATAATGAATTAATTTTAATAATTTTTTATGAGCACTAAAAGTTAGAAAAAACTTATTCGGGTACTTTAAAAGTGAATTAGCTACCAAATTTTTCTATAAGATTCGAATTAAAATTATTCTTAAGACCTAATAACAAAATCGTTGAAATTATATAATAATGAAAAAAATAAACTGGGACATTAGTAGCAAAATTAATGGTGTAACAGAGACACAAGTAGCGTGTGTTGCCTCCTCTACTTGGGATAACAGCGTTAAATTTTGGATAAAATCTTGAGGAATTTGCTCCCATTTTGTGATAACTGCATTTTCAAGTTCCCTCAGGTTTCTAGGTGTAGGTATACGTTTCACATTTTTCTTAAGGTGATCCCATACATGTTCTATCGGATTCAGATCCGGGCTTTTTGGTGGCCATTGCATAATCGATATATCAACTTAATTAAGATAATCCAGTATCTCACTAGCCACGTGAGGTCGAGCGTTGTCTTGCATAAATAGGAAATTGGGCCCCACAAAATGACCGAAAGGCATCACATGTTCTATTACAATATTCTCAAGATAGTAGTCAGCATTCATGGATCTCGTATGGACAGGAACTAACTCTGTGCGAGCATCAAAGCAGATGCAACCCCAGAACATAACAGAGCCACCGCCGAATGGAATCCTTGCAGAGATATTGCAAGGAGCAAACTTCTCTCCTGGTCTTCGCCATACTCGCTCACGACCATCTGGATGTTTTAGATTAACCCTAGTTTCATCTGTGAAGAAAACTTATTTCTGATCATCCACAGACCAGTTTCCGTGATTTCGAGCAAAACGTAACCTGGCAACTCTGTTCTCTCTAGTAAGCAAGGGCGCAGTGGCTGGTCTCTTACTGTTTAATCCATCATCTGACTGTTTTAGAAGAAATTGTGACATTGCGAACAGCTTCTAGTTCGTTTCTTATTATAGAACTAGTGACAGTCCTGTTTCTTAAAGCATATTGTCTTATAAAACGTTCATCTAGGTTGTTAGTGCATCGTTATCGCCCTTGCCTTAGCCTTCTAGAGTAAGTTCCTACTTCATTCAAGCGTCTTACCATAGGACTTATTGTGGAACGATGTTTGCCTAACAAATTGGCAACATAACTCTGACAATATTCCTCGTCCAATAAAACTGAGGCTCGCACTACCTCGTGTTCTGTTAAATTCCTTGTTCGATTCATTTTTCTAATTCTTCGGGGTCAAAAATAAAACAGTCTACTACAAAAACGTGTTACTTTGAAAAAGGGAACAATTTATATTTTTTAAAGAAAATCTATCGCATTATTACAGAAAATTCTTTATCTTCTAAAAAATTCTTTAAAACTGTAAATCTAAACGAATTGTTTTGATTTCTGTCATGAACAACAAAATAAATTATGCATAGCCTACTATTTAAATACTCGATAAACTTTAAAACTGACATAAGAAAAAGATAAATTAATTTTCAGATTGTTGCGTTAATTTTGTCCAGGAGTTTATACGAGGCTGGTTTGAAAAGTCCGTGCAAAAATAAAAACTACTTATGTGTTTGGGGTAAACCTTTTTTATTTTTCGACATAGTCTCCTTTTAGGCTTATACACTTCGTCCAACGATGTTCTAGTTTGTTGATCCCTTCCGAATAATAGGATTTGTCCAAGTCTGCAAAATATCCATTAGTGTCTGCAATCACCTCCTCGTTTGAATAAAATCTTTATCCCGCCAGCCATTTCTTCAAATTGGGGAACAAATAGTAGTCCGAGGGAGCTAAGTCTGGAGAATAGGGGTGATGTGAAACGAGTTGGAATCCTATTTCCATTAATTTTGCGACCACAACTGCTGAGGTGTGTGCTGGTGCGTTGTCGTGATGGAAAAGTACTTTCTTGTGGGCGAATCGCGAGCGTTTTTCTTGCAGCTCGGATTTCAAACGGTCCAATAACGATGAATAATATTCACCTGTAATAGTTTTACCCTTTTCCAGATAGTCGATGAGGATTATCCCTTGCGAATCCCAAAAGACAGTCGCCATAACCTTTCCGGCCGAAGGAACAGTCTTCGCCTTTTTTGGTGCAGATTCCCCCTTGGTAATCCATTGTTTAGAGTGTTGTTTGGTTTCAGGAGTATAGTAATGTATCCATGTTTCATCCACAGTGACGAAACGACGCTTAAAGTCCTCTGGATTCTTCTGGAACAGCTGCAAACCATCCTTGCAACACTTCACACGATTCCGTTTTTGGTCAAGCGTGAGCAATCGCGGCACCCATCTTGCGGATAGCTTTCTCATGTCCAAATGTTTATGCAAAATATTATGTACCCGTTCAGTCGAGATGCCCACAGCACTAGCAGTCTCACGCACCTTAACTCTTCTGTCATCCATCACCATATCATAGATTTGATCAATGATTTCTGGAGTCGTAACCTCCACAGGCCGTCCAGAACGTTCAGCGTCACTTGTGCCCATATGGCCAGTCCGAAAATTTTGAAACCACTTATAAACTGTTCTAATCGAAGGTGCAGAGTCACCATAATGTTTATCAAGCTTCTCTTCAGTCTCCTGAGGAGTTTTACCTTTCATAAAGTAATGTTTAATCACCACACGAAATTCTTTTTCGTCCATTTCTTGAAAATCACTCGACTTCCTTGATTCACACGAATGCCAAACACAAAGAAATAGACCAATATGGCTGAAACTTGGTGTGCGTTCATTCAAGAGATGCTACTCACTAAACATGACCTCGATACGCGCCGGTGGTGCCATCTCTCGGACTTTGCACGGACTTTTCAAACCAGCCTGGTATTATAGATTTTTTTTGATAAATATTAAGTTAAGAATTAAAAAAAAAAAAACACGTAAATCGTATAAGTGGTTCTCGAATAATAAGCATACTAAAGGACAGACAAACAGGCAGAGAGACGTTGCGTTTTACATATATTATATCGATTATTATTATTATTATTATATAACCTGGCCAGAAAACATATGTATAAATTAAAAAAAAAAACACGTAAATCGGATAAGCGGTTCTCGAGGGAAAAGCGCACTAAAGGAGAGACAGACAGACAGACAGAGAGACGTTGCACTTTATATATATATTGTATTCTCTGTTATATGATATGGTTCCATATTTAACGGTTTACAGCGTATTACAAGAGAGTGCGCTAGCGGCAAACTTTTTTCCAACTTGATTCACTATTATCGTCACTGCTTATCCCTTATGTTACCTAACGTAATAAAATATATCCTATAAACTGGGCAAAGAACATATGTATAAATCTAAAAAAAAAGGGAAAATCGGATAAGTGGTTCTCCAGTGATAAGTGCACTAACGGATAGACAGAGAGACGTTGCATTTTTTATATATTAAAGAAGATTACACAAGTCTACAAAAAAATATATTGTTTTGATGCAGCTCTGTTTTTATCTCTAGTTAATAAGGAAAGTAATATACTATACATCGATAAAAGTTATTTTACCCTGTCAGCTCTAGTTCACTACCTAACCTAATTTTTTATTTTTAGCCGTGTTATTTCAAAACAGCAAGTTTTACAATAACACTGATAAAATTAATCTTATTACCTATTTGATAATGGCTAGTAAGTTAAGACTTTGTGTTAACGATCCTGATAAGTTTTGTTATATTCGTGGTGAATATATTTTGAAAGATCAGCGAAAATTGGTAACAGATACTGTGACCCGTTTATATTTTGCTTACTTCAGTATAGAAATTCGGAATCCAGATAAAGTGTGGGTGCCTCATAGTGTATGTAAAATGTGTATTGAACATCTGCGAAAATGGGACAAGGGTACACGTAAATCTCTGAATTTTGGAGTACCCATGATTTGGAAAGAACAAAAAAATCATCACGACGACTATTACTTCGGTATGACAAATATAGTGGGCATCAATAAAGCCAATCGTCATAAATGAACATATCCCAATAAATATTTCTTCAGTAAGATAAATACCCCATTCAGAAAACGTTCCAGTACCAGTTTTTTCATCAGCTCTCACAATTTCAGGATGAAGAAATTGAAGAACCCAATGTTTCTCAAGGAAGTGAATATTGTGCAGAAACATCAAATCTTGATTTATTTTCACAAAAAGAGCTTAATGATCTCATCAGAGACTTAGATCTTTCAAAAGAGCGTGTCGAATTGCTAGCATCAAGATTAAAAGAAAAAAATTGCCTATTCTCTGATGCAAAAATTTCTTCATATCGCACGAGAGAACAAAACTTTTTGCAATTTTTTTTTTCTGATGACAATTTAGTATATTGTAGTGATCTGAGCAGCTTACTCACTTTCATGGGCTTGGAGACCTATCAGGCAAGTGATTAGCGGGGGAGGGAATAACGATTTATACATACAAACCCATAAGTATACGTAATATAAATAAAATAAATCAATAAAAAAATAACGAGAAGGAGCGCCAACCAACAGCTTCTGTTGATCAGCTCTCCACGTATTTACGTAATAAGCGCTTGTTAACTTTCGTCAGTAATAGACTCCACGTCGGAATCAAAACTAACACTTCCGTTAAGGCCTTTATTTTATCGATCGAAACTATCCCATGATATTTTCGTTGTGATTGAGAAGATCCTCTTTGATCTTCCACTACATATCGATCGTGGTCCAGTCTCGTATGGTCCACTATATTTGGGGAGTAGTTTCTTGCTTTTTCCGTCGTCGGAATTCTGAGTCGTACGACATTGAAGGACTACTGCTTTACGATGCGCATCAAATCGTGCCTTCTGATATCGTCGCTTTTCGTCAAGCCGAGCTTTTACGTTAGCTCTAGTTTTATCCAGATATCACTGCTTTTCGTTAAGCCGAGCTTTTACGTTCGCTCTACTCTTATCCAGATATCGTTGCTTTTCATTAAGCCGAGCTTTTACGTCCGCTCTTGTCCAGATATCATTATCAAGATATCGTTGCTTTTCGTTAAGCCGAGCTTTTACGTTCGCTCTACTCTTATCCAGATATCGTTATCTAGATCTCGTTGCTTTTCGTTAAGCCGAGCTTTTACGTTCGCTCTACTCTTATCCAGATATCGTTATCTAGATCTCGTTGCTTTTCGTTAAGCCGAGCTTTTACGTTCGCTCTACTCTCATCCAGATATCGTTATCTAGATATAGTTGCTTTTCGTTAAGCCGAGCTTTTACGTTCGCTCGTGAAGTTGCAGAGATATTTAATTCATGTTTAATATTTAGATCCTTACAAAACTTATTAAAGATCTTGGTCATGAAGCAATTCCCTCCACTAGACCTTCTCGATCACTCGTAATTTTCTACAACCCTGTCTAAGAATGTGATTAATGGTTGCGTTTTAGTGGATGGTACAGCTCTTTTTTTTTTTTTTAAATTGCAAACTTAGTGAAGGTTGAGGCGATTCCTTTTTGATCTTACAAACGGTCTCCAATGGTCAATATGAAGGGTGTCAAATGGAGTAGCTATCTTTGCAATTTGATGCAAGTGTCCAGGCGATCACGTAATACCCAGGCGATCTTCCGCTCGGCTACTTGTTACACGTACACGGCAGAGAAGCGGTAATAAATTTCTTGACATATTGGTTATTCTTTTTCCTTTCAAGTAACTTTCTCTACAGTCGACCATGTTCAAAGCAGTATTCCCTATGAATACGTTATTTTTCTCGATCTGCTCGCGACTTTATTGAGTATTTCGACAGGAAACTTGTGCCTTTCGTCCATCATTTGGGCGTGCAAGACCCAATCAGCGTTATTAATGTAGGCTTCATTTAAGATTACACAAAAAAATTAGCGACAGCCTTCGTCGGCTGTGTTCCTACTTAGTGCATCACTATGAGACATTTTAAATATTGAACGATACTTTATGTCAAATCTGACTAGCCTTCCAATTTGAGGAACAAAGTCAGAATATTGTTCGAACAACATTAAAGTCGGTAACATTGAGCACAATCCCTATTAGATAAATTCGAAAATATTTTAGTGTGTCGACTAAGGCAATAATTTTCAGCTCGTAGGAATGGTATCTCTATTCCCCTTTACTTGTTTGTCTTAAATAATACATATAATACATGACTGCCTTGAGCTTTTCGTCATGTTCTTGTAACAGAATTCCTCCGATACCCCACTTTGAGGCATCTGTATGGACTTCTATTTTTAGTTTGGGATCGTAAATAGCCAGCAGAAGCCTTGAAACGAGTCTTTTCTTAAGTGTTTCCAATGCTCTACGTTGTTTTAACAACAAAATTTTACGTCCTTTTTCGTTAAGGATGTCAAGGGCCTTGCTATAGTTGCAAAATCCTTAACGTACTTTCGGGTGTATCTAGTTAAATCAAGAAATTGCCTTACTTTATGAACATCTGTGAATTCTGGGTAATTTTGAACTGCTCTATTTTCAGGCTGCACTCCTTCCAGACATAGTTCATGACCAAGGTATTCAACTTTTTGCATGAAAAATTGATATAACCGGTCGTAAGCCCCCTTGGATGTATATCTCTCAGTTGAGACTACCTTTTGATGTAACAGCAACCAACACTGATGTTTCAGGTGGAAAAATACTGTCCTTGGCCTATAGTGGTATTTTCCTCTTCCCTATTCGTAGGACTTCGCTCAATCGTTGGGTAAGGAAGATATTCTAACTCCTCCATCAGTCACTGTCATAACTACTTGATGTAAATTCAAGAAGGGTTGGCTAATCATGATTTGCACTTCTTGAGCCGAATCTGGTAGAACAAAAGCTTTTACGTTTACTTCTGCATGGTCTAGTTCTATGGTAAAGCCTGTTTTTTTTTTCAGTACGGTCACTATGGACTCACCACAGCCGGTTATCGTTAACGAGCTAGGTAAAATCTTTAATTTTAGCTATCATGCTTGTTCATCCCTACTGATTATTGCACCACAGCCGTGTCAACATAGGCTCTGAAAGGTTTTTTATTTATGATGAATTCAAGAAAATATCTCTTATTATGCGCTGTTCTAAAATCGTCGAATTTTACCACCTAATTTCTAAAATGACAGCGACACACTTTTTCAATATGGCCCAATCTCTTGCAGTGTGAGCACTCAATTCGTGGTTTCGGACAGCTGTTGGAAAAATGCCCCGATTGCCTACAGTTGTAACACTTCTGTTCGTTCTTGGTGTTACCTTTAAATTTCTCTACTGATTTTTCAAAGTTAAATCTATCTTTCGAGTAGAGACGTTTTTCAGAGGGTCCCGGATTTTCGAATAGTCTAGGAACAATTTGTTGTTTCAAAGATGAGAGAAATTCTGCATAAAGAGCATCAGGTGTTTCGTATCGCCCGGCTCTCGCTCCCACTTGGATCGTCGGATCGCTAATCCCGTCTATCATACAGGAAACTGCGTTTTTCGGGCTTATCTCGCATGCATTAATCAAGTCCATCTTATCAAAGTAGTACTCTTTCCAACCTTCGGTGGATAGTTTTTGTCTATTAAATAGTTTTCTTAGCGAGGATGCATAATTTTGATGTTCGGGAAATGATTTTAATAGCAACTGCTTCCATTCTGCCCAGCTTAGGTTGTATGAGCTCAGATTGTAATACCATTTGCGAGCTAATCCACTTAATCGGCTCTGCATGCATTAATTTTCCCCAGTTGCTCTATCTTCTCGAGCCATTTAGCACAGTTAAGGTTAGGATTTCCCAGCTTAAACTCCGATATACATTCGGGTTTTACGAAAATCCTACTGGGACCTGACCTTGACGTGACGTCGCGTTCTATGAGTTTTTCAACCAGAAGTTCAAGTCTTTGAACACTGTCTTGTGGAGGTGGAATAAAACTTCTTTCGCTAGATCGCGCTGTTGCTTCAACAACTTGTACCGTCGATTGTACGCGCGAATCACTGCTTTCCAGCCGACGATTCCGAAGACGATGACGACGCTTGCGGTCATAACTACTATCACGTGAGCTCGCATTTGAACTTTGCGAACGTGATCTTGAGCGTCCCTTATTATTACACCCTAGTTCTCAAGCTTAGTTGGTAAAAAAAATTATATTAAATTAACTATGACGCAATGACACCGTAAAGTTTATACATTAACTACGGTTGCCCCTCAAAATATGCCTACTCTAATAATAAAACTTAATATATTACTATAATAATTTTAATACAATAAACAAGTATCAAAACTTCCTGTACCTATAACATTTAACTTAGTAATGATAGTAATTCCAACTATAAAATACGATGCCTAATTTGTACGTTAATTAGACTATAATTTTTTTTTGTTCCAAAATTACAATATATTATATTACAAAATATTTTAAATCGGGAACCTCCAACAAATAAAATTTATATCTACTTGTTTCATCAATAAACAGGTAGACTTAATATCGAGTCCAGTTCCTGGAAAGGATACACAACAGTCGAATAAAATAAATAATCAAATATCGTACTTACGTAGGCCTAATTTATTCATTTTGTTTACTAATATTATTTTTTTTAAAACTTATTACTTCACTTCAAAAGTGTAATTTAATTTGTACGTTAATTAAATGCACTTTTGTGTGCCTAACACAATGTTTTCGAAAACAATCTAAACATTAGATCACACTCCGGTAGGAAAACAACACACAGGAACTCCTTTATTTTTCAAGCACAGAAACTTAAAATCACTCGGCACAGTGAGATCAATCCCACCGCTGCACTAAAAACTAATTTGAGTGAAAACACTTTTATTAAGAATTGCAATTAATATTTAACAAACTGGCCGTCTACTTCGGCTCTCAAAAATATAATAATCTATGAAATGCATACCCCCTACATTCGTTACCCAAAAACATAATCTTAATATAATATATAGCCAAACCTGTCACATAAAAATACTCTTGAGGGTCTGCAATTTGAGACATGTCAATAACAGTAACTTAAACATAACTTAATCTAGGTAATTTAAACAAGTTGAGGGCATTGGTGATTAATTGATATTTTACTTCTCACGCTGCATTTTTCTATACAGAGGCGGAGATGATGTTGTTTACAGAAAGAAGAATATCAACTGATTTCAATACTTTTACAGAAAACAGAAAATAAAATATGTTGAACATAAATGGGTAATATGTGACGACTTGAAAATGGTTAATTTTTTGTTAGGACAACAAAGTGACTATTCAAAATATCCATGTTTTATTTGTTTGTAGGACGGTCGAACCAAATCAAGGCACTGGATACAAAAAAATTGGTCTGTGAGAGATGCTTTGGTCGTTGGTGAAATAAATGTAATAAATGAGCCTTTGGTTCCGCGAGAAAAAATCATTCTTCCACCTTTGCACATAAAATTAGGGTTAATGAAGCAGTATGTCAAAGTTTCCATTTTATTTCTAAAAAATTTCCGGGATTAAATACTGAAAAACTAAAAGTAGGCATTTTTGATGGGCCCCAAACACGTCGATTAATTAAAGGCTCCACTAATTTTGAGACATCTATGACTGAAGTTGAACGACTTGCGTGGAAATCTTTTATAGCGGTTGTACAAAATTTCCTCGGAAATTACAAAGCTGAAAACTAATGTACAGTTAGTTGGTGAAATGCTTCATCACTTTAAAAATTTAGATAGTCATATGAACATAAAAATACACTACCTTAATAGTCATATAGATCGTTTTCATCATAACCTGGGAGATTTGAGCCAAGAACAAAGAGAACGTTCCCAACAAGATGTAATAACAATGGAGAACAGGTATCAAGGCAGATGGGACGTTCATATGATGGCAGACTATTGCTGGGGATTTATCCGAGATTGCCCAAAACAATTTCACCCAAAAAAATCATTTAAAAAACAATTTCTTTATGTAGAATGTTAAAACAAAGCCATATTTTTGTAAAAATATTTATTTTTTTTTCTATCGCATTAACTAGAGCTGATACAAAAAAACCAGTAACATTTTTGACATCACCTTATCAGACATACTCAAAATCAAGTCTAAAATCCTAGGCACCAAAATGTGTGAAGGCCAGTGTTATAGATAACCTGGCTAGAGAACAAATGTGCACTAACGGACAAACAGACAGACAGAGAGATGTTGCATTTTATATATGTTATATTCTTTGCTACATCATATTGTTCCATATTTAATGATTTAGGCAGGATACTGTAAGAGAACGCGTTAGCGGCATTTTTTTTTCCGACTTGATTCACTATTATCGTCACTGCTTATTCCTTACGTTACCTAACGTAATAAAATATATCCTATATCCTGACTGGAGACATATGTATGTTTTGAAAAAAAAAGCACGTAAATCGGATAAATGGTTCTCCAGTGATAAGCGCACTAACGGACAGACAGCCAAACAGACAGACAGAGAGACGTTGCATTTTATATATATTTATTATAGACTAGCCGGGCCCGCGGCTCCACTCGCGTGGACTTGATTCACTACTATCGTCACTGCTTATTCTTTATGTTACCCAACG
The DNA here is from genome assembly GCA_019049505.1 of Pachyrhynchus sulphureomaculatus. Lineage (NCBI taxonomy): Eukaryota > Metazoa > Arthropoda > Insecta > Coleoptera > Curculionidae > Pachyrhynchus > Pachyrhynchus sulphureomaculatus. The sequence goes on from CM032448.1 coordinate 1,269,678, forward strand.
TAATAAAATATCTCCCATTATTTCCTCTTATCTCCCAATATTTCTTCTTATCTCCCATTATCTCTACATAATTTCCATTATCTAGGCTTATCTCTGCTCATCTCCCATTATTTTTCCTTATCTCCCATTATTTCTCCTTATCTCCCATTATCTCACCTTATTTCCCATTATCTAGGCTTATCTCGACTTATCTCGCAATATTTCTCCTTATCTCCCATTATTTCTCCTTATCTCCCATTATCTCACCATAACTCCCATTATCTAGACTTATCTCTGCTTATCTCCCATTATTTCTCCTTATCTCCCATTATTTCCCATTATCTCACCTTATCTCCCATTATCGAGGCTTATCTTGACTTATCTCCCATTATTTCTCCTTATCTCCCATTATCTCACCTTATTTTTCATTATCTAGGCTTATATCGAATTATATAGAACATATGTATAAATTTATAAAAATACGTAAATCGGATAAGTGGTTCTCGAGTGATAAGCGCACTAACGGAGAGAGACAGACAGAGAAACGTTACATTTTTTATATATATTATATTCTTTGCTACATGATATTGTTCCATATTTAATGCTTTAGACAGTGTATTGTAAGAGAACGCGCTAGCGGCAAACTCCGACTTGATTATCGTCACTGCTTATTCCTTATGTCACCTAACGTAATAAAATATATCCCATAACCTGGCCAGAGAACATACGTTTGTTTAAAAAAAAAGCACGTAAATCGGATAAGTGGTTCTCCAGAGATAAGAGCACTAACGGACAGACAGAGAGACAGACATTTTATATATATTATAGACATAGATTATTATTATTATATAACCTGGCCAAAGAATATAGTATGAATTTAAAAAAATACATGTAAATCGAATAAGTGTTTCTCGCGTGATAAACACACTAATGGACAGACTGACAGACAAAGAGAGATTTTATATATATTATAGATTATAGATATTCTCTGCTACATAAGATTGTTCCATATTTAATAGTTTAGACTGTGTATTGCAAGAGAACGCGCTGGCGGCAAACTTTTTTTCGATTTAATTCACTATTATCGTCACTGCTCATTCCTTATGCTACCTATCGTAATAAAATATAGCCTATAACCTGGCCGGAGAACATATTTTTTAAAAAAAAAAAGTACGAAAATCGGATAAGTGGTTCTCCAGTGATAAGCGCACTAACGGACAGACAGGCAGAGATATGTTGCATTTTATATATATTATAGATGTGATAAAATATATATCTATAACCTGGTCAGAGAACGTATGTATGAATTTAAAAAATCACGTAAATCGGTTAAGTGGTTTTCGAGGGATAAGCGCACTAACGGACAGACAGACAGACAGAGAGACGTTGCATTTTATATATATTAAAAATATAGATTAATATTATTATTATATAACCTGGCCAAAGAATATATGTATGAATTGAAAAAGACAGGTAAATCCGATAAGTGGTTCTCGCGTGATAAACGCACTAATGGACAGACAGACAGACAGAGAGACATTGCATTTTATATATATTATAGATTATAGATATTCTCTGCTACATAATATTGTTCCATATTTAATGGTTTAGGCTGTGTATTGCAAAGGACCGAGCTAGCGGCAGACTTTTTTCCGACTTCATTCACTATTTTACGTCACTGCTCATTCCTTATGCTACCTATCGTAATAAAATATAGCCTATAACCTGGCCAGAGAACATATGTATGTTTAAAAAAAAAGTATGTAAATCGGATAAGTGGTTCTCCAGTGATAAGCTCACTAACGGACAGACAGACAGACAGAGAGACGTTGCATTTTATATATATTATAGAAGATTATAGATAAGCTGGCCAGAGAACAAATGTATGAATTAAAAAAAAACATGTAAATCGGATAAGTGGTTCTCAAAGCGTACTAACGTACAGAGAGACAGACAAAGAGACGTTGCATTTTAGATATATTATTTTCTTTGCTACATGATATTGTTCCGTATTTAATGGTTTAGGCAGTGTATTGCAAGAGAACGTGCTAGCGGCAAACTTTTTTCCGACTTGATTCACTGTTATCGTCACTGCTGCACGTAAATCGGATAAGTGGTTCTCGAGTGATAAGCGCACGAACGGATAGACAGAGAGACGTTGCGTTTTATTTATATTATAGGTATAGATGTATTTAATAAATAATCGTTCATATCAGAATCATATTATCGAATGATTTTTGTTTTATTTAGTGTTTCAAAATTTATATACCCAGCTAGGTTATACGCTGGACATAAAATGGACAGCGTAAACTGTCACACATTACTGAATTAAATTAGATTAAATTAAATTAGTAACCAACGATAATTTTTTTGTACTAAACTTCAATAATTTCGACAGTATATATACAGGTAGAAGCTGTTGACAGTACTTATGTGAAAATACTTTAACATAATGACGTCACAAACATTGCAACCAATCCAGGCGTAGTCATGTGATTTTTTTTGAAATTTTATAAATTTTAATTTATTTATAATTAACTGTAAAAAATTTTTAAGGAGTTTTTCGCATCGATTAATATTATGTATGATAAAGTTTTTTAAATCGATAATTATTTTTTATTCAAAACCCCAATTCAAGAGGGTTGGGCTTGGAGAATTTCTCAATTCAAATCTGAGATAATTTTCAGGGTCATTTTGGCTGTGTGCTGACTACGGCAGTCTTACCCCCCTTCTTCCGCAGTCAATAAACAGTATTTTCTTCAAGTGCATTAATACCCTGGATCAGTAGTTGATAGAGCTCAGAAGTGATGGTCTGGTTAGAACAGATCATTTAATAGTGGATCACGCCTCCCCTTATCCCACCAAATGCATGGCAATACCCTTTTTGCATATATGTTCGGTTTTGTGTTGCTCGTTGAAGGGTCACCTGAACAGATATATGATTTTCGCGTCTTATCGTACACGTAACCCGATCGTTACGATGAAAATCGGTTTATTTATTCTGATAGTGAGAATAAAAAGTTTTTAGATTTATGGTTCAGATTTCAGATTTCAGACTTGAAAAAATATCTTTTATAATTATTATATTAATGAATCGAACAAGATATGTTTCGCAGCACTGCTAATTTATTAAATGTGACCTCCTAAACTAATACTCGAGTATTTATAATAATTTCTCAACTAAAGAGTAACGATTAACTACAGATTAGAAGATTAGGTTTAACAAAAGATTATTACATATTTCCAATTAATCATTCAGTATATTAGCTGATCTTTTGTATTTATTAATTTCTAATGATTCCAATAATGAGAGTTTATGACCTTTATTTTCTGTGTGTAAAATCGTCATTAAAATTATGACTATATACAGGGTGAGTCAACGATAAAGTAAAGTTCATTATCTGCTTTGTTTCGGGAATGGCGAAAAAATGTTAAATACAATAGTTTTAGGGAATGTTAAGGTGCACAGTTTAAAATTATTTTTGAGTATACAGGGTACTTCAAAAAGTGTGGCCGATATAACATATGTTTTTTAAATGGAACATCCTATTTTCTAATTTATTTTTAAATTCTGCGTAAAATTTTATAACTGTTTTATTAATAATGTTATATACCTAAACCTAGTGGTTTTTCCAATAATTAAATTTTTTTTAAAAAAAGTTTTCGGTTCTGTAAAAAATTGCCAGTAGCGCTATTGTTTCTGAAGGTGGAATACTCATAATTGGTACGAGCATTCTATAGAGATGAAAAAAAAAGATATATGTAAAGAAATTTGAGTTAGACTCTACAGGGTGTTCAAAATAAATTTATGCATTTCGACTATTTTAAATTGAAAAATCTCAAATTTTTTAAATGGCACACCCTGTATATTATTATTTTTTCTGATAGATTTCACAAAACCCTCCAATTTCTATTAATTATGTCATATACCTATTTCTAATAGTTTTCGATTTATTTTGAATTTTTAAATTTTTACCATGCACGCATCCCGTATCCTATTTTCCATATCTACTGGTGTTGTAGGGGGATTCACATAAATACGATCTTTAATATAGCCCCACAAAAAGAAGTTTAAAGGTGCTAAGTCTCATGATCGAGGGGGCCACTGAACGAATCTATCCCTACCGATCATTTACAAATTCCCGAATTTCCCGCTGGTAATGAGCAGGAGCTCCGTCTTGTTGCATCCACATTTGTTCCCTTTCAAAGTTATCAACTTCTTCAAAAAGTTGGGGTAATTCGTTTTGCAAAAAATTTATATGTCTAGGTCCGTTAATCAGTACGTGGAAAAAATATGGATCAATAATTCGAAAATTTAATATTCCACACCATACATTAAGCCAACTTCCCGAACCCAAAATGGATTAACTGTTGAATAATAATGCATGTTATGGCTGTTAACTGCTGAATTACTGCGAAAAGTAGCTTCATCAGAAAACATTATTTTGGATAAAAAATTTGGATCGGCCTCTATTGCTCCATTCATGGTGGTACAAAAGTTTACTCGTCGTTCAAAATCATGGTCTTGAAGTTTTTGGTGTAGTTCCATATGAAAGGGATGATACTTGTATTTTCTCATGGTGCGATTAGCCGTAGATTGGGATGTGTCAGATAAATCAGCTAGTTGACGGCTGCTGACCTAGGGATTATCTTCAACATAAAATAAAATCTCCATTTATGGTTTACTACGTTCCGTTTCGTATATTCAACGCTACCACTACTATCAAACCGTTCCATTAAGCACTGAAAAGATTTTCTAGATTATACGTCTATTAGGGTACTACTGCCAAAAGACAATTTTTTCCCGCCTCGCCCAGCATTTAAACCATATCAATTAATTCATTTTTAGGAAAATCCGTAACTATTACCTTTATACGTTATTTACTACAACATATTTTTACTTGCTTAATAGATATGTCAAAATTTGACAATGCCTACATTTTTGTTTTGTCTTGGTAACTATGATGTTATACACTCCTGGACAACTCAGAATGGAATATCTTGAAAAATAAATACAGCTAGATCGGAAAATCGAACAATAATCTACCTAGATGAGACTTGGTATGACACCCACGGCACACCCAGTAAAGGATGGATTGATAAAGCCAAAAAATGCCATACCAAAACTCCATCAACTAAAAGTAAAAGAATAACTACACTCCTGGACAAAATTAACGCAACAATGTATTAAATCATACAAATCTCTATAATGAATTAATTTTAATAATTTTTTATGAATATTGGTTACACTAAAAGTTAGAAAAAACTTATTCGGATACTTTAAAAGTGAATTAGCTACCAAATTTCTCTATAAGATTCGAATTAAAATTATTCTTAAGACCCAATAACAAAATCGTTGAAATTATGTAATAATGAAAAAAATAAACTGGGACACTAGTAGCAAAATTAATAGTGTAACTGGGACACTAGTAGCGTGTGTTGCCTCCTCTACTTCGGATGACAGCGTTTATGCGCCTAGGCATGTTTCTAATTAAATTTTGGTTAAAATCTTGAGGAATTTGCTCTCATTCTGTGGTAACTGCATTTTCAAGTTCCCTCAGGTTTCTAGGTGCAGGTATATGACGTTTCACATTTTTCTTAAGGTGATCCCATACATGTTCTATCGAATTCAAATCCGGGCTTTTTGGTGGTCATTGCATAATCGGTATATCAACTTGATTAAGATAATCGAGTACCTCCCTAGCCACGTGAGGTCGAGCGTTGTCTTGCATAAACAGGAAATTGGGCCCCACAAAATGACCGAAAGGCATCACATGTTCTATTACAATATTCTCAAGATAGTAGTCAGCATTCATGGATCTCGTACGGACAGGAACTAACTCTGTGCGAGCATCAAAGCAGATGCCACCCCAGAACATAACAGAGCCACCGCCGAATGGAATCCTTGCAGAGATATTGCAAACCTCTCTCCTGGTCTTCGCCATACTCGCTCACGACTATCTGAATGTCTTAGACTAACATCCACAGACCAGTTTTCGTAATTTCGAGCAAAACGTAACTTGGCAACTTTGTTCTCTTTAGTAAGCAAGGGCGCAGTGGCTGGTCTCCTACTGTTTAATTCAGCTTCATTTAACCGTCTTCTAACTGTTTTAGAAGAAATTGTGACATTGCGAACAGCTTCAAGTTCGTTTCTTATTATAGAACTAGTGACAGTCCTGTTTCTTAAAGCATATTGTCTTATAAAACGTTCTTCTAGGTCGCTAGTGCATCGTTTTCGCCCTTGGCCTAGCGTTCTAGAATAAGTTGCTACTTCATTCAAGCGTCTTACCATACGACTTATTGTGGAACGATGTTTGCCTAACAAATTGGCAACATAACTCTGACAATATCCCTCGTCCAATAAAACTGAGGCTCGTACTACCTCGTGTTCAGTTAAATTCCTTGTTCGATTTATTTTTCTAATTCTTCGGGGTCAAAAATAAAACAGTCTACCACAAAAACGTATTACTTTGAAAAAGGGAACAATTTATAAGCTTATTTTTAAAGAAAATCTATCGTATTATTACAGAAAATTGTTTATCTTCTAAAAAATTCTTTAGAACTGTAAATCTAAACGAATTGTTTTGATTTCGGTCATGAACAACGAAACAAAATATGCATAGCCTACTATTCAAATACTCGATAAACTTTAAAACTGACATAAGAAAAAGATAAATTAATTTTCAGATCGTTGCGTTAATTTTGTCCAGGAGTGTAGCTAAGTGTTTTAAAAACAAGGGTAAAAATTGGAAAATTCAAAATAAATCGAAAACTATTAGAAATAAGTATATGACATACTTAATAAAAGTTGGAGGGTTTTGTATAATCTATCAGAAAAAATAATAATAAACAGGGTGTGTCATTTAGAAAACTTTAGATTTTCCAAATTAAAATAGTCGAAATGCATAAATTTATTTTGAACACCCTGTAGCATCTAACTCAAATTTCTTTACATATATTTTTTTTTCATCTCTATAGAACGCTCGTACCAATTATGAAACCTTCAGAAACAATGGCGCTACTGGCAATTTTTTTACAAAACTGAGAACTAGTATTTTTCTTAAAAAATTGAAATATTAGAAAAACCACTAGGTTTAGGTATATAATATTAATAATAAAAAAGTTATAAAATTTTAAGCAGAATTTAAAGATAAATTAGAAAATAGGATGTTCCATTTTAAAAAAAACATATGTTATATTAGCCACACTTTTTTGAAGTACCCTGTATACTCAAAAATAATTTTAAACTGTGCACCTTAACATTCCCTAAAACTATTTTATTTAACATTTTTTCGTAATTCCCGAAACAAATGAGATAATGAACATTACTCTATTGTTGACTCACCCTGTATATATCTCTTGTATAGGTTAAGCGAATGTATGAAAAAAACAGAGGGGAAAATTACTTCAGGGTGTTTTTCAGCAGACGCTAATGCTCCTGTTCAGACAGATGCTTTTGCAAGAGCTGTGATTCGCCATTTAACGTGATAGAAAACTGAAAGAAAAAGAGGTCAAATCCAAAAAAACTCCCGAGTTATATTTTATTACTGGAATCTCTTCTTTTTGATGTGTACATTGAAAAAAAAAGTTCCCCTCCCCTTTTTTAGCAATTTACAGCTTACAGTGTTTGAAATAAAAAAATATTCTTCTTTACCGGTAATACTCGATCGAATAATTGCTTGCACATAGACCCAGGAATGTAGAAAGGCAAAGGTAGACGTTCCTGCCTTTAAATAGCAGCCAGAAGTTCCGAGACAAATACAGTCGACACTGTTTATAGTGAAACTCTATATAGTGAAAAACTCTTTATAGTGCAATTTTTTCAAGACCTAGAATATTTTAATGAAATTTCATGTAAAAAGCCCTGCATATAGTGAATCTGTAAAATAGTAACACTCTATATAATAAAATTTTTACCGGAATTTTATGTATAAATTTTTATGCATTTACTGAGATCTTGGCCATTTCGGGTTTCCCATTTTTATCTAACATTAGCACGAATTCCATTTTTATGACGCATTCTGTTGAAAAGGTTCTTAATGCGTTTATAACGCCTAATGGTTGGCAATAAATCAGGTAGATTTCTGTGAGAAACCCGGGGAATAACCCATTTTATAGTCGAGGCCTAGTAATTCGCAAATTCAGGTTCAGTTTCTTTTTGTTTAAGAATCAAGTAAGATGTCCAAGCGAGTGTGTTTAAGTTTAGCTGAGAAAATTAAAGTTTTGGAGGAAGTTGATAAAGGCTGCAAAAAAATTGACGTTGCTGCAAAATTTGGTGTTTCTCCAAGTTGCGTCTCTCTGATAATAAAAAATCGCGACAGTATCATCAAGAAACCTAGTGTTCCAAGCAGTCGAAAACGAGTACAGGTGACTACTTACGAGGATGTAAATGAAGCAGTTTTACGATGGTTTCAAGTGGCCAGTACGCATCAAAACGTACCAATATCGGGAAATTTAATAAAGCAAACGGCTCTACAATTTGCTAAAGAATTTAACTGCGTTAATATTCAAGCTAGTGAAGGGTGGTTGAGTGCCTGGAAGACTCGCAATTCAATTGTTTTCAAGACGGTCTCTGGCGAGAGTGCAAGCGTTAGTCAGGAGGACTGTGACATTTGGACTGAAACTGTTTTAAAAAGTGCATTGAAAAAGTACGAGCCAAAAAACGTTTTCAATTGTGATGAAACCGGTTTGTTTTTTAAATGTTTGTCAAATAAAACTTTTGCTTTTAAAAGTGATAAATGTTTTGGTGTTAAAACAAGTAAAGAAAGGGTGACACTTATGGTTGGAGCAAACATGGATGGCTCAGAAAAACTGAAATTACTGCTCATAGGTAAAAGCAAAAATCCCCGTTGTTTAAAAGGAATTAAATCTCTGGAGTTAGATTACGCCAATAATAAAAAGGCATGGATGACTTCTGAGATTTTCGAAAGATGGATCAAAGAACTGGACACGAAAATGAAAAGCCAAAAGCGAAAGATTGTGATGTTTATAGACAATTGTCCTGCACAGTCAGTTACTGTAAGTAAAAATTTAATGAATATTGAATTGATCTTTTTTCCACCAAACATGACCTCCAAATTGCAACCTATGGACCAGGGTATTATAAAATACATAAAACATCATTACCGAAACAGAATTGTTCACAAAATTGTTAATGCGATTGATAACAACCTTCCAGTCCAAAAATTGATTACCCTTAAAGAGTGTATAACCGAAGTCGCTAAAGTATAGAATGAAAATGTTTCTCAGAAAACCATCCAAAAATGCTTTTCTAAAGCAGGTTTTACTGAAAAAATTGACGAATGGGAAGAAGAAGACGAAATGGATCTCGCTACCTTAAAAAGGCAATGGGGTATTCTATAAAAAAACTGCTACCGTCGACGCAGATTTTTTACTGGAAGATTTCTTAGAAATCGACAATGATGTTGGCACGACAGATCTCCCAACTGACCAAGACATAACTGATGATATAAAAAGTATAGAAGATCATGAAGAAGAAACTGAAACCGGGGAATGTCCTGCTAAATTTAGTGAAAATGAAATAAGAAATGCATTTGACATTGTGCGAACTACTCTCAGGGGCCAGGAAAGTGTACCTGATCAAATCTTTATGCATTTGAATAAATGCGAGAATTTTGTTGAGCAACAATTATTTTTCAAAAGTAATGTTCAAAAGAAAATAACTGATTATTTTTCCTAGTACGTATGTACGTAGTATGAACATATGTATTAACAGATTTGTATTATTCTTTTTATTTCGTATGTAGTACATACATACATAAAGTCCGTACGTTATATCTTTACACGTGCGTCATAGTTTTCAGGCAATATCCCAGACGACTATTATATTTTTGGTCTCTTTTTACCAATACCTACGATTTATTGGTGAAAAGAGACAAATAATATAATAGTCGTCTGTTATATGTCCTGAAAACTATGACGCACGGGTAAAGATATAACGTACGGACTTTATGTATGTATTTAGCCCTGTACATGCTATGTACTATTTAAACTTTCAAATGTTTAATAAAATCTTTTCTAATAATTCAATTTTGCAATTTTTTTTGTTGCTTGTACCTTATAAAATACAAGTAAATGATTACCAATATAAAATACATACATAGCAATATATACGGATTTTTTCTTTATATAGTGAAAAACTTTCTATAGTGAAATTTTGGTCTTTGACTATATATGTTAGAGTGTCGACTGTAGGTTAATGCAACTCAATATGAGACATGCCTCATAAAAGAAAATTATCACACAAATTCTTAAATGGACGGTTTTTGAAATGCAATAACGAATAGAGACGTAGAGAAATAATGTGCTTATGATAGTGAGGCTTGAAAAATTAATAGTAACTATCTCTATCTTCGCCTTCAACACGTCTCCATCTCCCCAGATCCCGTATAAATAAAACGACACCCAATCCATACGTATTTTCCATATTAAGACCCGCGTTACCGAGCGGAATATCGCGTTTATACCCATAAAATCAGCTGATATTATCATTAGTTATAATTTTATGTTTATGTGGCTATTCGGCGCACCGTTGTAAACATTTTCCGCTATAAAATCCTCGATTAAATTGTAGTTTTAATTGCCCTATATAGCCCACGCAACGCAAACGGAGAAGCTAAGTATGTCGCGTTGCCAAACTGGTGTATTTTTCGGAATATTGGGCATTCTGTCCTCTCTTCGGATGCTTACACTACTAGGATTGATAAAAAAAAATTATCTTTGACAATTTGCTACTAAATGTCAGAATATGTCCAAGAATTTTTTCTCTTCATCTCTATAATGTTCTGTAAAGAAAATATATATATATATATATATATATATATATATATATATATATATATATATATATATATATATATATATATATATATATATATATATATATATATATATATATATATATATATATATATATATATATATATATATATATATATACGAGGCTGGTTTGAAAAGTCCGTGCAAAGTCCGAGAGATGGCACCACCGGCGCGTATCGAGGTCATGTTTAGTTAGTAGCATCTCTTGAATGAACGCACACCAAGTTTCAGCCATATTGGTCTATTTCTTTGTGTTTGGCATTCGTGTGAATCAAGGAAGTCGAGTGATTTTCAAGAAATGGACGAAAAAGAATTTCGTGTGGTGATTAAACATTACTTTATGAAAGGCAAAACGCCTCAGGAGACTAAAGAGAAGCTTGATAAACATTATGGCGACTCTACACCTTCGATTCGAACAGTTCATAAGTGGTTTCAAAATTTTCGGACTGGCCATATGGGCACAAGTGACGCTGAACGTTCTGGACGGCCTGTGGAGGTTACGACTCCAGAAATCATTGATCAAATCCATGATATGGTGATGGATGACAGAAGAGTTAAGGTGCGTGAGATTGCTAGTGCTGTGGGCATCTCGACTGAACGGATACATAATATTTTGCATAAACATTTGGAGATGAGAAAGCTATCCGCAAGATGGGTGCCGCGATTGCTCACGCTTGACCAAAAACGGAATCGTGTGAAGTGTTGCAAGGATGGTTTGCAGCTGTTCCAGAAGAATCCGGAGGACTTTAAGCGTCGTTTCGTCACTGTGGAGGAAACATGGATACATTACTATACTCCTGAGACCAAACAACAATCTAAACAATGGGTTACCAAGGGGGAATCTGCACCAAAAAAGGCGAAGACCGTTCCTTCGGCCGGAAAGGTTATGGCGACTGTCTTTTGGGATTCGCAAGGGATAATCCTCATCGACTATCTGGAAAAGGGTAAAACTATTACAGGTGAATATTATTCATCGTTATTGGACCGTTTGAAAACCGAGCTGCAAGAAAAAACGCCCGCGATTGGCCCACAAGAAAGTCCTTTTCCATCACGACAACGCACCAGCTCACACCTCAGCAGTTGTGGTCGCAAAATTAATGAAAATAGGATTCCAACTCGTTTCACATCCCCCCTATTCTCCAGACTTGGCTCCCTCGGACTACTATTTGTTCCCCAATTTGAAGAAATGGCTGGCGGGACAAAGATTTTATTCAAACGAGGAGGTGATCTTTTATTTTACGTGTTCTTGGAATTAGATCATTAAAACTATTCTTGAATTTGTTATATATTTATTAACGTTTTGACCTTTAGAAAAGATCTTCTTCAAAATTTGTTCTAAAAGATGAAATTAGCAGATTTAGAATTTAAAATACTTAATTGTATAAATAAATGAAGGACTTACGTTAGAAAGTAGCTCATTATATTGGGGTATTTATTTTAAAATATTGTCAAAAGCACATTTTTACATAGAACAAATAAAACACTTAACATGAAGGACTTTACAACGGTTTAGGTTGTTTACGTCCGTTTTTCCGTTGATTGCAGTGGGTATTTTTTGTATATGAATGGATTCTAGTATTTCTCTTTTTTTGGTATTTATTTCGGTTTTTATAATTTTGATGTTTTTCAAATCAAAGGTATGACTTTTATTCATTTCATGATTTGTAAGAGCTGTACTGTCTTTTTTGTCGTACTTATGGCCCTTGATTCTATTTTCTAGATATTGGCTTGTTTGCCCGACGTATATTCCTTCGCAGTTATTACATTTGATTTCGTAGACTATGTTACTTTTTTTATTATTTGCAAAACTTAGGCGTGAATAACTTAATGTCAGATAAACCAAATGATAATGGCAGGATACAGCGCTTCCAGAGTAAGTTTGTGCCCTGATGAAGGCTCCAACCTAGGACCGAAATATTGGCTAAAAGAACATTGTGTGAACATCTGTTGTGCCCTTTGCCGAGTTCTCCAATTAATTTCATATATATATATATATATATATATATATATATATATATATATATATATATATATATATATATATATATATATATATACACATTGGATCTAATATATAACAACTATATATACCAATATATATCTCCTAACACTACAAAATCACTGAAAATCCGGAATGCAGTTCTTCCAAAAATATATGGTCTTCCTAAACTCCATAAAAAAAAACGTTCCATTACGTCCCATTGTATCAAGTATCCAGTACCCATTTATTTCACTATCCAAACATTTGAAAGATATTTTACACAAAATTTTATATAAAAATGACTACTACATTAAAGATCCTAAGATAAACTTAAAAACATAAAGCTTATTATATTTTACTATCACTGGGCGTCGTATCACTACAGTCCCTGGCCAAATTATTAGACGCACTGCAAGATTTCATGTAAAATATTAATTACCGAGTGATATTGTACCGTTTTATTATTTTAAATTGATTTGTTTTTTATTTTTATATTATCCAATCAATTACCTATTTATTTGACATAAATAAAACAGCATTAATTTAGAAAAGCATAAGTTTATTAAGTTTTAAAGAAAAGTGAAATTAATGTTAGTAAAAGTCAATATTTAGTTGAGTCACCTTTAGCCGCTATCAAAGCTTTAATTCTGCGCGGCATGCTATCAATGCAAGATTGTACTGTCTCCTGCATTTGAGGATGATGATTCCACACATGAATAATCTTTTCTAGGACCTGGGTTTTGTTGGTAATCACATCTTTAGCCACTTCTCTTTTCATCAGCTCCCACACATTTTCAATGGGGTTCATATCAGGGCCAATCCAACAGAGGGATATTTTTTTCTGCCAAAAAAGCTTTAACAGACCGAGCAGTGTGGCAGGGAGCTCCATCTTGCATGAAAGTGAATGGTTCCCCATTTGGAAACCATTCTCCGAGCTGCGGAATCAACCGATTTTGTAATACTTCTTTGTACTGATCTTGCCTCATTATTCCTTTGACGACGTACAGACGTCCAGTGCCCTTGCCGCTGATGACTGACCAAATCATCACTTTGGTGGGATGTTTAACTGTCGGGACGACACGATCAGGATGAAACTTTTCTCCATGACGACGACGCACATACTGAGCTTTATTCTGCAAAATTTCGAATGTGCTTTCGTCACTGAAGCAGACCTGTCAAAAATAGGAAAAATATATAAACTTCCATGTTTATTTGCTTTATTTAACTGAAAATGATAATAATGTATCAATTATTGATTAAATTGCTGTATCTTACCGATCTCCAGAAGTCCACATCTTTGTCTTGCCATTGTTTGGCCCACTTCAGGCGCTTTGCTTTCATTGCAGCTGTTAACTTGGGCTTCCTGGCGGGGCGACAGGCCTTAAAATCTAATTCTTTCAATTTTCTTCGAACAGTGCGCTCAGAAGCATTTACGCTAGCATCCTGGAGTTGTGATTTTATTACCTTTGTGGTAGCAAATCTGTTTTCTACACAAATTTTCTTCAAACATCTCTCTGACTGTGTAGTGAAAATTGGTTTTTTTCTACCGCATCTTTTCTTTCTTTTCGGGCTTAATTCCTTCCCTGACTCAATTTTCTTTTTTATGCGTCGTACACTAGCTTCAGAAACCTCCAATCTTCATGATATTTCTCGTGTGTGTAAATGTTTTCGCAATCACAAGGGCCTTCACTTCAGCTTTTTTACGTGGTGAAAGATCGCCTTTTCTACCCATAATGAAAATAGTCCAATTACTTTTTTAAAACACTGCATACAAAATAAACTAATAACTGAGTACTATAAAACTGTTAAACAAACAATCACAGTCCATAAAACCACAGAAACACGTACGTACATGACTCGATTCCGATCGCGACTGATACAGGTTTGTACTTATTTACGTTCATGTATCACTTTGTCAACACAGTGTTACCATATGTTAAAAATAAATACAAATATGTAGTCTACAACAATTCTTTTAAATAAAAATCAATAATATTGTAGTTTAAATATTCCATTATTGCATAAAAACTCTTAAGAAACATAAAATTACTAAAAAAAATACAGTGCGTCTAATAATTTGGCCAGGGACTGTATATACCAGTATACCTATAACATTAGCAGTTAAAACCATGAAGAAAAACTGGAATAAAATTGAACAATTCACTGACATTCCTTTGAGTGAATTTATTAGTACTACAGAACTAATTCTCAAATCGATGTATTTCCAATACGAAAATAAAATTTACGAATAAATGGGTGTGCAATGGAAGCATCTATTTCTAGCGTGATTGCACAATTAGTAATAGAAGACCTAGAAACCGATGTCATATCAAAATTAAACTTCAACATTCCATTCTTTTGCAGATATGTCGATGATTGTTTGACTGCTAATACCTAAAAGCGAAATTAATTATATCCTACAAAAATTCAACGGATACCACCAAAATATTCAATTCACATTCGGAACAGGAGACAACAATATGATAAATTTCTTAGACGTACCTTTACACTACTTTAATGAAAATATAAAAACTGAATGGTATACCAAAACAACATGGTCCTCTAGATATCTTAACTATGAATCACACCACCCGAATTCCCAAAAAAAATCTGTAATCATAGGTCTAGCAGATAGAGCAATCAAGCTTTCTGACATAGAATACAGAAAGAATGCGATAATCAAAGCTAAAGAAGCATTAACGCTTCATAAATATAACTTATAAACAAAGTCTTCAAACAACATAACTTTTACAATACCATAACAAGTAAAAAACCAACTAAAAACAACCATAACACATATATTGCTTTACCTTTTATAAATGGACTATCCCAACCACACAAAACAACTTTTTGAAAACTACAAAATTCATTTATGTCACAAATCATATAATCTGCCCTCATTCAATTTTTCCAGGCTTTAAAACCAAAATCTCAAATAATAAAAAAAAGTAACGTAGTCTGTAAAATCAAATGTAATAACTGGGGAAGGAATATACGACGGACAAACAAGCCAATATCTAAAAAATAGAATCAAGGGCCATAAATACGACAAAAAAAAAAACGGTACACCTCTTACAAATCATGAAGTGAATAAAATAAAACATCAAAATTATCAAAACCGAAATAAATACCAAAAAAGGGAAATGCCGGAATCCATTCGCATACAAAAAACACCCGCTCCAATCAACGGAAAAACGGACGTAAACAATCTAAACCGTATCTACCTATCAGTCATATAAAGTCCTTCATGTTAAGTGTTGTAATAAGTAAAATGTGTTTTTGACAATATTTAAAATAAATACCTCAATATAATGAACTACTTCCTAAGGTAATTCCTTCATTATTTTTACAGTTAAGTAAATTCAAAGCTGCAAAAAGCTACAAATGTTTTAGCCCTAAAATGCACAACAAATAGATTAATTATTTATATAAATTAAATTCTTCTAATTTTACGAGTTCATTAAAACTATTCTTGGATTTGTTAAATATTTATTAACGTTTCAACCTTCAGAAGAGGTCTTCTTCAAAATTTGTTCTAAAAGATGAAATTAGAAGAATTAAATTTAAATAAATAATTAATCTGTTTGTAGTGCGTTTCAGGGTTTTATATATATATATTATATATATATATATATATATATATATATATATATATATATATGTAGTAATGGTTTTTCAGGTATCCCGTGTTAGCTTGAAGTCCCTTGATGGACGGTTTCGCTGACGTTTCGATGGAATCTCATCCATCTTTTTCAAAGCGTTGATCACTGGTCGGTGTCTTGGCGTTGAATGTCGAGACTGGCCCTGAGTGCGCCGGTTTTATGTACTCGGGGGTGTTTCTATTGGTCGGACGGACCTGGCCAATAGAGGCTCGGCTTTGGCTGCGCGTTGTCGGTCCTGTGGTTCTTTGTAATGTTTGTGTTGGTGAAGTAACATATGGTTGAATTATTGTTTCTCTTGGTTGGACTTGGTACTGGGATAGAATATGTTTCCAAGAGTTCGGTAAACGTTGGCTATCATCCCGATTATTTAAGTTGTTGGGCCTCTTTTCTATTTCTATGGCTTCTTTGATTACCCTAGTGGATAGGTTATTACTTTTTTGTAGGGTTCTGGTTTTGTCAAAATCGATTTTGTGGCCGGTATTGTGTGCATGTTGTGCTAGAGAAGAGGTGGTGGATTTTTGTTTTACGGCGTTTTTGTGCTCGTCTCTTCTGGCACTAATTTTCCTGTTTGTTTAGCCTATGTATGAAAGACCGCAGTCCTGACACGGAATTTCATATACGCCTTGGTCTTCTAAGGCTATAATATCTTTTGGTGTAGGTAGAATATCTTTAATTTTTTGGTTGGTTGTGTAAATGGTCTCAATTTGGTGTTTTCCTAGAAGTCTTCCTATTTTGTCTGTGATGCCTTTTACATATGGGAGAAATGCTTTTGTGGTATATGTCTTTCTTTCCTGTTTGTGTTGTTTATTTAGGGCCCGCCGGATTGTGTTTTGACTATATCCATTTGAAAGTAAAACGTTTCGAAGGAGCTTGGTTTCTTGTTGTAAATGTTCCTTGTCTGTTAGGATTTCTGATCGGTGAGCTAAGGATTTGGCAACGGAGAAGAGTTGGGCTGGGTGATGATGTGAGCCGGCATTTACAATGGAAAGGGAAGCAGCAGAACAACTACCATTCCTAGATGTCTTGCTTCAAAGAAAATTAGATGGTTCTTTGTCTCACTCAGTATATAGAAAAACCGACACATACAAACAGATACTTAAATGCCGGCTCACATCATCACCCAGCCCAACTCTTCTCCGTTGCCAAATCCTTAGCTCACCGATCAGAAACCCTAACAGACAAGGAACATTTACAACAAGAAACCAAGCTCCTTCGAAACGTTTTACTTTCAAATGGATATAGTCAAAACACAATCCGGCGGGCCCTAAATAAACAACACAAACAGGAAAGAAAGACATATACCACAAAAGCATTTCTCCCATATGTAAAAGGCATCACAGACAAAATAGGAAGACTTCTAGGAAAACACCAAATTGAGACCATTTACACAACCAACCAAAAAATTAAAGATATTCTACCTACACCAAAAGATATTATAGCCTTAGAAGACCAAGGCGTATATGAAATTCCGTGTCAGGACTGCGGTCTTTCATACATAGGCCAAACAAACAGGAAAATTAGTGCCAGAAGAGACGAGCACAAAAACGCCGTAAAACAAAAATCCACCACCTCTTCTCTAGCACAACATGCACACAATACCGGCCACAAAATCGATTTTGACAAAACCAGAACCCTACAAAAAAGTAATAACCTATCCACTAGGGTAATCAAAGAAGCCATAGAAATAGAAAAGAGGCCCAACAACTTAAATAATCGGGATGATAGCCAACGTTTACCGAACTCTTGGAAACATATTCTATCCCAGTACCAAGTCCAACCAAGAGAAACAATAATTCAACCATATGTTACTTCACCAACACAAACATTACAAAGAACCACAGGACCGACAACGCGCAGCCAAAGCCGAGCCTCTATTGGCCAGGTCCGTCCGACCAATAGAAACACCCCCGAGTACATAAAACCGGCGCACTCAGGGCCAGTCTCGACATTCAACGCCAAGACACCGACCAGTGATCAACGCTTTGAAAACGATGGATGAGATTCCATCGAAACGTCAGCGAAACCGTCCATCAAGGGACTTCAAGCTAACACGGGATACCCGAAAAACCATTACTACATTTCACACCAGTGAGAACATTCGTCAAAACATATATATATATATATATATATATATATATATATATATATATATATATATATATATATATATATATATATAGTGACAAACAGATAGATTCTAAAAGATGATCTTTATAGTTATGTAGATAATTTACGTATTTCAAATTTTTCTATTTACACACAGACGAAGACGTTTACGTCACATAATCCTCAATGTTTTAATGGAGAAGGAAACAAAAACCTATTTCAAATTTTGTAATTTCATTTCTTAAAATTATAAATATGTTCTATGGATCATATAAAAAAATGGGGTCTACATCTCTGGTTATACACCACAAACCGTATCCCAAAAGTAAAATTCCCTAAACAAACAACAACCGTCGGGGACATGCAGATGGACCTAATAAATCTAAATTCTAATTCTGAA
The DNA here is from genome assembly GCA_019049505.1 of Pachyrhynchus sulphureomaculatus. NCBI lineage: Eukaryota > Metazoa > Arthropoda > Insecta > Coleoptera > Curculionidae > Pachyrhynchus > Pachyrhynchus sulphureomaculatus. Next base: position 1,288,645 of record CM032448.1, read on the forward strand.
ATCAAATATCGCCCGATTAATTTTAATCATCAAAAAGTATGATTCAACTACTATCAAAAGGAAAATGCACTTTGATTGGACAGGACCGTATCTTTGATAAATTTTCAAGCCGTTCCATCGCGTTTCGTATGACGGACCGTTGGCCAGCTTTGCTATTTGGGTACATCTGAAATGTTTTATTTATTACCGAGATGCCGATGTTAGAGTTCCTGAACAAAGAAAAATGTATTTTCTAGTTCTGTTAGTACGCCTCTTCTCGGCATGCCACCATGCTAAAGAAGTCCTTTAACTTCATATCTATAAATCTAGTACTGTAAAGGGTATGGCTACATCAAGTGGGGGGAGGGGGCAATCTAGACATAGTGTAGGGCTTAAACCCGATCCAATTTTCATTACTGTCTCTTACGTAGTCTGCACGTTCGCTTCGAATTAAACTTCCCGTATTTTTTATTCATTTTGCACACTATTATCCGAGACGTTTACTCAGTGATATTAGCCCTATGAGCGATATTTTCGAACTGAGCAGACCAGCGTACGGTTTGCTTTGGAGACACAATTTTGCCTCAAACTGAAAAGATGTTATATCCATCATAGTAAGCTCTCCTTTTACCTGATTCTATCTTTCTTAGACTCATAAAAGTAGCAGCAGATGTTCGACGCAGGTAGAGCAAAACTCTGTAAACGGCTGAAAGGTAAGTTGGCACGCCACGCGGTAGATTTGGCCTGCCTTACACTTGGAGCTATAATCGTCTATAATTTTGAAAGTATTTGAAATATTCCTCTGAAATGTTCAGCGAATATTATTGAAATTTAATACTTTCGAATAAAATGCTTTATAAAAAGTCGATTTTTCCGACCCGAAAAAGTTTAATGTTCCCCAAACGTAACACATCTAGGGACAAGGTCATCCTCGTGTGGAATTAGTTGCTCAATATATTGGTTTGAAGTCTGAAACTAACAAGGTTATTGAAAATGACTGTGATTCTTTGATTTACAAGGACGACAAATGAGTTCGGACCTGTATAACAAAATAAATCTAAATCTGAGTATGCAAATGAGCAGTGCGGCATTTAGAAAAGGGTAAAATCGAGAATATAAAATTTCAACCCCTCATTTAAGAATATCATAAATCAAAAATCACATACAATGCCCCTTACTGGTTTTTCTTTTCAATTTCGACTACGTGTCGGTTGTTCAGAAATTTGCATACCGGATTTTTAGAGTTTTTTTTGGATGGGTTTAGCTATAAAAATATTAAAATATGGATTCGTGTAACAAGATCTGCTGAAAAAACCATACCCAGCTTGCAATTCCCTTTCAAACACCTAGTTCTACAATAAATACTGAATTTGATTTTCTTAAACTTTTAACTTAGTCCAAACACTACAACAATATATTAAAAAAAAAACCGGTCAAGTGCAAGTTGAACTTGCACAATTAGTGTTCCGTACGTTGATTGTTTTTAAAATAAAATTTTTTGTTAGGGTGGTATAAAATGATCAGTGACTTCACAAAAAACACCCCAAATGAGTTTTCAACAAAGTTTGTTTCCAATCTTTACTAAAAACTGTTGACTTTGAATTTTTTTTTTTTTTTATATATCAAATAAATTATTAAAGGTAATGCACTCGTGATAATTTTCGTTCAATCTATACCCCGTGGAGAATATTCCAGAATTTTTTTCAAACTTTTTTGATCAGTACTTTTCGAGATAAGGTAGGGGACAGCGATTTTTTAAAAGTATTACGAAGAAAAGTGTGGGCAAGGATTACATTATATATATATTTTTTACTCGTGTTTTCACAAGCTTTCATTTGACACCACACTCGATGACCTAGTAAAAAAAAAATTTTTTCACTTCCGATTTCACCCCTCATAACAAACCCCTTAAGTCAAAATTTATGTTACGGTGGTATAAAATGATCAGTGACTTCACAAAACACACCCCAAATGAGTTTTCAACAAAGTTTGCTTCCAATCTTTACTGAAATCTGATGACCTTGAAATTTTTGTTTTTTTTATATACCATATAAATTATTAAAGGTAATGCACTCGTGATAATTTTCGTTCAATCTACACCCCGTGGAGAATATTCCAGAATTTTTTCGAAATTTTTTGATAAGTACTTTTCGAGATAAGGCCCGGACAGCGATTTTTTCGCGAGTTTTTAAAATAATGCAAAGAAAAGTGCGCGCAAGTATAATATTATATATATATTTTTTTACTCGTGTTTTCACAAGCTTTCATTTGACACCACACTCGATGACCTAGTAAAAAAATTTTTTTTTCACTTCCGACTTCACCCCCCAAAACTAACCCCTTAAGTCAAAATTTAATTCTCAAAACTACATGGCTCTGATGAGGCCATCAATTCCTATATTATTACCAAATTTCACCTTTCTATGTCAAATAGTTTCGGAGAAAATCGGGTGTGACAGACAGACAGACAGACAGACAGACAGACAGACAGACAGATAGACAGACAGACAGACACCGAAGTGATCTTATAAGTGTTCCGTACGGAACACTAAAAAGGTGTCCTCGAAAAATTGAGTGCCTGATATTGCAAGTTTGGTATCTGTGTTAGTTTGTGTGCGAAGGTGTGCGTGGACGCCATGGACTGTTCATCTTCAAATTCGGAAAAGTGTTGCAAACTTTAAAAAAATGTTAAAAAATTCAGGATGTTATAAAATTCAACCAATTGTTTGAAAATTCGGGAAATTGTTGCAAAATATGAAAAATAGTTAACAAATTCGGGTACATGTTGCAAAATGAGAAAGTTAGTTAAACAATTCGGGAAAATGTTGCAGCATGTAGCAAATTGTTTACAACTTCGGGAAATTGTTGCTAAAATTGAAAAATACTTGAAAATTTCAATAAAATGTTACTAAATTAGAAAAATAATTTTAAAATTCTGAAAATTGTTGCACAATGTAGCAAATTGTTTAAAAATTCTGGAAGTTGTAGCCAAAATGGTAAAATTGTTTAAAAATGCGGGAAAAAGTCGCAAAATAGAAAAAATACTTTAAAAATTTAGTACATTGTTGCAAGTTTTTCCAATCTTATTTAACTATTTACAATAATTACTCAAAATTAGTGGAAAATATTGAACTAAAATGTATGCATTTTTCTTATTTTTACAGAAAATGCGTGCGACAAAATGAAATTTTTTTTACAAGAAAAGACCTTTTCCTACTTGTCAAAAACCAATTAACATAAATGTAATTATGGTCACTATTGTAGCGAAAGTGACAAACAAACTTCGCATATTTTCCCAGAAAATTTGAAGAAATCGATTGTCAAACTGATGACAAAATTTCGAAATAAATGGCAGAAAGTCCACAGAATTCAAACGCATTTCTTTGCAAAGTTTGATAATTGGCTCAACGTTTGTATGCCGTTGATAAATAAATATGAAAGGGAAAACACGGAACCAACAGAAACGAACACCTCAGAGCGTCCTTTACTGGGTTGGGACGATTCGCCATTTTGGAGCCCCAATTTTGTTTTTGAAATATGAACTTCATATTCGTAATCAGCGACCCCAAAAACCCATGTATACAGGGTTTTATAAAAATATTCACGTTTTTAAAAATATAGTGCGCCATATTGAAGCCGCCAATTTGTTTTTGGAAATCTGAACTTCATATTGGTGATCAACGGTCCCTAAAACCCTGATATATTGAATTTTGTCGAAATCGTATAAACCTTCATATTTTGACCAGCTTTTGGGGAGATTTTTCTTCTGTGAGTCGGGCATGCCATCGATTTTAAGTCCCTTCTCTTCATACTCAAGACTTTTAAATACATCCTCCAAGGCTAGGGTAAATAAATTTGGTGAAATTATGTCGCCCAGCTTAACACCCTTCTTGACCTTTATGGGTTCTGTTTTTATATCTTCATCTAATTTAACCGTTAATATCGCATTTTCATATATGAATTTTAGTTCGGTATATCTTGAGTCTATTCTGGCATGAGCTAAGGACTGCATAATTGCCCAATATTCCAGGGAGTCCGACAGTCTTCATATAATCGATAAAAGCTAGCTAGATTTTTGGTACAGAACACTAAAAATCAAGACAAATTTACATAATGATTTAGAAAATAAACAACATTTTTTAATCCCCGCCCTTTTTACGCCCTTATTCTTTAGCGATATTGCCAAAATACTATATGTTCCATTACTACATTAAGTACTATATCTGCAATAAATTTGAAATCGATATTTCATTTCGTTCATGAGTTATCATGTCAACAAATGGACAGAACGACATACCGACTCACTAACAATAACTAATAATAAAACATTTAAAAACAAACTATCTTAGCCAATTATCTGTTACTATACATGATAAAAAGGGTCTCTTTTATAACATACTAGCCGGGCCCGCGGCTCGCCACTGCTTACTCCTTATGTTACCTAACGTAATAAAGTATCTCCCATTATTTTCCCCTTATCTCCCAATATTTCTCCTTATCTCCCATTATCTCTACATAATTTCCATTATCTAGGCTTATCTCTGCTCATCTCCCATTATTTCTCCTTATTTCCCATTATTTCTCCTTATTTCCCATTATCTCACCATAACTTCCATTAGCTAGACTTATCTCTGCTTATCTCCCATTATTTCTCCTTATCTCCCGTTATACTTATTTCCCATTATCTCACCTTATCTTCCATTATCGAGGCTTATCTCGACTTATCTCCCATTATTTATCCTTATCTTCCATTATCTCACCTTAGCTTCCATTATCTAGGCTTATCTTGACTTATCACTCAATATTTTTCCTTTCCTCCCATTATTTCTCCTTATCTCTCATAATCTAACCATAACTCCCATTATCTAGACTTATCTCTGCTTATCTCCCATTATTTCTCCTTATCTCCTATTATCTCTCCTTTTCTCCATTAGCCCACCTTATCTCCCATTATCTAGGCTTATATCGAATTATATAGAACATATGTATAAATTTATAAAAAACACGTAAATCGGATAAGTGGTTCTCGAGTGATAAGCGCACTAACGGACAGAGAGATAGACGTTACATTTTATATACGAGGCATGTTTTTTAAGTAAGTACCGTTTTGCGATTCCGCCGCCGCAGCGATACGGTCGGCGTTCCGCGCATGCGCGCTGGTAACCTACATCTCATGTCTACGCACTGACGCCATTACAGTCTGATTCTTCATTGTATACGTTGTTTACTGAGTGTTTAAGATGCCTCCGACAATCGTGAGTCCCGCCGATTGTGAAGTACGGGCTGTTATACGATTTCTTAGTGCTAAAGGCGTAAAACCGATCGATATTCATCGTGAGATCTGTGAAGTTTTACGGACAAAACATTATGAGTGATGGAATGGTAAGGAAATGGGTGAGAGCATTTAAAGATGGCCGCACAAATGTGCATGATGAAGAACGGAGTGGGCGTCTTTCGGTCGTTAATGAAGATTTGGTGCAGAAAGTGGACGAAAAGGTGAGAGAAAACAGACGCTTTACAATTTCATCATTGTGCGACTGCTTTCCTCAATATTCTCGTAGTGTTTTGTATCGCATTGTGACCGAGAACTTGAATTACCGGAAATTGTGTTCACGTTGGGTTCCAAAAATGTTGACGGATTTGCACAAAACCCAACGTTTAGGCAGTGCATTGACTTTCCTTGAGCGGTACCACAATGAAGGTGAACATTTTTTAGACCCAAATTGTTACTGGTGACGAAACATGGGTGGCCTACGTCACACCAGAATCGAAACAACAATCCATGGAATGGCGACATTCATCATCACCCAAAAAAGTGAAGTTTAAGCAAACAATTTCTGCCCGCAAAATCATGTGCACAGTTTTTTGGGACAGAAAAGGAGTATTGCTAGTGGAGTTTCTGCCTCGTAATGAGACAATCAATGCAGCGTCTTATTGTGAGACATTGAACAATCTGCGTCGTGCAATCCAGAACAAAAGACGTGGCAAGTTGAGTAAGGGTATCGTTTTGCTGCATGACAATGCCCGTCCACAAGTGGCTAATCGGACCAAAGATCTCATCAAATCTTTTAAATGGGAAAACTCCAGATCATCCTCCATACAGCCCTGACCTGGCGCCCAGCAACTACCATTTGTTCCTGCACTTGAAGAAGCACCTGGGTGGTCAGCGTCTTCAAGACGATAACGAAGTCAAAACATTTGTGATACAGTGGTTAACAAGTCAGGCGGCAGAATTTTATGAGGAGGGTATTCAAAAACTGGTGCCACGTTATGACAAGTGCCTCAATATTCACGGAAAATTATGTAGAAAAAGTAGATTAAGGTACAGGCTTTCATGTAAAAATAAAATTATAGCGATATCTTTGCACGTCTTTTTTTAATTCCAAAACGGTACTTACTTAAAAAACATGCCTCGTATATTATAGATTAAAATTTGATGTAACTATCTGCTAAGGCAATTTTTTAATTTGAATTAAAACCCTGCATTTTTTTTTATGGGTCTAGCACACGTGCTACAGGGAACTCACTAAAGCGCTCCAGGAGCGGCATGTGTGCGGAAAAAAGCGATTCACAACTTTTGAGAAGCTCTCCTTGCTATGTCTGCAACATATTCATGCCAGGACATATTTGCGCCCAAATTTACGCCCAACAAATGAGTGACGATGTTTAGGGGAATGGAGTGCCCCGACATGACTATGTCGGGTTCAGTCATGTTAATTTTTTAGAAAAAATTGCCACCTGGATTTTTGTAGCCTTAATTTCCACATGGTTGCTGTCACACCAAATAGAATTTCTTCCAGGTCTTTGTTAAGTTGAGCGACCTCTTGCTGTGTGAGGATATTCGCCGATGTCCGAGCGTTCAGAGTGAATGAAGAGAATAAGCGTACTGTCATCTCCAAAGCTGTAGATTGGATTCCCGGTCCGGAGAACAACGAAATTTTACAATAATTAAAATTAAAACATTCCTATTTAAAAACGAACTATCTCAGCCGATTACACAGGGCAACAAAAAAATATTTTTGTTTTGGTGCCTGGGATTTTAGAGCTGATTTTAACTATAGTTTGGGACGCTAAATCTATACATGCAATCCGTTTTTCTCTATCAGCTGCTACTTTTTTAGATACATCAACTTATCTACCAATGTGGTTTTTATTCAGTATATTCATTTATGAGAGTTCTAAAATTATTATATATTCATTAATGTAGGTACAATGGTTTTATTGTCAGTCTGTAATTGAGTAAATTCCAGGTAAATCTATAAATAGTGGAACCATTGCCTATCCGGTACCTGAACTGACCCTTTTAATCACCTAACTCGGGTAAGTCTCGTCAGTTTTTTATGCGTTCTTACTAATGAGAGTAGATCGAATTCGGCGTGTTATTTTATGTTAAGAAAAGAGTGTTTTTGTGTTATTGAACAGAATTAAAATGAGTTCAGGTTCCAGTTCAAGAAGAAGTTGTGTAAATCAACCTGATGTGTTTTGCTATATATGCGGAGAATACATGTTTCAACAAAACAGACAAACTATTACTGACTTTGTAAAGCGAGCGTATCTTGGATACTTTGGAGTTAAGCTTGGTGATCAGGACAAAACGTGGGCCCCGCATCTCGTATGTAAAACTTGTACAGAGCATTTACGGCAGTGGACTACCGGGAAAAGAAAATGTCTAAAATTCGGCGTACCAATGGTTTGGAGAGAACCAAAAAACCACTTCAATGATTGTTATTTCTGTTTAGTAACTACTAATGGAATCAATCGAATAACCGCAGTAAGTGGACTTATCCCAATTTAGACTCGGCAATACGCCCTATCCCGCACTCAGATGAAATACCGATTCCAACATTTCATCAGCTACCACATATCTTTGATGACGAATATTTTCCCTCTGATCGCTCTTCTGATGCTAATAAAAAGTTCTGGATGCTAATGAAACTAACAGTGACTATGAGGGGACGTCATCAGTTCCTCAACGCTTCAATCAAAATGAATTAAATGATCTCACCAGGGATCTCAATTTTATCGAAAAAAGCTTCTGAAGTACTGGCTTCTAGGTTTTGAACGACAAAAATTTACTGGAACAAGGAACCAAAATTACCTTTTACCGTACAAGAGAAAAAGATCTGCTACCATTCTTTTCTCAGAAGACAATCTTGTATTTTGTCACGAAATTAGGGGACTCATGAAAGAAATGGGACTTTCTGAATATATTCCAGATGATTGGCGCCTATTTATTGACAGTTCAAGCGAAGTTTAAAATGTGTCCTTCTACATAATGGGAATAAATATGGTTCAATACCACTAGCTCACTCAACGAAACTGAAAGAAGAATATAATACCATAGCTTTGGTCTTGCAGAAGATAAAGTATTACGAACATCAATGGATGATTTGTGTAGACTTAAAAATGGTAAACTTTCTTCTTAGGCAGCAAAGTGGTTACACGAAATATTCGTGTTTCTTGTGCCTCTGGGATAGTAGGGACAAAACACACCACTGGGTTAGAAAAGATTGGCCTCAGAGAGAAAACATGGACGTTGGGGAAAAGAATGTCATTAACGACGCTTTGGTTGAAAGAGAAAAAATCATACTTCCTCGTTACATATAAAGTTGGGCTTAATGAAGCAATTTGTAAAGGCTCTTGATAAGAATGGGTCTGGTTTTGCAGATATAGGGGTAAAAATGCATCAGTTGAGCACAGAAAAACTCAAAGCAGGGATATTTGACGGCCCACAAATAAGACAATTAATTAAGGATCCTGCTTTCATAAATTCAATGAATCAAGTTGAACGAGAAGCTTGGACATCATTTGTTGCAGTTGTAGAAAATTTTCTAGGCAAACATAAAAGCTCAAAAAACTATGTTGAAATGGTTAACAAGATGCTTAATAGTTTCAAATCCTTAGGGTGCAATATGAGTATTAAAATACACTATTTACGCAGCCACTTAGACCGTTTTCCAGAAAATTTAGGAGACATGAGTGAGGAACAAGGTGAAAGATTTCACCAAGATATTAAAGTTATGGAGGACCGCTACCAAGATTACTGCTGGAGTTTAAAAAGGGACTGTTTAAAAAAACATTCAAGAATGTCGCGGAAAAGAAGCTTTCCAAGTGTTGAGTGACTATTTCATTTCTTCAATGTTTTTTTTTTTGTTTGTAAGTACGACATAATATTGTATTTTGTATAACTAAAATAAAAATTTCGTATCTACTTTTGTTTACTACACTTACGGATTTGAGTTACAATAATGTAACTTATATTTCTCTAAAATTGTATATCTTAAAAATTTGAGCTCCTAGGTACAAATGAATACGTTATTTGAATTCAGGACATCAAATTGATATAGAATCAGCTCAAAAAACCTCGACACCAAAACAGCTGTTCCCCTGTGTTATCTATTACTACATATAGTAAGGAAGGGTCTCTTTTATAACACATAAAATTTGACCTAACTATCTGCTAAAGGAATTTGTTTTTTTTTTTTTAATTGAAAACCCTCGCATTACACACACACATCGAAATTTTACAATAACTAAAACTGAAACATTCTTATTCAGAAACGAACTATCCTAGTCGATTGTCTATTACTACACATGGTAAGGAAGGTTCTCTTTTGTAACATATAAAATTTGATGTTACTATCTGCTAAAGCAATTTGTTTATTTAAATTAAAACCTTCGCATTACACCCGAGAACATCAAAATTTTACAATAACTAAAATTGAAATATTTTTATTCAAAAACGAACTATCCTAGCCGATTGTCTATTACTACACCATGGTAAAGAATGTTCTCTTTGATAACATGTTTTTCGTGATCTAGGAAACATGAAACGTGAAGAAATGTAAAAATCTCGACGTGTGATTTTTTACGAATACGACGACACTTTCCTTTAGCAAGGGAAGTAAAAAAAAACGGATTTAAAATTATAATCAGTTTTTTTTTTAGCGAGATGAGTAACTAAATCTTTAAATAACAATCTGAAACTATATATAAATATTATCCATCTTAAATTGTTTATTACTAAAGAAGGCTGATGTTCATATCTCCCATATGCATACAAAATACCCAGCATTTATAAGCCGGTGTGTGTGTTTTTCGCGAACAATAAACGCTCCATGTTAATCCTCCAATATATATAAAATTCGTTACATGGAGTTTAACGTTTAATGTATTCAAGTCGATTTGCATACAATAAAGACTTTATATTAAATATGAACCGAGCATTTATACTTTGCCATATTGTTGTCGATTTTTTCGAAAAGGAATATTCGAAATCTACATTGAAATTTTAACATAAATGTATATACTGGATATAATGGATGGTAGTTTAATGCTTAAAGGTTTTCTCTTTTCGGTTTTGTTGCATTCTTTAAAACCATTATGTTTCAGCCATTCATCAATGTAATTAATTTTTTTTCAAGAAAATTATGTAACTGTATGCATTGCATACGCATATGGCTGCTTCAAATGCATTGTTTAAAGCAGAGGTTCCCAAACTTTTTTTTCTCGTAAACCACTTTCAAAATTTTACTGGTTTCGGTGGACCACCTGCTGCTACATTTCTACCATATTCCCAAAAACTCGTCAAAAAATGTGAAGATTAGATCTATCGCTGGAAATTTGCGTCGTGGCTGAATTCCAACCCTAAATTCGGAGTGGTAAAAATAAAAAGAAAAATAATATATTTTCTTGTGTTCTATTTATTAAAATAATATGATTATAGACTTAATAGAATTAAAATTAAACATTAATAACGTACCGTAACTTCAACAATGCAAATCAACAATTAAAAAAAAATAGTCATAATTTTAATGGGAGGGATGTATCTGATGGATTGACAGCAAATTATCAATATTTGGCTCCAGTTTTGTAAGGAATAACCGCAAATCTCCCTGTTCTGTGATGTTCAATCTGCTCCTTTTTTTGTTAATAGGTTTGTAACGACACTAAAGCTTTTTTCGACAAGGTATGACGAGGGAAACGCTATCAAAAGTTTTCTCGCAATTTCCCACAGCACAGGATATTTTTCGGTATTCTGCCTGCAGCCAAAATGTTTGATAGCCTTTTTTAAATTTCGCCTTCAGCTCCTCATTGGTGCTAAGCTCGAGTAGCTTCTCTTGTAATACCACAATCGCCGCTTCCGTTTCATCAAATGGATTTATGATCCATGGTGGTATTTCCATCGTCAGAATATCTTCAAATCTATTTTTGAAGTCATCATGCAGGGCATTTAAATGTTGAACGTATGTCTGAATATCCTCATCAAGACATTCTGCTGTGACAAGTTTCGAAACTGGGAGAATTCGCGCCGACTAATATTTTGCTTCATAAATTTCAATTTTCCAAGAAAAGCCGAAATTACACCCTTTGTTTTTATTAAATTTAGGCTTGTAACTGCAAGTTAATGTCATTAAATTTTTTGAACAAATCTGTCAAATATGCGGTGTCTGCTTTCAATGTGATCAGGTTTCTTTTAAATCTGGATCTTTACTTTCCAGAAACTCTATAAAAACTGATTCAAAAACTGAGTAAAATCTTGTTAAACATGCACCTTTCGACAACCAGCGTACTTCAGTATGTAAGAGCAATCGTTGGAAGTCTTCATCATTTTCGTCGCACAATTGTGCAAATAAACGGGTATTAAAGGCATTGCTTCTTATTTTGTTAACTGCTTTAATCACAAATTGAAGCGCAATCTATCATTGAAATTTTTCGCTACCAGGTGTTGTCGGTGGATGACACAGTGAATTGCAGTTACTCCTGGTATAATTCTTTTAAGATGGCTTATAAACCCACGATATCGCCCGAAGATGACAGGAGCTCCATCTGCTGCCACCGAAATAATGTTTGTAAATGGAATCGATTTTTCCTTAAAAAAAATCACTCAGGACATTAAATATTGATTCGCCTTTAGTGTCCGTCTCCAAAGTTTTTCGCGAATAGCAGCTCTTCATGGATTTCTTCGTCCATAACAAATCGAACATATGCCAATAATAATACTTCATTACCAGGTAAAGTTGACTCGTCCAGTTGAATAGAAAAATGAGTTGTTTGCAGATAATTACACAAGAAGCTTTCAATATCAGAGCTCATTTCATCAATACGTCTTTGTACAGTGTTTTTACTCAAAGGAATTCTTTTGAGTACGTCAAATGGAGGTTTGTGCAGAACAGTTTTTAAAACCTCTTTAACAGCGGGTAAAATTAACTGTTCTCCGATGATGTGCGGTTTTCCAGATTTCGCTATAAGCAATGAGATATCGTAAGATGCCCGCAAGCCATCATCGTTACTTTGAGACGTTGAAGCGAACATACTGTGCACGGTGGGTCTCTTTTCATATTTTTCCTTCAATGTTTGAAAATATTTTAAATCTTTACCTATTTTATCAGGATGACACCTTCTTAGATGATCTTCGAGCTTCGATGATTTCATAGAGTCATTGCTCAAAACTTTGTTGCATAAAAGGCATATGGGCAATCGTTTGTCTGCCTTTGATGGAAGGAAACTAAATTTCAAATAATCAACACTGTACTGTCGACATTTCTTCTTAGATTCAGTCATGTTTCGTATCAGTTACCTACCTGTAAAGAAAAAATGTTTGTTTTAGTAATCATAAGGCGACTTTAACCGGATATGGCTATTTTAACAGAATAAAATAGGATTAATTAATTATTGCAATGAAAAAAAAACCAAAACTGATTTTAATTATTAAAAGCAATAAACTGCTAAGACCCATATAGAAGTTTTCACAAAACGGCTGAACCTACTTTAATGTAATATAAAATATTTTTTGATTAATTATGTTTTGATACATTTCTGTGAATTCAAGAGAAATACTTTTAAAGAATATTTTGACATTAAAACTCCGCGATTTTAATGATTTATTTATGCCTTTGATGTACGTTACGAGTGGTACATAAGGACACGTACAATTTATGAAAATATTTTTAGACATTTAGCATTAGCAACTACGAGGGCACTGAAATATGTACAAACATGCAGGTCAGTCATATATCTCTCCTTTAGTGAATCACCACAGTCGGGTAAATAAATAATTTTATAATAAAAAGTACTAAAAGTTCAATCTTTCTCGGCTTTCTGTTCTTTTATAGAAGTATCGAATAATGGCCCTGTTCAGTATTTAATTTTTATTACGTACCTCTACACGCAAACTTAACAAATATAATATTATTACAATATAAAATAAAAGTAGGAATGACAAATAGGCAGATACTTACTTTTTTCCGGCACTGGCAAACACTGACATTGATTCACTCACACTTTTCTTTTCAAAATTCCGGAAACAAATGAGTAACGTTTGTCCTTGGCATTCGTATTTATATTGGTGAAGAATCAAACAAGTTCATGCACAGCACAAGTCGTATTTCGTCCCTTTGCACGTCTGAACGGGTTGCGTTCCGGGCGGGCGGACGGCGCTTTGCAAGTCTCGACGCGCGTTGTACTGAATGTCGAATATGCAAGTTTTTACAAGTAACAGTCGCTGACCTTCTTAAAATACACTCCAAATTAAGGGAGGTTTTAAAACAAGGAAATTAATGCCTAATAAACAGGCTATCTGATCCATATGCCGGCCTAATTGAAAAAATTTTTTCAAGCCCGTGGACCAAAAAAAAAGCAAAATATTTGCAATATTATTTTTTCGCGCTATCTGTTAGGATTGCATGAGAACCGTAGTTCCTAAAAAATTTTAGCCAAAAAATCTGAAAATTAGAATCTTAAAGCTTCAAAATGCTTTTTTTTAAAGTCTCAATACGGCCATTTTTCACCGAAATACAGCCTGTCAAAAATCACCGAAAAATTTGGAATTTTTTTTGCTCCCTTAATTTTTTTGAGTATCGTTTATCTGCCTACATTGATAGGTAAAGCCAAGCCAACATTTTTGTTCTTTACTATCGAAACCAGATAAATTTTCGTGGACCCCCACTTACAACTTGTGAACCCCCATTTTTTTTTTTACGCCAACGTAGGCCCCGTCCAGTCTCCCGTGGACCCCTGGGGGTCCACCTGAACCACTTTGGGAATCACTGGTTTAAAGTATATTGAGAAAAATGGGAGAAGTAATTTACTTAGTACCTTCTCACACCAACAAATTAGCAAATTCGCAATCAATAACATCAACAAAATAAACAGATTAAAAGCTCCAGAGATATTTGCAAATGAAACCTGACGTTTTTGTCGATATACCATTTCTATTAAATTTAAAAATAATAGAAAAAATAACACCATGTTCAAATTCTGGATGTTCAGAACCTTTAGAATGATATAATACGGTACGTACGGAACAACCCCACTAACTTCTTCCTTCACCTCAATAACTTCTATCTTCCTTCTTCCTCTAGCCATTCTCTATCCTCTGGATATAGGCCTCTCTCAAGTGCTACCATATGTGTTCTTGAATCGTTGTAAATTGTATTCTGTGGGAAACACAGTCCTGAGCAAATTATTCCAAAGGAATGATGTTCTTCATATAAAAGAGTGCTTGAAAAGCGTTGTACGAGAAGTAACAAGCTGAACCTCATATAGATGTGAAGTATTAGCGCGACATGTATTTCTAACATGCACCGCTCCGGAAGGAATTAAGCGGGTTACATCCTTCGAACACTTTCCATGAAAATACTTGTAGAATAGGTTCAAGTCGCCAACCGTTCTTCGATGTTCCAGCGAATTAAGGCCGCCGGTCAGTTCCGGGACTCCAATCAGACGAACAGCTCTTTTACGTTTAATGATACGCTGTCTGAAGACAATATCGGGCATCCTTGACTACACTATGAGAATAGTAGGTGGTGTTTTTCCTTGGAAATCAACAGCAGAATGTGAAGCAAAGAGTTCAGCGAACAAGTTCGCTTTTTCAACAGGTGTCGCTGCAATAGAATTATCTGGCCGTGTGGGTGGTGGTATGGTGGATTTGGTGAAATTTTGATTAACTGCCTTAGCGACTGACCAAAAGGACCTGGAGTTGTTGGGACAAGCGAGAAGTTTGTTTCTAATTCGTTGATTTTGTGCCTCCTTGGTTTGGTCGATAATTTCTTTGCATATGTTCCGGGCACGACCAAAGGTGTTACGATTTATGATGTTAGGATTTACACGCCATTGTCGGTAAGCAAGATGTTTAAAAGCAACAGCTTCCTTACATTTTCGATCAAACCAAGGCTTGCCGTTGGAAGGACATTTTTTCGAAAAAGGAATGTAAGCCTCCATACCAGCCAAAATAACATCGGAAATCTCCCTGGCGCAGTCAGATGGGTCGTCAAATCCCAGACAATCGTCCAACCAAGGGAAAGTTCGAAAATATTCCATGAGATCTTCCCATTTAGCAGATTTGTAGTGCCAAATCTTGCGCGGTTTAGGCGCCTTTCTGTCACTGATTGGTAGGATACTCGATTTCGAAAGGAGTTTATGGTCGGAAGAACCTAACGGCGGATTTACGGTGACCGTGTAAATCTCCGGATTGGTTGTTAAAAACAGATCAAGAAGACTGGCGAATTCCCCGTCTCAATCAGTGATCCGTATTGGTTGATCAATAAGCTGAGTTAAGCCACAACTGATTGAGACTGATTCAGCTTCACAACCTTGTTCGTCGGTGTTATTTGAATATTTAAACCAGTTGAAGTTGTGGACATTAAAGTCGCCCAGGATGGCAATTTCGGCATTTGAATAGTTAATTTGTAAATAATCGATGGTGTCTGCAAGAGAAGCGAAAAGTGTTCTAAAGTTAGTATCACTTGGTGGTCGAGAGAGGATACAGATGAACCTTGTAGTTTGTTGAGTCGTTATTTTTAACTACGTAACATCAAAGTTTGGGGGCTCCAGAGCCTCTTCTCGTTGACAAGTTGATAAAAAGACAGATTCCAAAATTACGCCTAAATCGGGAATAGGAGTCTTACCCAGGATAAAGATAGTTGACTGTGCTGGTCGATGAACTGACCTTGGTTTCACAGAGAGCGAGTACATGAGGTTTATTTGATTGCAGGTGTGGGTGCACTGAATTTATGTTCGAGTTTAAACCTCGCGCCCGAACCAGCCCCCACCTGGAGATCCAAACAAGCATTATCCGGCTTACTGCGTCTGAGCATTAGGACCGGGGTTGTCGTTCCGCCTCTCACCTCTTTGCTGCAGGAGTGCGCAGGTTGGTTAGACCCCTCGCTCTTCGGCAGCTTTTTAAAACGGCGTCTGGCCGCGCCGCTATAACGAACGCGGGGTTTAGGGCCTGTTGGTGACCCCGCTTTAGATGTTCCTTCGCCCTCCGGTTGTTCGCTACCCAAGGCAGCCACCCCCTGGAGGATTTCAGCGACAGTCGTTATTTTTTGTTTTTATTTTGTTGTGTGTCCATAGATAGTCCCACGAGTACCGCGGATTTACGATTTCACCCAACCAGCGCCGCGTATGGTTGGGGCTTGGCTCGTTACTCCCGGAGGTTGCCCGGTATCCGGAAGACACGGTTCGCGACGCAGCACCCCCTGCGCCATGCAGCCCTCGGCACGGTAGCTAAAACCTGAGCTTGATAGCTAATACCTAGCTCATTTCATTTATTTAAATGAATCATGTGCTCTTGAATAACGACTGTGGTAAATATCCTGTGAGAAAAAATCTTCTAAAATGCACAGTTTCAATATTGTTGATAAGCCAAATGTAAAAACTTTACTCCCTAGATGTCATAGCCTAAATTTCCGAGAGAGGCCTTTAAAATGTTGGCATGACAACAGCAAGATATACTCAGTGGTAAAGAGAGACCAAGTCACCGACATATTTCAGATGGTATGGTCATTATGTCAGAAAATTTTGGGGAGGTCAAAGGCACAGTTATGAACCTAAACAATATATCACGGAAAACTGGACTAACACTAAATTTTGAAAAGACTAAAATGATGACTAACATAATTCCCAGCGACCACATACAAATTGATAATAATAACATAGAACTAGTGGACAAATATGTGTACCTGGACCATGAAATGAATATAAGTGGACATAACCAAACCTATGAGTTGACGAGACAGATTACTTTAAGATAGGCGGCTTTAAAGCAGACGTCTTGATTCTCCTGAAGTAGAAAGAATTTAATCAATGCATCCTGCCAGTTCTGACCTATGGTGCAGAAACCCTAACTCTGACTACAGCTACTGCAAAAAAATTATGAATAGGGAACGAAAGTCGAGATGGGCTGGACACATCACCGAAATGATGGACAGAAGATGGGCAAAGAAACTTCTAGAGTGGAGGCCAAGAGCTGACAAGCGCAGCCGATGTAGACCTCCCACACGATGGAGGCATGATCTGAAAAGAATGTCAACGAACCAACCAACTGATAAAGACTGAGAGAACTAGAAACGCAGTGAATCTGAAAACGGGCTATTTGATGATGATGATTAAGGACACCTAAATATGCAAAGCGCATATATTGCATATTTTGCATATTATATGCATTTTTCTAAATATGTGCATAAATGCTTTAAAAATAGCATATATGTGCATATTTGAAGAAATTTATAATAATGTAGGTCTTTGGCAGGCGTTTTCATTCATTTTTCGGAATAAGGGTCAATGTTTAGGCCGCCGCCGCCGCGCCGGTGGTTTTCCCCAAATAAATTTTATTATTTTATGGTCAGTAAAAACCAGTCAGTAAACCCCAGACGGCCATCAGAGCATTAGATTTCATTTTTGGTTGTGCTTTTAAAGTGGTTACGTCGATTTGGGTTTTTTATCTTGTGAGTCGTATTTTACTACAGTGAAATGCCCAAAGCCAGTAGTGTGTCAGTGTGGATTAAACCATACAAAGAACTAAGAATAGATATGGGAAAAATCTACTGTTCTGCATGTGTTTAAATTGTAAGTATAATTTTTGAATACCTATTGAATATACAGGGTATTTCATTTTCGTTTAATATTTAAACATAATGAAATTTTTGTCAGGATTTTGCCGTTGATGCTATTTTCAATGTAATTTAAGTTATTTTTGTTCCATTTAACGGACGAAATTTCTATTTAACGAAACCACGAAATAGAAATACATACGTAAACGTATGTATTTCTAGGTAATCTAATAAAAAAGGTACAAAGCAGAATTTTAATTTTTGCCTGCCCTAAGCACCTAATTTTCTATTTAACGAAATTTCTATTTAACGAATTTTTTCCTTGGGATTTTAATTAAGTTTTCTTTTTTTATTGCAGATACCATGAGATAAAAAATTTCAAATAAAGCAACACGTGAAAACTGCTTGCCATATTGCCAAATTGAGTAAGACGAAACCTGGAGATAAGCCACAACACACATTAATGCAATGTTTCCAACCAACGTACCAAAATAAAGAGCAAAATGAACAATACATCTTTAACCGAGATCTATGCCGTGCAATGATGACATCAAATATTCCGTTATCGAAGCTACGTAATCAAAAACTTTACTTCCTTCCTCCAGAAGTATTGCAAATTTAATATCCCAGGTGAAACAACAATACGGAGAAACCAGGTAAGCTCCTTGTATTCACAGGTAACTGAGGAGATTAAAAGTAAAATTCGCAACGAACATTTTTACATATGTATTGATGAAACCACCGATTCAAGAGGACGGTATATTGCGCATTTATTGATTGGATTTCTTAGCGACGATATTTTGCCAAAAAACAGTTAGAAAAAACAAATTCATTGACAGTGGCCAGATTTGTTCAAGAGGAACTAGCGAAGTTTTTTCTTCCTACGCCTGTTCCACGAGATAAGTTTTTGCTTATTTTGTCAGATGCAGCACCGTACATGATAAAGGCCGGGAAAAATTTGAAAATTTTTTATCCAAACTTAATACATGTAACATGTCTCTCTCATGCTTTAAATAGGGTTGCTGAGGAAATTAGGAATCATTTTCCGCTTGTGAATAGCTTAATTTCTAACATGAAGAAAATCTTCCTTACAGAACTTAAACGATTATTCTAAAACAAGGAGATAAAACAACAACTTTCCTTTCTTAAAACAAATTATAGCTTTATTTCTAAAACCATAACTCAAATGGAGGAATCTAATTTGCAATTAACCCGAAGTGTTCAACTAATAAAACAATATGAGGTCGCTTTTGAAAATGTCGCAGATAAAATTAGGAGCAAAATTTTTCAAAAATTTCGGAATGTTATGGAAAAAAATAGTGGGTTTCAATTTGTCAGCCAAGTAGCTAATGTTTTAAAGGGGGATTTTACTGATTCCATTGATTTAGATCCTATGCTATTAAATAATTTTAAAAACGCCCCTATTACATCAGTCGATGTGGAAAGGAGTTTTCTCAATTTATAAATTTTTATACAACGATAGAAGACAAAACTTTTTAATGGAGAATTTTGAGAAACATTTAGTAGTTTATTGTTTTTATAACTAACGGCGACCCTGTCTTTTGCAATATATGCATATTTCCGCTTACTTAGTTGCATCGCTCTGTATGTATCAAATTTAAAATGTATGTTTTATTATGCTGTTTACTACGTATATAAATTTTTATAATATGTACCTACATTATTATTATTACGAGGCTGGTTTGAAAAGTCCGTGCAAAGTCCGAGAGATGGCACCATCGGCGCGTATCGAGGTCATGTTCAGTTAGTAGCATCTCTTGAATGAACGCACACCAAGTTTCAGCCATATTGGTCTATTTCTTTGTGTTTGGCATTCGTGCGAATCAAGGAAGTCGAGTGATTTTCAAGAAATGGACGAAAAAGAATTTCGTGTGGTGATTAAACATTACTTTATGAAAGGCAAAACGCCTCAGGAGACTAAAGAAAAGCTTGATAAATATTATGGTGACTCTGCACCTTCGATTAGAACAGTTTATAAGTGGTTTCAAAATTTTCGGACTGGCCATATGGGCACAAGTGACGCTGAACGTTCTGGACGGCCTGTGGAGGTTACGACTCCAGAAATCATTGATCAAATCCATGATATGGTGATGGATGACAGAAGAGTTAAGGTGCGTGAGATTGCTAGTGATGTGGGCATTGCGACTGAACGGGTACATAATATTTTGCATAAACATTTGGACATGAGAAAGCTATCCGCAAGATGGGTGCCGCGATTGCTCACACTTGACCAAAAACGGAATCGTGTGAAGTGTTGCAAGGATGGTTTGCAGCTGTTCCAGAAGAATCCGGAGGACTTTAAGCGTCGTTTCGTCACTGTGGATGAAACATGGATACATTACTATACTCCTGAGACCAAACAACAATCTAAACAATGGGTTACCAAGGGGAATCTGCACCAAAAAAGGCGAAGACCGTTCCTTCGGCCGGAAAGGTTATGGCGACTGTCTTTTGGGATTCGCAAGGGATAATCCTCATCGACTATCTGGAAAAGGGTAAAACTATTACAGGTGAATATTATTCATCGTTATTGGACCGTTTGAAAACCGAGCTGCAAGAAAAACGCCCGCGATTGGCCCACAAGAAAGTCCATCACGACAACGCACCAGCACACACCTCAGCAGTTGTGGTAGCAAAATTAATGTAAATAGGATTCCAACTCGTTTCACATCCCCCTATTCTCGAGACTTGGCTCCCTCGGACTACTATTTGTTCCCCAATTTGAAGAAATGGCTGGCGGGACAAAGATTTTATTCAAACGAGGAGGTGATTGCAGACACTAATGGATATTTTGCAGACTTGGACAAATTCTATTATTCGGAAGGGATCAACAAACTAGAACATCGTTGGACGAAGTGTATAAGCCTAAAAGGAGACTATGTCGAAAAATAAAAAAGGTTTACCCCAAACACATAAGTAGTTTTTATTTTTGCACGGACTTTTCAAACCAGCCTCGTATTATATGTTCACCTTTAAGTAAACTCATAAAATACATTATTATTTATATTTATTTTTTACTTTGTATAATATTATATTTAGATTTAGTTCATTCGCCCTGTATGTTGAAAATTTAAAATGGGTTTTTTATTGCTACATTTGTATAGTACTCGTATCATGTAATGTGAAACAATAAATTTACATTTTTCAAGTCTATTTCGATTTGTTTTACTGCATATTTGCAACATGCATGTGCATATTTTGAGAAAATTATTTGCATATTTATGCGCATATTTTAATGTTTTTCACTTGCATATTTGGGTTTCCTTAATGATGATAATGATGATAAATGTCAATGTTGGTCTATAAGGGTCGAGAATTCATTTCTACACCCAATAGTTATTGACGAATGCAGAGACAAAATTACTATTTGAATTTTGCGCAGCCGTTAGGAAAAATCCCTTCTAAAACAACGTAAAAATGTAATTAATTACTATAAAGTTTCTCTAATGACTGTTTAACACACGTTTACTTCACCTCTTCAAGTCAAACCGGACAACCCGATTGACTAACAACCGATCAATATAATTAATTCTTAATATTCAAGCTACTATCGACGTCAACTTCGACGTACCTCGACCTCTTCATGGCATAAGTACCGTCTGACCCGGGTCTCTTCTTTTCTTCAAAGAAACAAATTGGTTAAACCATAAAATTGAATAGCAGGATAAAAACAGTCACGTATCGCTCACAGCGCGCGTGCGAAGATCACGCAAGAATTTATCGATCGGATAAAGGTAATAAGTAGCTTGTTTGTGACCAATTTTTTTCTCTTAAAGAGTGGATTTTATGTATTTACTTACAAAAATTTAAATACGAGTGGTCAAAAACGCATTACAGATGCAAGAGAAAACCGACAATTGTGAGATGCTTCTTTGAAAAATTGCAAAAAAATATTTTTTAAGCTATAATCTAATTTCTCTGAAGACATTGGAAACAAAATTTCTGTTTGAACAGTAAAAAGGCTTTAAAATGCTGAGTACAAAGGCTGTAATGCTAGAAAAAAACCCTGGCCATCGGAGAAGAATTTCAAAGATGCACTTGGCATGGGCCCAAAAAAATTAATTTTTCAACGAGGAGGATTGGCCTAACTTCCAGGTATGTATATCGTTAATTTAGTCTGGATATTGTTTTTACTTTCGTAAACAAATAATCCGAAAGATTTTTTTTTTATTTCTTGCTATTTGGTTTTTCCCTTGTTTTAGGGTTTTGATACTCCCGGTCTTACCTATATAAGGCGTCGTATAGGAGAAGTGTAGCATTTCCATTGTAAAGCATGTTAGCAAGTGGTATGAGCGAAATAGTAGCTTGCGAGGATTCAATGAAGTCACAAAAGTACATAGAAAGTATAAATACTGCATTAGAATCACCATTTAGTAAATTGTATTATGATACAAACTTGGAATATGTGCGTTCTCAGCAAGATAACGCATGGACAATGAACTAGTTCCGGGAGAATAGGGTGGAGCTTCTGGATTGGTCCTCACAGTTACCAGATCGCGACCCTATAGAACTTGTATGGTCGTGCCTTAAAAGGAAAATCAAAGAACACTCAATTACAGCAAGCAAACGCGTCTTGTCTGAAGAATTGCAGCGGTAATAAAAACCAAAGTTTATATATATTTATATATATATATATATATATATATATATATATATATATATATATATATATATATATATATATATATACAGTCCCTGGCCAAATTATTAGACGCACTGTATTTTTTTTTAGTAATTTTATGATTCTTGAGAGTTTTTATGCAATAATGGTATATTTAAACTACAATATTATTGATTTTTATTTAAAAGAATTGTTGTAGACTACATATTTGTATTTATTTTTAACATATGGCAACACTGTGTTGACAAAGTGATACATGAACGTAAACAAGTATAAACCTGTATCAGTCGCGATCGGAATCGAGTCAGGTACGGACGTGTTTCTGTGGCTTTATGGACTGTGATTGTTTGTTTAACAGTTTTATACTACTCAGTTATTAGTTTATTTTGTATGTAGTGTTTTAAAAAAGTAATTGGACTATTTTCATTATGGGTAGAAAAGGCGATCTTTCACCACGTAAAAAAGTTGAAGTGAAGGCCCTTGTGATTGCGAAAACATTTACAAACCGAGAAATATCACGAAGATTGGAGGTTTCTGAAGCTAGTGTACGACGCATAAAAAAGAAAATTGAGTCAGGGAAGGAATTAAGCCCGAAAAGAAAAAAAAGATGCGGTAGAAAACCAATTTTCACTCTACGGTCAGAGAGATGTTTAAAGAAAATTTGTGTAGAAAACAGATTTGCTACCACAAAGATAATAAAATCACAACTCCAGGATGCTAGCGTAAATGCTTCTGAGCGCACTGTTCGAAGAAAATTGAAAGAATTAGATTTTAAGGCCTGTCGCCCCGCCAGGAAGCCCAAGTTAACAGCTGCAATGAAAGCAAAGCGCCTGAAGTAGGCCAAACAATGGCAAGACAAAAATGTGGACTTCTGGAGATCGGTAAGATACAGCAATTTAATCAATAATTAATTGCTACATTATTATCATTTTCAGTTAAATAAAGCAAATAAACATGGAAGTTTATATATTTTTCCTATTTTCGACAGGTCTGCTTCAGTGACGAAAGCACATTCGAAATTTTGCAGAATAAAGCTCAGTATGTGCGTCGTCGTCATAGAGAAAAATTTCATCCTGATTGTGTCGTCCCGACGGTTAAACATCCCACCAAAGTGATGATTTGGTCAGTCATCAGCGGCAAGGGCACTGGACGTCTGTACGTCGTCAAAGGAATAATGAGGCAAGATCAGTACAAAGAAGTATTACAAAATCGGTTGATTCCGCAGCTCAGAGAATGGTTTCCAAATGGGGAACCATTCACTTTCATGCAAGATGGAGCTCCCTGCCACACTGCTCGGTCTGTTAAAGCTTTTTTGGCAGAAAAAAATATCCCTCTGTTGGATTGGCCGGGTAATAGCCCTGATATGAACCCCATTGAAAATGTGTGGGAGCTGATGAAAAGAGAAGTGGCTAAAGATGTGATTACCAACAAAACCCAGCTCCTAGAAAAGATTATTCATGTGTGGAATCATAATCCTCAAATGCAGGAGACAGTACAATCTTGCATTGATAGCATGCCGCGCAGAATTAAAGCTTTGATAGCGGCTAAAGGTGGCTCAACTAAATATTGACTTTTACTAACATTAATTTCACTTTTCTTTAAAACTTAATAAACTTATGCTTTTCTAAATTAATGCTGTTTTATTTATGTCAAATAAATAGGTAATTGATTGGATAATATAAAAATAAAAAACAAATCAATTTAAAATAATAAAACGGTACAATATCACTCGGTAATTAATATTTTACATGAAATCTTGCAGTGCGTCTAATAATTTGGCCAGGGACTGTATATACTGTTCTACATGTTCGCCCGCTTTTTCCCATCTCTCGTTCTTTTCTTTGTTTATCATCCTTCTCGTTTCTGCATTTTTCTCTTTATATTTCTGTAGATCTTCTTTTGATTTTGTATTCAGCCATTTTTCGTATAGTCTTTTTTTCTCCTTTATAGATTCTTTGGTTTTTTCACAGATTCTAATTTTATGTTTCTTATTCTTATTGTCTTCTTTACCTAATGCTTCTAGGACCGTCTGTTTGATGCATTCTTTTATGTGGTCATACATCTGTTGGAGGTTGTCGTAGTTAAATTCATTTAATTTTTGATCTAATCGTCGTCTATATAGGTCTCTTATCATTTCGTCTTGCAGTAAGTGTATTTTGTATTTTATTTCTTTGTCTGCTTTTTCTGTTATCTTATTAATATTTCTGTTTTCTTGTTTTTGTGAGGTAGTAAATACTTTTGGCCAAAGCTGTACTATAGATATGGAATTTGTATTTCTTGGGATTAGACCGCGTCAGTTTGGAGTAATTTTCCGATGTTTTTCCTACGACTGAAATTAGTAAAATCATTTAAAAGTTCTATTTATTTCATCAATAATCCAAGAAAACCGAATGGAATGTAACTTTCCTATGATAGCATATGCCAATGTTCAATAAATCACTTAAATATCACTACGCTCAAATAAACATCGTAGAAAAAATCAAAAACCGATCACTGAACGCCACAATCATACAATTTTAAATATGAATACAGGCCTTGTTAGCGATACGAGAATTATTGGGCCGGCTCTAAAAAAAATTTGCATAATTTTAACACAGTTCGGTTTGGTGATATGCCCTTTCGTGTTTTAATAGGCCAGAGTAAATTTCGACGGTACAGAAAGAAATCTATTGTTAATAATAAAAATAAATAATAATAGTGAAACAAGATGGAGGAGCTGCGGGACGAACGCACTTTGATGACTATCCTGGGAATGAACATAGGCGCTTCAAGTGAACTGGTAGACTCAGAGATGACCTGTATGACTGTTATCAAGAACCCAATTCGACGCGAAAAGGATATATGATCCTTATGCATGTCTCCTGATGCGAAAAAACGTCCAGAGCAATAAAAGATCTCTAGCTAATGAGTATGAGGCTACGTGGGCTACCAACGTAGATTCGGCTAGATTCGAATGCCTTGATAACTTGAGGCATCATCACAGCATATAAACCAGACAAAGGATGTTATTCTCTCAAGTAACGATGTTGGATTTTAGCCACAATAGCTGGCTAATACGAGTGAATATGAAAAACAGTAGTCCCGAACGTTAAAACACGAAATCGGTAGACTTGTCCACTAATATCTACCGATAATAGTGGGCAACTCTACCGAGTTCGTGTTTTGTACCCAAAATCGGTACATGAAAAAAAAAAATACAATATTCAATCGAATTTGTTTATTTTAAACTTCTTTATCTTTGTAAAATAATAGGAACTTACAGAATATACTAAGTATACAATTAAGACTAATTTTTTTTTACAATATTTTATATATGAGTGAAATTGAAATAACAAAAACGTAACAGATTAAGTAACTTGTAATTCGTTTCTTACTAAAGATAGCTAACATCAAATAGGTACACAAACTTAAATCTAATAAATTTTTACGATTTTTAGGGTCATACCAATATTCTTTGGCTATAGCCGCAGTCGTTTTTGAACTAATTTCGAAGTCATAACAATTAGCGTCATTAAATAGTCATTTTGTATGTAATAGACCAGTGATTGACTCAGTAGCTCAGCTTATTTCGCTGTTTCGTTTTCGTAAGATTAATATGCGAGAATATGAGCTCGACATTAGCGGATGAGTGAGGCAGTGATAACATAGTAAAGATGAAAGTAGACAGCAAAGGAAACATTTGAGTTGTCATTGTCAGACTTTAGTAAACTGACATTATTCCAAAATAGTTCTATATCATCAGGAAATGTTTTAATTTGTTCGCAATTTCATAAAATACGCCACTCTCTATCAATTTGTTGGAAATCATTGTTCTGAACTCATTCTAGGTTAAGTTTACATTAATCCTAATTTAAGTCTTGTTACTTCCTAGTTTAAGTTAGCGTAAGTCTTAGTCTAAGGTAGTTTTAGTCTTAGTTCTAAGTCCTAGCTTTAAGAAATTTTATGTATATACCAAACACATTCCTAGGTTAAGTTAGCATAGGATTCCTATTGTAAGAACTTAGGTTAAGATAGAATAAGTTTACATTTTAGTAATAGAAATTATCTTTATATAGGGTGGCGCATAAGTAACGTTATGATGAATAAAATTTTTGTTAACGTCTTTTTTTTTATTTTCTTTTTCAGAATTAACTTTGAAAATCTTACTATTCAGTATATATCACCACTACACCAAACACTTTATTTTTGCCCTCGACGCGCGTTTCGCTAACCATGTTAGCTTCATCAGGAGCGATGATTGAGTCAATCATCGCTCCAAAGATTCCACATTCCCAACTTATTTGAAAATCTTGGGAAATTTATGATGGAAAGACTGAGCACAGAACAAAGAACCAAAGTTGTTCAATTTTATTATGAAAGTCAGCATTCGATTATTCAGACACAAAGATCATATCGAAATTTCTTTCATGTTCGAAATGCACCTAGCGCTCCAACAATTTATCGATTGGTTCAGCGTTTTCGTCAAACAAGGGGCTGTCTGTGATCTTCCGCGTGCTGGAAGACCTCGTGCAGTTCGAAATGATTTGAACATTGCTCGGGTGCAAGCAAGTATTGAGGAAAACCCCGAAACTTCCACCAGGCGACGTTTTCAGCAGTTGGTGATGTCTAGGCGGTCTTTGCAAAGAATTTTACATAATTTACACCTTTTCCCATATAAGATTCAATTGGTTCATGAGTTAATACCAAATGATGCACAAAGACGCATTAAATATAGTCGCCGTTTGCAAGAATTATGCCTAGAAAACAACGAGTTTATTCACAAACTCATAATGAGCGATGAGGTCCATTTCCATCTCAATGGTCACGTGAATAAACAAAATTGCAGAATATGGGGCACCCAAAATCCAAGAATACTTGTTGAACATCAAATACACCTACTTAAATGCACAGTATGGTGTGGAATAACTTCAGAAAAGATTATTGGACCATATTTTTGCGAAAACGACGAACGAGTTGCGGTTAATGTGAATGGCATTCAATACCGGGCAATGATTGAAAATTTTTTAAGGTCCGAGGTAGAGAACAATCCAGAATTGTGGTTCCAACAAGATGGAGCCACAGCTCACACAGCTCGTACAACTATGGCTCTCCTGCGCGAAATTTTTGCCGATCGAATAATATCGCGTTTTTCTGATTTTAACTGGCCACCGCGTTCGCCCGATTTAACGGCTCCCGATTTTTTTCTTTGGGGTTACCTAAAGAGTAAGGTATATGCCAATAAGCCAAGAACCATCCAACAGCTTAAGGTGAATATCCGAGAAGAAGTGAGGGCGCTGGTACCTGAAATTTTAAGAAAAGTTATGGGAAATGCTCTGGAAAGAGCACGTCAGGTCGAAGCAAACAATAGGCACCATTTGAAAGATATTATCTTCAAAACATAATGTGAACATATTTCCAAACTATATTCTAAATTTTAATAAACGCCAACGTTAAATAAAATCAGAAAGAAAAAAGTTATTCATTAAATAAATCATAATTTTACTTATGCGCCACCCGATACTTTCAAAAATTATAAGAAAAAGGCTTTACCTAGCTTAGAAATCAATAAAGACAGCGATTGTTTTGAACAATATTGGGAAAGAGTCTACTAACAGGAATTATCGGATTAGTTTTGCCACTTTTAACATTCGTTGGTTCAATTATGTCTAAACCTTTTATTGGATTATTTTGCAATGGAAATCGTGCAGTTATTTGCTTGCAAGCTTCAATATAAAAATCTAGGGATCTCCGTTTAAACAAATTTACTTGATCTGGGCTTAAATCTGGATTACTAAGTAGTGTATAGTATACGGCATCGTTATCTATAAAATGTCTAGGATTTTTAAAATCAACATTTTTGATCATACAATCGAAGGATTCCCCGTAAAAACATAAATGAAAAGGGTTGCCAATCTAGAAATGTAAAATGGGTAAAAAAATCGGAAGAATTTCCTTGTATTCTCAGAAATCGTGAAAAAATCGTTAAATTTAGATATTTCGGTAGGACAGATCCCATATCGATAGAAATGCCGAAAAATCAGTAGGGTCGAAAACACTGATGAAAAAAAGCGTGTGGAACTAGTGTCAAGAAAAAGCAACAAGCTTCGGTCGTTCGGTGTGTGTGTGTGTGCGCGCGCACGCAGCACGCTTTCTTCAGATGGTACAAAATGAGTCCTTCAGAGCCCAATATCTCAGATTTTATTGATTTTCGCCGAGTTCTGCCTACCGAGACTTTTTATCGGGATCACCCGAGTTACAACATACTAACTACATTTTGAGTCAATTTGACCGGGACCACTTTTCCATATGTTGTGTGCGGTGCCCTTTGAACTGAATTTATTTTGTATATACAACGGCACACGTAGTTGGTGTTCAAAGTCGAAAATCCTCCCGCTGCATAATTTTAATAAGATTTACTTATGCGCCCTTTCGTGCTTTAATCTCAGTTTTTTGGATCGGATCGGTATAGATTCGCACAATTTGCATACTACCTTGACGGTTGTGCATTTTTGGGTTTCACGGGTTGCACTGTGTCAATCCGATCATGCAAATCCGACTAATGCAAAGGTGATATAGATATTTCTTTTTGTTAGTAATTGGGCTGGAAATATGTCGGTGATTTATGAAAATCTGCATGTCGGTGATGCTGTAAAGCCATGCAAAGTTAATTTTGAATGGAGGGGATGGGGGTATGGTAAGAAAGGTGTGATAGTTCCTGCGTTTACTTAACGTGCGCACAGAAATTATAATTTGCCAATTTTAATTCGGAGGGCTGTTCTAGCGTTATTCCCAAACGGCTGGACGCATTTTTAAAAAATTTGGAACGAAACTATAGGAGATCCTTGGCTAGCGTATATCAGTTTGGAATTCCGCTCAAATTTTCTAATCACGCTTTTTTTTTATGGGTCTCTCACACCTGCTGCAGAGAAGTTCCAAAAGCGCTACAGGGGCGACACGTGTGCGGAGAAAGCGATTCACGTTGTTCTTGAATCGCTGTAAATTGTACTCAGTAGGAAACACAGTCCTGGAAATATTTGTAGAATAGGCTCAAGTCGCCAACCGTTCTTCGATGTTCCAGCGAATCAAGGCCGCCGGTCAGTTCCGGGTCTCCAGTCAGACGAACAGCTCTTCTCCGAACAGAATCCAACAAATGCAGTGTATGTTTGGGAGCGGAGCCCCAAACAAGGGAGCAGTATTCCATAGTTGGTCGAATTTGAGCTTTGTAAAGAATTAAGAGTTGTTGTGGAGTGTAAAGCTTTGTGGTTCGAAATAATATTCCCAACTTTTGAGAAGTTCTCCTTGCCATGCCTGCATCGTGTTCATATCAGGACATATTTGCTCCCAAATTAACGCCCAACAAATTGAGTGATGATGTTAGAGGAATGGGTTTTTGTAGCGTTAAATTCAACTTGGTTATTGTCACCCCAAGATAGAATATCTTCCAGGTCTTTGTTAAGTTGAACAATTTCCCGCTGTCGGCGGACACTCGCCTGAGCAGCAGATGTCCGAGCGTTCAAAGTGAGTGAAGAGATAAGCGTACTGTCATCTGCAAAGCGTGTAGATTGGATTTCCGGTCTTTTCCAGCAGATCGATAATGTAAATGAGAAAGATAGTAGGAGATAGTATGGAGCCTTGGGGCACACCGGTGTTGATAGTAAAGGTATTAGTCCGTCGACCACCACTCGGAAAGAATGCTCACTGAGGAACCATGAGAGCCTCAAACAGAATTTTTCAGACATCCCATAAGAGAGTAGCTTAGCCAACAGTCCATCGTGCCAAACACTGTCGAATGCCTTGGATATGTTAAGAGCAACCGCTCGAGATTCTCCAAAGTGTTCAATTTGTGTTGTTCCAAACATGTGTTACATAAGTCAGAAGATCTCCTATTGATCTATGTTTACGAAAGCCATATTGGTGATCGCTAATAATGTTGAATTCTTCAAGATATTTTAGAAGATGTTGATTGATAGCCTTTTCCATGACTTTCCATATCATTGAAAGCAGTGCGACTGGTCGATAGTTATTTGGCAAGGTCTTCTTGCCTTTTTTAGGTATCGGCTGAACTGTGGCACACTTCTAGCAGGAAGGAAATATTCCCTTTCTCTAGGTTAGGTTGAAAAGTCTACAGAAAACTGGTGTCAGTTCCACAGTTTTTGAGAACTATGGCAGGTGTTCTGTCAGCGCAGGAAGCTTTTTTGGTCTCTAACTCCATTAAAATACGTTTTATGATACGCTGTCTGAAGACAACTTCGAGCATCCTTGACTGCACTATGGGAATAGTAGGTGGTGTTTTCCCTGAAAATCGACAGTAGAATGTGAAGCAAAGAGTTCAGCCAACAAGTTCGCTTTTTTAAACAGCTGTCGTTGTAGTATAATTATCTGGTCGTGTGAGTGCTGGTATAGTAGATTTGGTGAAATTTTGACCAGCTGCCTTAGCGACTGACCAAAAGGACCTGGAATTGTTGGGACAAGCGAGAAGATTGTTTCTAATTCGCCGATTCCAGCGTTATTCTCAAACGGTTAGACACATTTTTACAAAATTTGGAACGGAACTATAAGAGATCCTTGGCTAGCGTATATCAGTTTGGAATTCTGCTCAAATTTTCTAATCACGCTAATATAAAATTCTGTATTGAACTTTTTCTGACAAATTTGAAAAAAATTTAAAAATAAGTAGAGGAAGGACAATCTCCAGAGAACCGTGGGTTTAATTATCTTGGCACAAAATATCTAGCAGAATGAAAACTCTCAGAATAATGTAGGATACACAATATGGAATAGACAAAGAAACACTACACATAAAAGAAAAACGCAAAAGTTGGGAACGTGGTGCGATGAGTGAGAGCCAGAAGACGTGGTTGGAATGAGCATGTGACTCGAATGGCGAACATTAGGATGGTGAAATTAGCTAGCAACGGAAAACCAGAAGGTAGCAGACCACTGGAAAGACGCCCCAAGACATGGCGAGAGAGTTGGCAATCAATATCACAAGAACAGTTACCAGATATTACAGGCAATTGGCCTCACAAAAGGGGAAGAAAAAGAAGAAGATGTTTATTTTTCTTAGTAAAATGGAACAAGAATCTCGCCGGAACATAAACTAACAACGTTTATGTAATTAATTCATGTCAATAATTGTTGTTTCATGTTATAACACAAGGTTTTCCACTGTCCTTACTAGGGTATTATAAAAATTGTATATTTTATTTTTGAACTTAACTAATTAGTAACTAAAATTTATCCTTATAACAACTTATAATATCTATTGTTTTCTTAGCGGGTGACCGAGCTCTCTTATTACTTTTTCTATTTTTCTGTACATTTATGCCTTGAGTTTGGGGTATCCAAGTTTAAGTTCAATTTGGTATTAACTTAACAATGATGCTCGAACTAATGATAGATTTCAATATTTTTAGTTTTATTTCGCTTATGTTAGTATGATTTCAGATGTAAAATACAGTAGAAAAAAAATTGGTAAAGTGATTTATCCAATACTCTCCTTGCAAACATGTAGTTCTAAAATAAGTAGTGAATTTGACTTTCCCAAGTAAAGAGAAAGTATATTTCCATAATATGAATAAAACCATACAACATATCGACAGCCACCCCTTTCACCATCTTTCTTTGAAACGATATCGCTCAAAAACTATAGGTTTCATCCCTATTTCAAATATTATAATATTATTTCGTTCGAGTATTATGATGCCAATAGAACGACAGCCTGGCAGTCCGATAGAAATGTGAATATATATTTTCCGCAATCTAAGAATACTAAAACGTAAATAAAAGGAAAATTCGTAGGGGGCATTTCTTTCCCTTTAACAAGGGACGTAAAACCAGTAATTTACCTATTATTCCAGAGGTAAGTTTTGACCAATCTAACTGATTACTCTGTAACTAAAGCGCAATCCTTCCTACATTCTATTTCTGCTAAAACTGTAAATAATGAAAAAGCAAGAACACCGAAATTGAAATTATGATATATGAGCAACCACCCTTCTAACCTTCTCCTCCACTCGTTTCACCTTATATATCTTTCTCTATAAATGATTAGCTAAAATTTTATAAAATATCCCAACCAAAAACCAGACAAAATTTTTATAATAATGTTGAAACTATACTGCATTTAATAATTCTTCAACATTATCAATGTCTCCCACGGCTCGTTGGAAAAAGAACATATTTACCATTTGGTGGTGATCAGTGAAAGGTTATTTTGGGTAAACCACTCTTTGGCTTGGTTGAGAGTAGTCTGTGTGTAAATAACTTTTATATTGAGGCACGATGTGAGAAATGTGCTGTCGTATACATATATATATATATATATATATATATATATATATATATATATATATATATATATATATATATATATATATATACAGTCGACACTCTTTATAGTGAAACTCTATGCAGTGAAAAACTCTTTATAGTGCAATTTTTTTCCAAGACCTAGAATATTTTAATGAAATTTCATGTAAAAAGCCCTGCATATAGTGAATCTGCAAAATAGTAACACTCTATATAATAAAATTTATGCCGGAATTTTATGTATAAATTTTTATGCATTTATTGAGATCTTGGCCATTTCGGGATTCCCATTTTTATCTAACATTGGCACGAATTCCATTTTTATGACGCATTCTTTTGAAAAGGTTCTTAACGCGTTTATAACGCCTAATGGTTGGCAATAAATCAGGTAGGTTTCTGTGAGAAACCCGGGAAATAACCCATTTTATAGAAACCCGGGGAAAAACTCATTTTATAGTCGAGGCCTAGTAATTCGCAAATTCAGGTTCAGTTTCTTTTTGTTTAAGAATCAAGTAAGATGTCCAAGCGAGTGTGTTTAAATTTAGCTGAGAAAATTAAAGTTTTGAAGGAAGTTGATAAAGGCTGCAAAAAAATTGATGTTGCTGCAAAATTTGGTGTTTCTCCAAGTTGCGTCTATCTGATAATAAAAAGTCGCGACCGTATCATCAAGAAACCTAGTGTTCCAAGCAGTCGAAAATGAGTACGGGTGAGTACTTACGAGGATGTAAATGAAGCAGTTTTACGATGGTTTCAAGTGGCCCGTACGCATCAAAACGTACCAATATCGGGAAATTTAATAAAGCAAAAGGCTCTACAATTTGCTAAAGAATTTAACTGCGTTAATTTTCAAGCTAGTGAAGGGTGGTTGAGTGCCTGGAAGACTCGCAATTCAATTGTTTTCAAGACGGTGTCTGGCGAGAGTGCAAGCGTTAGTCAGGAGGACTGTGACATTTGGACTGAAACTGTTTTAAAAAGTGCATTGAAAAGTACGAGCCAAAAAACGTTTTCAATTGTGATGAAACCGATTTATTTTTTAAATGTTTGCCAAATAAAACTTTTGCTTTTAAAAGTGATAAATGTTTTGGTGTTAAAACAAGTAAAGAAAGGGTGACACTTATGGTTGGAGCAAACATGGATGGCTCAGAAAAACTGAAATTACTGCTCATAGGTAAAAGCAAAAATCCCCGTTGTTTAAAAGGAGTTAAATCTTCGCAGTTAGATTACCCCAATAATAAAAAGGCATGGATGAATTCTGAGATTTTCGAAAGATGGATCAAAGAACTGGACACGAAAATGAAAAGCCAAAAGCGAAAGATTGCGATGTTTATAGACAACTGTCCTGCACATCCAGTTACTGTAAGTAAAAAATTAAGGAATATTGAATTGATCTTTTTTCCACCAAACATGACCTCCAAATTGCAACCTATGGACCAGGGTATTATAAAAAAAATAAAACATCATTACCGAAACAGAATTGTTCACAAAATTGTTAATGCGATTGATAACAACATTCCAGCCCAAAAATTGATTACCCTTAAAGAGTGTATAACCGAAGTCGCTAAAGTATGGAGTGAAAATGTTTCTCAGAAAACTATCAAAAACTGCTTTCCTAAAGCAAGTTTTACTGAAAAAATTGACGAATGGGAAGAAGACGAAATGGATCTCGCTACCTTAAAAAGGCAATGGGGTATTCTACAAAAAACTGCTACCGTCGACGCAGATTTTTTACTTGAAGATTTCTTAGAAATCGACAATGATGTTGGCACGACAGATCTCCCAACTGACCAAGATATAATTGACGATATAAAAAGTATAGAAGATCATGAAGAAGAAACTGAAACCGGGGAATGTCCTGCTAAATTTAGTGAAAATGAAATAAGAAATGCATTTGACATTGTGCGAACTACTCTCAGGGGCCAGGAAAGTGTACCTGATCAAATCTTTATGCATTTGAATAAATGCGAGCATTTATTATTTTTCAAAAGTAATGTCCAAAAGAAAATAGCTGATTATTTTTCCTAGTACGTATGTACGTAGTATGTATGTACGTGTATTATTCTTTTTTTTTTCCTATGTAGTAGATACATACATACAGTCCCTACGTTATATCTTTACACGTGCGTCATAGTTTTCAGGCATTATCCCAGACGACTATTGTATTTTTTGTCTCTTTTTACCAATACCTACGATTTATTGGTGAAAAGAGACAAATAATATAATAGTCGTCTGTTATATGGCCTGAAAACTATGACGCACGGGTAAAGATATGACGTACGGACTTTATGTACTCGTATGTATTTAGCCCTGCACATGCTATGTACTATTTAAACTTTCAAATGTTTAATAAAATCTTTTCTAATAATTCAATTTTGCAATTTTTTTTGTTGCTTGTACCTTATAAAATACAAGTAAATGATTACCAATATAAAATACATACATAGCAATATATACGGATTTTTTCTTTATATAGTGAAAAACTTTCTATAGTGAAATTTCGGTCAACATTTTGGTCTTTCACTATATAGAGTGTCGACGGTATATACATATATATATATATATATATATATATATATATATATATATATATATATATATATATATATATGTATAT
This sequence comes from Pachyrhynchus sulphureomaculatus, assembly GCA_019049505.1. Classification (NCBI taxonomy): domain Eukaryota; kingdom Metazoa; phylum Arthropoda; class Insecta; order Coleoptera; family Curculionidae; genus Pachyrhynchus; species Pachyrhynchus sulphureomaculatus. Next base: position 1,324,001 of record CM032448.1, read on the forward strand.
ATTGTAACATTCATTTTTTCCTAGATTTTAAGAGCATGAAATGTTACTGATTTTTGGCTTTATAATGTACTTCTTTTCATTTTTGTATCGAGCAGTGTATTTAGCAGAAATTTCTAGCCGCTCGTGGTACGGTGTGCAGTGCGGGTTTCCGACCAAAAATTCATGGTACGTCGCGATTGGTCAAATGTTTGTTTCCCGGAAGCCGGCATTTTTAGAGACAGAGTTCTCACGGCTTATTTAAGGGTCTGCAGAACGCAGATCGAGGCTTTTTTTCATCGAGCCGCCGAGAAGGCTTTTTCCCATTAAGCCGCAGCCAGGCTTTGCCCATCAAGCCGCAGTAGAAGCTTCTGACGATTTTTTGTTGAGAGCCAAGTCGAGCACGAGTTTTTTTAACGTGAAGCCGTAGTGGGCTTTGTGTGTTTTTTCTACATGGAGTAGCCGAAGTAGGCTCTTCTCATCGTGAAGCGATACTGATAAATAAGTGATGGAATGTGTGAAAGCGGTTTTGTGTTCAATTTAAGGCCTAGAAGCCCGTAGGAAAACCGTAAGTTACCAGAACATACATCAGTAGATCTATTTCCCGCAAATAAGTGTTTTAACATCAATTTGAACTGATAAATCGTGAAGTGAATATCACGACTCTTCGATTTCGGGTGTAGCAAAGTTTTAGAAGTAAAATGTCTGATTTAAGAACTCTATTTAGTAATAACTACCATTTAGGCTAAAATTTTTGTGATTCTTGAACTGCAAGGGTTAGAACTTTTAATTTAAATCATTAATAAATTTTCTTTTTTGTTGAATAAAGCTAGTGTTTCACTGTACACCTATCTTTCTTTTCAGGATAATAGGGTTGTACCAGACTTTCTTTTTATTAACAACTGTATAACACTTCAGTATTTTTTCATTTTTTTAGCTGAAATTAGATCCTTTCTATTTTAAAATGAATGGTGCCCAAAAAATAGTACAACCAAAGTTTTTTTAAAAACAATAGAAAATAATTCCAAAAAGACGTACAAAAATTATCTCTTACCCATATTACTCTACCAAGGAAAACTGAGCTAGTGTTTGTTTAATTTCTTTAGTTCTTTTAAAATCATTCTTCACTCAATTCATTCTCAGAAATTAAAAAGGGACTGCAAAAAGTGCGCCTCAAAGTGCGGACAAGTTCGCAGGCCACAATATATATATATATATATATATATATATATATATATATATATATATATATATATATATATATATATATGTTACAATAGAGGTTAGTACGGATAGTGGAATGGGTTTCAATCAGTTCGTCTAACAATGAATTTGCACGACGTTTCGCCAAAATCTCATTTGGCATTTTCAAGTGGTCCCGCTACTGCTGCCACTCGATACTGTGATCTTGCTGCTGCTGGTGAGTTAGCTTCGAGCAGCAGCAGCAAGGTCACAGTATCACAGCAGTAGCGGGAGCACTGGGAAATGGGAAGATTTTGGCGAAATGTCGTGCAAATTCATAGTTAGACGAACGGATTGAAACGCAGAATTTTAATGTATTACACATTATATATATATATATATATATATATATATATATATATATATATATATATATATAAGTATTCAAACGGAAGATTGAAATTATGTTGAAGAATATAATCGATTTTTGGCCAAATCATTTGTTTTTTCAAATGACAAAAATATTGTAATCCACACGACAGACCTGAACACGATAAGCATTGGTAGTGACCATCGGATGCTCAAAGCAAAGATAAAGACAGCAACAGAAATAATAAAGCAAAATAAAGACGAATATCGACAAGCTCTGGAAAGTCATATAAAACACATAAACTACAAAACGGAAGTTGATGAACTAAACGCACAAACAACCAACAGTCTACTCATGTCTACAAAACAAATAGCAACATCGAAAAAAAGAAAAAAAAACACAAAAATTAAGTAAAGACACACAAAATCTTATGAAACAGACAAGACTATTAAGAAATTATCGTACAAATGGCAGATTAGAATTAGCAGAAATAGACAAAAAAATATAGAACAAGTTCAGAGAAAACGTCAGAAAATAGAAGAAACTGATCACAGATAAGATGGACGGACGACATAAAAAGATTAGCAGAACTAATTTGGGAATGTGGAATCTTTGGCACAATGATACTACTCAGTATATATCACCACTACACCAAACACTTTATTTTTGCACTCGACGCGCGTTTCGCTAACCATGTTAGCTTCATCAGGAGCGATGATTGACTAAAGCTAAACTACCAAATCTACCCTATTTATACTTAGTCTAACCCTTGAATTACTCAAGCGGAACTAATGACATAGGCAAGGCTATCAGTTCCGGTCAAGTAACCAGTAGAGGGGACTATAAGGAATAGGCCCTCTGTCTTTGTTTAAACTACTTTTACATTTTATGATTTCCATACTTTCGTATGCGTTCAACAATCTCCTATCAGATTAGAAATTATTATTATTAGAAATATAACTAGAGTTAATGGTTATGACGAAGACTTAGTAAATAAGCTAATAAATAGGCATAAGTTTAGGTTTAATATTCAGAATTCCACCTTTTTTACACGCGAAGAAAATAATACCAAGTATGTCTCCATACCATATAATCCGAAATATAGCAAGGGACTCAATAAAGTATTTAATAAGGTAGGCCTCACCTTAGTCTATAAGTCATCAGACAATCTGAGGAATATCTTAGGAAATCCCAAAGATAAGATTCCTAATTGTGAGAAAAGTGGAATTTATGAAATTAGTTGTAATGATTGTGACAAAAAGTATGTTGGGCAAACTAAAAGGTCAATTAGAACACGATTTAAAGAACATTTAGCACACTTAAAATACAACAGAACAGAAAAGTCTAGCATTGCCGAACATGCTCTTGAAGCTGATCATACTGTAACATTAGATAATCTAAGATTAATAAAAAATGTATCTGATAGGAGATTGTTGAACGCATACGAAAGTATGGAAATCATAAAATGTAAAAGTAGTTTAAACAAAGACAGAGGGCCTATTCCTTATAGTCCCCTCTACTGGTTACTTGACCGGAACTGATAGCCTTGCCTATGTCATTAGTTCCGCTTGAGTAATTCAAGGGTTAGACTAAGTATAAATAGGGTAGATTTGGTAGTTTAGCTTTAGTCAATCATCGCTCCTGATGAAGCTAACATGGTTAGCGAAACGCGCGTCGAGTGCAAAAATAAAGTGTTTGGTGTAGTGGTGATATATACTGAGTAGATTAGCAGAACACGATTGGATGTAAAAAGCAAACAACAAAACTCACTGGAGACAACTTGGGGAGGCTTACATCCGACTATGGATGGAGTAAGCTAATGATGATGAGGTTCAGAATTTTTCACCCCATGTAGTATCACCAGCTCGTTAACTAATCTGTGTCAACATATAGTATGCAATTATATCGTAAAAACGTGAAACCTCTCCTAATGTTGTTAATCGTCGCCGGAGGCGATTTTAGGTCTAAATAACGGATATTTATGAACCGTAAGCCAAATAATATTAAAATAAATTAACAGTATGTATGCGTGCGTACTGCCGGAATCCGTTTTCGCCATACCGTGAAAGAATGACTTTTTCATTTTTGAGATATGTGTAGACAAATCGCTTTGTCGGTCTTTGTTACACAGTTTGATTGACAGAAGAGATAAAATCGTACGAGTTCTACTTATTTTTTATCGATACAAGAAACAAGCCGCCTACACCTTAATTGGGAGGAACACAGAATTAAGGAGGGGAAACTTTAAATTTTGAACTACTTCCTAAGCTTATACATTATAATGTAATAATAAGTGTACGTTTAATAGATCTGTCAATTTTTTACCATTTCTGAATAAACAGCAAAAAAATAAATCGGTAATGTAGTTTACCCATTACTTCCGTCGTAAACAATCAAATGAAAATACCAGAACACTTTTTTATATTATCTATCTGGCTATAAAAAACAACTAACGGAGCTTAAACAAAAGTTAATTTTACATAACTACAGTCTACACAATTTTTTTTTATGAGCATAGCATACGTGCTGCAAGCAAATTCCTAAAGCGGTACAGGAGCGAAGCGTGTATTGAAAAAAGCTACTCACGTTTAATCGTTATATTTTAGAAAGCTCACAACACTTCATCATCATCATCCATCAGCCGTCTTTATCCACTGCTGGATATAGGCCTCCTCTCAGAACTTCCACTGATCTCTGCCCTGAGCAATGTTAACCCAATTTCCTGCTACTCTTTTGATGTCATCGCTCTATCCTGTTGGTGGTCTACCTTTGCTCCTTTTGTCTTGTCTAGGTATCCATTCTATTAGTCTTCTACACCATCGGTGATCATCCCTGTGAACTGTATGACCTGCTCATCTCTATTTAGATTGCATCATTTTTTGGGTAATATCTATTACTTTTGCTCGTCGTCGGATAGTTATGTTTGTCATTCTATCCTTCCTTGTGATACCCAGCATAGCTCTCTCCATTGCCCTTTACGGTACTCTCAGTTTGTTTGCTGATTCTTTTGTTAATGTTAGTGTCTCGACGCCATATGCGACGCACATTGGTAAATGTGACTTATGTAACACATGTTTGGAACAACTCAATTGAACACTTTGGAGAATCTCGAGCGGTTGCTCTTGACATATTCAAGGCATTCGACCGTGTTTGGCACGATGGACTGTTGGCTAAGCTACGTTCTTATGGTATGTCCGAAAAGTTCTGTTTGTGGCTCTCATGTTTCCTCAGAGAGCGTTCTTTACGAGTGGCAGTAGACGGATTTCTTTCTAACACCTTCACTATCAATGCCGGTGCACCCCAAGGCTCCATACTGTCTCCTACTCTCTTTCTCATTTATATTAACGATCTGCTGGAAAAGACCGAGAATCCAATCTACAGCACACTTATCTCTTCATTCACTTTGAACGCTCGGACATCGGCAACTCAGACGAATATCCACAGACAGCAGGAAATCATTCAACTTAACGAAGACCTGGAAGAAATTCTATCTTGGGGCGACAGTAACCAAGTGGAATTTAACGCTACAAAAAACCAGGTGGCAGTTTTTTCTAAAAAAGTTAACGTTGTTGAACCCGACATAGTTATGTCGGCGTACTCCATTCCTCTAACATCGTCACTCAATTTGTTGGGCGTTAATTTGGGAGCAAGTATGTCCTGGCATGAACATGTTGCAGGCATAGCAAGGAAAGCTTCTCGAAAGTTGGGAATATTATTTCGAACTGTTAATTCTTAACAATGCTCAAAGTCGACCAACTATGGAATACTGCTCCCATGTTTGGGGCTCCGCTCCCAAACATACACTGCATTTGTTAAATTCTATTCAGAGAAGAGCTGTTCGTCTGATTGAAGACCCGGAACTGACAGGTGGCCTTGATTCGCTGGAACATCGAAGAACGGTTGGCGACTTGAGCCTATTCTACAAGTATTTTCATGGAAAGTATTCGAAGGATGTAGCCCGGTTAATTTCTCCTAGAGCGGTGCATGTTAGAAATACACGTCGCTCTAATACTTCACATCCTTATGAGGCTCAGCTTGTTACTCCTTGTACAACGCTTTTCGAGCAGTCTTTTATATGGAGAACATCATCCCTTTGGAATAATTTGGCCAGGACTGTGTTTCCCACCGAGTACAATTTACAGCGATGCAAGAACAACGTGAATCGCTTTTTCTGCACATATGTCGCTCCTGTAGCGTTTTAGGGACTTCCCTGTAGCACGTCCTTCCCAAACCCACACGACGGTGTATCTCACGGGTTTGGTTATCATTGCCAATTTGTAATTGATGACCCAAATACTTGTAATTTTACACGTGCTCACCTCGCTTTCGTTAAATTTCATATTACTGTTCGTAACTAGATTTGTCATAAACTTGATTTTCTGAAAGTTAATATTTAGATCAATATGCGCCGATGATATTTGCAATTCGGTAAGCATTTGTTGGGCATCACCTACAAAGCGCAAGTGATTTAGGTATTCACCACAGATATTTCTGCCTTTTCCATCCCCATTAAGTAGATATTCTAAGACCGACGTAAAAAGTAACACTTTGTCTGATTCCACATTCCACTCGGTATTTACTTGTGGATTCATGGAATTTCACACTTGCTGTTGCGTTATTATAAATGAATTGAATTAACTGAGCATGTCTGTAGTCTATTCTCATTTGCTGCAGGGCAGACAGTATCGCCGGCAACTTCACGGTGTCAAAAGCTTCTTTAAAATCCACAAATACTAATACGAATGGTTTGTTGTATTGTATAGATTTCTCTATAAGGATTTTGATGGTCTATAAATGATCGTTAGCACCGTATCCACTTGTTCACGTGGTTGATAAAAGTCCAGTTTTCACTCTATAGTTCGTTTGTTTGGAGTTGATAGCGCATAATATGGGTTATGAACATTAAAATGTCATAAACCATAAGCGTCCGAAATTTCTCTACCAATTATTTGCATTTTTGGTTTTAATCACCTTTATTTTCTATTTATATACAACAGTGCGACCTTTTTCTAAAAAATATTTTATTACATGCTTTCTGAACTTTACAATAAGTTATATAAATCAACGCACTTCAAAGTTTATTTTAATTAGTAAATGATGAAACTACAAATCTTATTTGTATGATAAAGGCCTAAACGAGTACAATTAACAATTCTTAAGAACTAGAAATCTACAGTGTTATAAAGCTTAATAATAATAGGTACAATAAAATTATTAGGGATATTGGAATATAATTAACCAATATAAGAATAATTTAAATTAAAATGTGTGACTCCTCAAGTCAACTCGAAACACACCTATTACTTAAATTTGAACATCGTTGAAAATTTTGTAAATCACTGTACTGCATAATTTTAAAAAGTAATGCATCGCCAATAGCACACCTACGGTATATATTGGAATGCCTGAATGAGAAAGAAAGTTAAGAAAGAAAATGGGAGTTAAAAAAAATACAAGCGTCGGTGACACGCTCTGCAAAAATTAATGTTTTTTAGTGAAATATTGCAAATTAGTAATGCGAAAAGTGTCCTAAATGTTTTACTGATGTAGAAGACGTATAGTGACAATTAGGATCAGTTTGTGCCAGTTTATTTTAATCAACAAAAACGGAGACATTTTTATATGGTGTATGTCAGATACAAATTTTAACCTATATCTGATGTGTTTACTGCACTTTTTAATATACAATTTATAATTGTGTAAGCATGGAAATAATGAAATAGTTAGCTGATTGCGACATTAAAATAGGTATTGGCAAGTAGTTTTCAATTTACTGGAAGACAAGCAGGACGAGCGATGTTTTTGGATTAAAAGTTTGATTATCGAGGGACGCTATTTATCAATTGGTCAATATTTCTGTGTAAGTATAAAAATAAAGCAAAAACCTACAACGCTACTACGCTTAGTTCAAATCAAAACAACGATGGCTTCAACTTTCAGTTTAGCCCTGGTCAAATTTTGCGGAGTCTGTAAATCTGCATTTTTCCTGCGAGAAAGAACAATGATACTTAACGTTCACGATGCACTAGTGCAGGGGTGCTCAAACTTGAACTGCTGGCGATCTACCTCAATATTGTTAGACTACGATCGATCGACTCTGAGAGGCTGCAAGTAAGTGTGATGCAGGATTGTCGTCTAGGTAGAGTGTATCGTGGCATAGATATTAGTTTTCCGCATAATATGCATTTTTTTAGTCAAGGTAAGTGAAGGTGTGCTCTAAAATGTCAATGAAAAAACTCATAATTATTCAAAATTGCGAGTTTATTGGTTCTTACAAAACAAACGAGTTCTAGTGTCTAAACTTAACTAAAGAGTGCCTTTGGATGTTGAAGCGTGGCACTGCATGTCCTCAGCATACTTTTCATAAGATGGTACGTAATTACCGAGTGCTAATCGCAAGCATGATGACATATGTTCGTCAGTTAGTCGATTGCGATATTTTGACTTAATTACCTTTATTTCAGAAAATGCAGACTCGCACAAGTAAGTTGACCCAAACATTGCCGTCAGATATAAAACACCAGAATTTTGTATCAGATGCTGTGACTTTGAGATGTATATCTGATATAATCTGCACTAACTCATTTTCAACAGAACATGAGTCCATGTTAAACTGACTTGCTATTTCAGTAGCTAATTCCTCAATGTTTTTAGACGAAAAAGGATAACTCATAAATGATGCGATATTTGCCAATTTACTGAAATCATAAAAACGTATTTCGAATTGGCCGAAAATATTTGATAATTCTGCCTCATAAATATCATAATTCAGCTGAGGAATCCTTGCTTTCAAACGCGGAAAATTTTTCAGATCTTTTCTTTTTAGTTGATCTATCATAAGTTGCAATTTACCTTTGAATGCGTTTATTGCGCTAATCATCTCAAAAATAGTTTTTCCTTTACCTTGAAGCTCCAAATTAATGGTGTTTAAATGCATTGTGATGACTGTCAAATATGCCAAATCAGTCCGCCATTTTCCGTTTTTCAGCATCTGAGTGTCATCACCTCTTTCGTCCAGAAAAGCTGTTATTTCGAGCAATAATTCTTGAAACGTTTCTAGGAATTTTTCGCGGCAATTTAAATAGCCGTCGTTGCAAGCTACGTGCACGGATAGAATTCACAATTTTTTATTGCAATGCCCATAATCTCCTCCATGTTTAGAACTTTTGAACACAAAACTTGTTGATGTATAATGCAATGGAAGGAGAAAAATGAAGCGAAATCATCATTAGCTCGACACAATGCCACAAAACCGTTTTTGTTTCCAGTCATTGCTGGTACTCCAGGTTGTAATGCACACTAGTTTATATATGGGTAGCTTGTAATTTGTTACAAAATTGAAGAAAACGTCATATATATCTTCGCCACGGGTCTTTCCTTTCAGAGGAATCATTGTCAAAATCTCTTCTTTAGCCGACATGTCATTGAATACCATTCGAATAAAAATACACAGCTGGACAATGTCTGCCATATCGATGTATTCGTCGAACTGTAAAGAAAAGTATGTACATTCCATGATATCATGTTTTAGTTTATCTGTCATGTTCTGACTCATGACTTCAACACGCCTTGTGACAGTCGGACGAGAAAGCTGAAGTTCTCTAATAGCAGCCATAATCTCTGTTTTATTTTTACAATCTCCATATAACGTCTCACCCGCTTCAATAAATGCTTCCTTCACAACCAATCCATCATCAAATGGTTTCTTGTGTTTCGCCAATATATGAGATATTTTAAATGACGCGATCGTTGCAGCTTTTGATTGTTTGGCTGGTTTTGTGAACATGGTTTGTTCTTTTTTCAAAAAAGTTATCAAATCACGTACTTTTCGTTTGCTTAATTCACTCTGTGACGGAAAACCCTTTCATAGTTTTTATGAACCGTTTTATGATGCCTCTCTAAGTTCCCACGCTTAGGTATTGCAACTGACGCACGGCAAATGAAACAAATACACTTATCGTTTACCATACAAAAGAAAAATTCTTCCTCCCAATCGTTATTAAAATCATAAGTTTTACTTTTCTTCGCCGCACTCATTTTGGACTATTTATTAATAAACTTTGTATCGATGTATCGCCTTCAAGTTACAACTCAGACTGACTCCTATTCCTGTAGGCGCAAAATTTATATCGGCGCAAACGAAGTCTCGAATGTTCCCGTCAAACACGCCGCCCGAAGTTTCTAGAAAAATCGGCGGGAATCAAAAACGCGGCTTTTCTTTGACAAGTACCGCGCGTTCCTTTGATAAAGCTGCCTTTTGCCGCTAGCAGGGGGTTATTACGATAAAAGAAAGTGATGAGGGGGTTATTCTGGCCTAATTGTGGATCGAATAAATTGTTTTAGTTACCTAAAACAAAATCTGTGAATAGTTCTATGTCGGAATTTTTTTCTCGAGATCGACTCAAAAAGCACTCGCGATCGACTTGTCGATCGCGATCGACCGTTTGAGCACCCCTGCACTAGTGCATCAACAGCCAACAAGCCAAGTCCGTGAAATTGTGGAAACCCGTGCCAACATGACGGGAGTTGGATCAGCAATTATTTATAGATTTCTAAAAGAATGAAAACGCGGTCCTTGCAAAACCTCAGAATCACAAAGGAAAAAGACTTTAAAAACCCAATAAGAAGAAAAGTACACCATTTTTTTTTATTAAGAAAGAAATACCTACACTTACCAGATTTAAAAACAATGGAAATTATGGAAAATTCTACATTACATGAATTTTCGTTGGGAAAAACACAATAGAAAATCTGTTCTTATCGATCGATAATTTGTTCGAAAAGAGAATATCTACGAGCAATCAGAAAATTTCGAGCCGAAGAAAGAAACATCTTTTATTTAGATGAGACTTGGGTTAATGAGGGACACACAGTGAAAAAATTCTGGATTGACAAAAACATTAAGAGTGCCAAACAAGCTTTTATGGAAGGTTGGTCAACTGGATTACAACCCCCTTCAGGAAAAGATCGTATGCACATATTGGTACTGAAAACGGATTTCTCGACGGTGGCTTGTTGAAATTCGAATCAAAGTCAACTGAAGATTACCATGGAGATGACAGCCGATGTTTTTGAGGAGTACGTCCAAGAAATGATTGAATGTATATCAGCAGAACTAGTTATAGTATTAGACAATGCCCCATACCATTCTCGATTATTAGACCGATTTCCGACAAATTCATTGAAGAAAGCGGATATTCTTCAATGGATAAGAGACAAAAATTTCAAACACAAAAAGGGTATGTTAAAGGCGGAGCTTCTCAAAATTGCGAAACAAAATAAGGCACAGTTCAAGAAATACGCAGTCGATGAGATGGTAAAGGAACGGAATATCACAGACCTTAGATTACCTCCATATCATTGCGATTGAATTCCATAGAGCTAATTTGGGCACAAATAAAAGGGGTCTTTGCAAGGGAAAACACCACAATCAAACTTCAAGACGTAAGGCAATTATTACTCGCCGGAATAGAGAGGATCAAAGAGGATGGTTGGAAATATGCCATTCCACATGTTAACGCAGGTTACGGTCGGACGGCTATGCTACCGATGACTCCTCATTTACATTTTATGACTCTATTGTATAGCAGAGATTTTCTGCCTAAAATAGGGTGAACCCTTAAAAGTAATTCAAAACAGGTAGCAAAATCCAATAAAAAGCATAAGAAATCTCTTTTTTTTTGAGAGCACCCCAACATATATTTGCATCTTCCATGAGAGAATTCTGCTATCAACTCGAAACAAATACATTATAGGAAGTAACCTCCTCTAATTCCCTCCTCCATCTCTTTCGTTCCTTATATGTCTCACTATGAATATTTATGCATTTGTTTATTATCCAACAAAGAACAAAAAAACTTTTATGTTACTAATAAAACCGTTTAAAACTTATGCCTGAAGCAATATCGTTCAAAAACTATAGGCCTCATCTCTTTGTTAAATGTTATCTGTGACCAAAGTTTGAAATTTCATTCGAGAGTTATCGGGCCAACAGACTGACAGACCGACGGAAATGACTATGTTTTTAGTAATTTAGGAATCCTAAAACGTGAAGAAAAGCAAAAATCGCAGTCTGATTTTCTCACGAGCACGACGCTTTCTTTTGGCAAGGAAAGTAAAAACGCTCAAAAAGGGTTTGGGCTCCAGAAATATTTTTGTTTTGACAACGTAAAAGCCCTAAAATAAAAAAAAAAAAAAATGAATTAATGTAACACATGGGCTGAAAAGTCCCGGGCCTAACAAAGAAAACACGGTTTTTTTGGTTCAAAATTAGCTTTATTCATCAACGTAATCTCCATCAAGAGCAACGCAATCATTCCAGCGCCGCTCTAACATTTCAATACCACTTTTGTAGAACGATTTATCTTTTGCCTCAAAATAGGCCTCAGTTTCAGCGATAACCTCTTCATTCGTGCGAAATTTCTTACGGCGAGCATTTTTTTTCAGGTCTGCGAACAGCCAGTAGTCGCTGGGAGCCAAATCTGGCGAATTCGGTGGATGTGGGAGCAATTCGAAGTTCAATTCATGTAGTTTTGCCATTGTTTTGATTGACTTGTGACACGGTGCGTTGTCTTGATGAAACAAAATTTTTTTCTTTGCCATATGCGGTCGTTTCTTTGCAATTTCGGCCTTCAAACGCTCCAATAACGCTATATAATATTCACTGTTGATGGTATTTCCTTTCTCAAGATAGTCGATGAATATTACACCACGCACATCCCAAAATACCGAGGCCATAACCTTTCCAGCCGATTGTTGTGCTTTCGGGCGCTTTGGACGAGGTTCACCAGTTGCTGTCCACTCAGATGACGATCATTTTGATTCCGGAGTGAAATGATGGATCCATGTTTCATCCATTGTCACATATCGACGCAAAAATTCCGGTTTGTTACGTTTAAACATGGCCAAACACTGCTCAGAATCATCAACACGTTCTTGTTTTTGATCAACAGTGAGCAAACGTGGCACCCACTTTGAACAGAGCTTTCTCATAGTCAAATGCTCATGCAATATAAAGCCAACACGTTCTTTTGATATCTTTACGATGTCAGCTAACTCACGCAACTTCACTTTTCGATCATTCAAAACGATTTTATGGATTTTTTTGATGTTTTCTGGTGTTACCGCCTCATTTGGACGTCCACTGCGTTCTGCATCATCGGTGTCTCTACGACCACGTCCGAAGTCAGCAAACCAACGTTTTATTGTTGTTTCTGATGGAGCGGAGTCCCCATAACACTTTTCAAGCCATTGCTTCGCTTGAACGGTATTTTTTCCCATCAAGAAGCAGTGTAAAATTAAAACACGAAATTGTTTTTGATCCATTGTTTTGAAAATAACAAAAGTAGCGTCACTCTTAGCACAATAACTCACAAACTAATGAATAGAATATCATGAAATTTTAACAGCTGTCTTTTGAAGGTTAGTATTAACTGAAAAAAAAAAACCGGTCAACTGCAAGTTGAACTTGCACAATTAGTGTTCCGTACGTTGATTGTTTTTAAAATAAAAAATTTTGTTAGGGTGGTATAAAATGATCAGTGACTTCACAAAAACACACCCCAAATGAGTTTTCAACAAAGTTTGTTTCCAATCTTTACTGAAAACTGGTGACCTTGAAATTTTGTTTTTTTTTATATACCAAATAAATTATTAAAGGTAATGCACTCGTGATAGTTTTTGTTGAATCTATACCCCGTGGAGAATATTCCAGAATTTTTTCAAAATTTTTTGATCAGTACTTTTCGAGATAAGGTAGGGAACCGCGATTTTTTAAAAGTAATACGAAGAAAAGTGTGCGCAAGTATTACATTATAATTATATATATATTTACTCGTATTTTCACAAGCTTTCATTTGACACCACACTCGATGACCTAGTAAAAAAAAATTTTTTTCGCTTCCGACTTCACCCCCCAAAACTAACCCCTTAAGTCAAAATTTAATTCTCAAAACTACATGGCTCTGATGAGGCCATCAATTCCTATATTATTACCAAATTTCACCTTTCTATGTCAAATAGTTTCGGAGAAAATCGGGTGTGACAGACAGACAGACAGACAGACAGACAGACACCGAAGTGATCTTATAAGTGTTCCGTACGGAACACTAAAAAGGTGACTGCAATAAAATTAGCGCCATCTATGTGTTAGGCCCGGAACTTTTCAGCCCATGTGTTATAAGATTTTTTTTGATAAAATGGAAGTAATTTAAGCAATTTTAAGTTTTCTATTCTTTTGATTATAAAATAATACTAAAAAAAATGTCCAGCACCTTTGTGTAATATTACAAAGAATAAACGTAGCATAATACAAAGGTTTTCTTCAGTTCACATTTGAAAGGAACCACGCTTATCAAAAAATCTTTAGAACCTCCCTCAAAAAATCCAATTTTCAATAAAAACTTCTGATAAATCATCACCCCATTGTCGCCTATTTTTAACCCTATTCGATACACCCATACGGGATTTTTTACATCTCACCCTCTTTCTTAAAAGCAAATAATACTTTTTTTAAATGAAGAAGAAAAAAAGATATTTTTCTGGAGAAACGGCACAAAGGTGTTTATAAATGTCTTAGACATTAAATGGTTACACGTGTTTATTTGTTATGTTTACACAAAATGTACTGAATGGTTCGTAATATTTTTTTTCTAATGGAATATTTTTGTGAAAAATACTGGCTTTTAACGCGATTATGGTGGACTAGGTACTTTTTGAAGATATATCGTTGAAGACTGTACTTTGGTTAATGACTATAAAAAAAATAATATTAATAAAGGGTGTTCCATTATGAAAATATATAAACTTTGTGTCGAAAACGCAATTATTCCTTTCTTAGTTTCACAAACAAAATGTCTAAAAAAGCTACAACTTCTATATTTAACACTTGACTTACCCTTCAAATAAGCGAATTCAAGGAGATGGCCATTTATGAACAACTAGCCGTGCCAACGGCTCCGCCCGCGTGGACTTGATTCACTCTTATCATCACTGGTTATTCCTTGTGTTACCTAACATATATCCTGCAACCTGACCAGAGAACATATGTTTTTTTACAAAAAATACGTAAGTCGGATAAGTGGTTCTTAAGTGCTAAGCTCACTAAAGGACAGACAAGCAGAGATACATTACGTTTTTATATATATTATAGATTTTTTTTGATAAATATTAAGTTAAGAATTAAAAAAAAAAACACTTAAATCGGATAAGCGGTTCTCGAATGATAAGCACACTAACGCACAGACAGACAGACAGAGAGACCTTGAGTTTTATATATTATATAGATTACACAGGGCAACAAAAAAATATTTTTGTTTTGGTGCCTTTGATTTTAGAGCTGATTTTAACTATATTTGGGACGCTAAATCTATACATGCAATCCGTTTTTTCTCTATCAGCTCTACTTTTTTAGATACATCAACTTATCTACCAATGTGGTTTTTATTCAGTATATTCATTTATGAGAGTTCTAAAATTATTATATATTCATTAATGTAGGTACAATGGTTTTATTGTCAGTCTGTAATTGAGTAAATTCCAGGTAAATCTATAAATAGTGGAACCATTGCCTATCAGGTACCTGAACTGACCCTTTTAATCACCTAACTCGGGTAAGTCTCGTCAGTTTGTGCGTTCTTACTAATGAGAGTAGATCGAATTCGGCGTGTTATTTTATGTTAAGAAAAGAGTGTTTTTGTGTTATTGAACAGAATTAAAATGAGTTCAGGTTCCAGTTCAAGAAGAAGTTGTGTAAATCAACCTGATGTGTTTTGCTATATATGCGGAGAATACATGTTTCAACAAAACAGACAAACTATTACTGACTTTGTAAAGCGAGCGTATCAAAATGAGTTCAGGTTCCAGTTCAAGAAGAAGTTGTGTAAATCAACCTGATGTGTTTTGCTATATATGCGGAGAATACATGTTTCAACAAAACAGACAAACTATTACTGACTTTGTAAAGCGAGCGTATCTTGCATATTTTGGAGTTAAGCTTAGTGATCAGGACAAAACGTGGGCCCCGCATCTCGTATGTAAAACTTGTACAGAGCATTTACGGCAGTGGACTACCGGGAAAAGAAAATGTCTAAAATTCGGCGTACCAATGGTTTGGAGAGAACCAAAAAACCACTTCAATGATTGTTATTTCTGTTTAGTAAATACTAATGGAATCAATCGAAATAACCGCAGTAAGTGGACTTATCCCAATTTAGACTCGGCAATACGCCCTATCCCGCACTCCGATGAAATACCGATTCCAACATTTCATCAGCTACCACATATCTCTGATGACGAATATTTTCCCTCTGATCGCTCTTCTGATGCTAATAAAAGTTCTGATGCTAATGAAACTAACAGTGACTATGAGGGGACGTCATCAGTTCCTCAACGCTTCAATCAAAATGAATTAAATGATCTCACCAGGGATCTCAATTTATCGAAAAAAGCTTCTGAAGTACTGGCTTCTAGGTTGAACGACAAAAATTTACTAGAACAAGGAACCAAAATTACCTTTTACCGTACAAGAGAAAAAGATCTGCCACCATTCTTTTCTCAAGAAGACAATCTTGTATTTTGTCACGAAATTAGAGGACTCATGAAAGAAATGGGACTTTCTGAATATATTCCAGATGATTGGCGCCTATTTATTGACAGTTCAAAGCGAAGTTTAAAATGTGTCCTTCTACATAATGAGAATAAATATGGTTCAATACCACTAGCTCATTCAACGAAACTGAAAGAAGAACATAATACCATAGCTTTGGTCTTGCAGAAGATAAAGTATTACGAACATCAATGGATGATTTGTGTAGACTTAAAAATGGTAAACTTTCTTCTTGGGCAGCAAAGTGGTTACACGAAATATCCGTGTTTCTTGTGCCTCTGAGATAGTAGGGACAAAACACACCACTGGGTTAGAAAAGATTGGCCTCAGAGAGAAAACATGGACGTTGGGGAAAAGAATGTCATTAACGACGCTTTGGTTGAAAGAGAAAAAATCATACTTCCTCCGTTACATATAAAGTTGGGCTTAATGAAGCAATTTGTAAAGGCTCTTGATAAGAATGGGTCTTGTTTTGCATATATAGGGGTAAAAATGCATCAGTTGAGCACAGAAAAACTCAAAGCAGGGATATTTGACGGCCCACAAATAAGACAATTAATTAAGGATCCTGCCTTCATAAATTCAATGAATCAAGTTGAACGAGAAGCTTGGACATCATTTGTTGCAGTTGTAGAAAATTTTCTAGGCAAACATAAAGCTCAAAACTATGTTGAAATGGTTAACAAGATGCTTAATAGTTTCAAATCCTTAGGGTGCAATATGAGTATTAAAATACACTATTTACACAGCCACTTAGACCGTTTTCCAGAAAATTTAGGAGACATGAGTGAGGAACAAGGTGAAAGATTTCACCAAGATATTAAAGTTATGGAGGACCGCTACCAAGGAAGATGGGACATGCACATGATGGCAGATTACTGCTGGAGTTTAAAAAGGGACTGTTTAAAAAAACATTCAAGAATGTCGCGGAAAAGAAGCTTTCCAAGTGTTGAGTGACTATTTCATTTCTTCAATGTTTTTTTTTTGTTTGTAAGTACGACATAATATTGTATTTTGTATAACTAAAATAAAAATTTCGTATCTACTTTTGTTTACTACACTTACGGATTTGAGTTACAATAATGTAACTTATATTTCTCTAAAATTGTATATCTTAAAAATTTGAGCTCCTAGGCACAAATGAATACGTTATTTGAATTCAGGACATCAAATTGATATAGAATCAGCTCAAAAAACCTCGACACCAAAACAGCTGTTCCCCTGTGTTATTATTATTATTATTATATAATCTGGCCTGAGAACATATATATGAATTAAAAAAAAAACATAAATCGGATAAGTGGTTCTCAAGTGAAAAGCGCACTAACGGACAGACAGACAGAGAGATGTTGCATTTTATATATATTATATAGATTATGATTATTATTATATAACCTGGCCAGAGAACATATGTATGAATTAAAAAAAGACGTAAATCGGATAAATGGTTCTCGAGTGATAAGCAGGGCGCAGGTAATTTCCACACCACTACTCCGTTTATGACCCAGATTTATTTAAGGGATTGTAATTACAGAAGTAAATTCCACACCGAGTACTTTCAGGTAGAGGATGAGGGTTGATAAATGGGTGGTAGTACGCACCGGCCTGTTCAATTATATCATTATTAAACTCTTCTACATATCAGTTTAGTACATATTATTAATTTGTGATTATTACTTGGTTGGGCGTATATTTTTTAAAGTGTTGCTAATATGGAAGCAAAGTTAATAAAAAGTAATCGAGGAAAGGACATATTATATGTGAATTACTACACTTACTTTCGACAAAAGGTGCTAAAATGTGGAGAAACATCTTGGAGATGTTCAAAAAAGGATTGCAAGGGTGAGAATTTTCTATATATCAATGAACTCGAAAGTGGCATTATTGTTTTTTCTTGCACTACAAATGTCAATATGTTGTGTAAAATATCCAATATATATATGGACGGCACCTTTTCATACTGCACTAAATATTTTACACAGTTATTTACAGTGCATGGTTTTGCAAACGGTCATTACATTCCATTATTATTTTGCTTATTGCGTGATAAGAGAGCTGAAACATACAAAAACCTCTTCACATTATTAAAATGTAAGATTTATTCAACAGATACACTGTATTTCAAATTACTATTGACTTCGAAAGTTCTATTCATAAGGCAGTATCTGAAGTTTGGCCAAATGCTAAAGTGTTAGGATGTAGATTTTATTTACACCAATCTTGTGTTCGCAAGATACAGAATCTAGGTTTAGCTAAAGAATATTGCGACAAAAATTCTGAAATTCGTCGTTGGTTAAAGTATTATCTCGGCTTATCCTATTTAGCACCCGAAGAATTAGGTGACAGTTTTGCATACGATTTATATTCTATAAAACCTGAGGATGAACGTTTAAATAAATTTTGTGATTACCTACTAGAAACGTATGTATATAGAGAAAGGAGCCGATTTTCCAGTTGAAATATGGGCAGAATCGAGTCCATCTTTAACTCCAACGACTAACTGTTGTGAGTCCTTCCATTTCCATCTAAATAATTCTTTTTATTTTACACATCCGTCTCTGTATACTTTTATCGATAGGCTGAAAGAATTTCAGATTAACGTATATATAAAAATACAAAGTGTCGCCGAGTCTAAAATAAGTAATAATCATAATAATCAAAAATAAAACATTTAAAAAATCTTTATGAACCAAGACAATTAGGAAATATTAATCGTTTCCATTTTTTAAAATGTGTCTCCTATTTTTCTCAACCTGTTTTGTAAATATATATAAATAGATATGTATAGGTTTGTAGCATTATAATATATATAAAATGCAACGTCTCTCTGTCTGTTTGTCTGTCTGTCCGTTAGTGCGCCTATCACTGAAGAACCACTTATCCGATTTACGTACTTTTTTTTTTAAAACATACATATGTTCTCTGGCCAGGTTATAGGCTATATTTTATTACGATAGGTAGCATAAGGAATGAGCAGTGACGTAAAATAGTGAATGATGTCGGAAATAAGTTTGCCGCTAGCGCTTCCCTTTGCAATACACAGCCTAAACCATTAAATATGGAACAATATTATGTAGCAAAGAATATCTATAATCTATAATCTATATAATATATATAAAATACAATGTCTCTCTGTCTGTCTTTTTTTAAATTCATACATATATTCTTTGGCCAGGTTATATAATAATAATAATCTATATCTATAATATATATAAAATGCAAAGGTTGTCTGTCTGTCTGTCCGTTAATGCGCTTATCCCTCGAGAACCACTTATCCTATTACGTTCTCTGTTCTCTGACCAGGTTATAGGTATATATTTTATTACATCTATAATATATATAAAATGCAACGTATCTCTGTCTGTTTGTCTGTCCGTTAGTGCGCTTATCACTGGAGAACTACTTATCCGATTTTCGTACTTTTAGTGTTCCGTACGGAACACTTATAAGATTACTTCGGTGTCTGCCTGTTTGTCTGTCTGCCTGTCTGTCTGTCTGTCACACCCGATTTTCTCCGAAACTATTTGACATAGAAAGTTGAAATTTGGTAATAATATAGGAACTGATGGCCTCATCCGAGCCATGTAGTTTTGCAAGTTAAATTTTGACTTAAGGGGTTAGTTTTAGGGGGGGGGGTGAAATCGGAAGTGAAAAAAAAAAAATTTTTACTAGGTCATCGAGTGTGGTGTCAAATGAAAGCTTATGAAAACACGAGTAAAAAATGTATATATAATGTAATACTTGCGCGCACTTTTCTTTGTATTATTTTTAAAAAGTCGGGAAACATCGCTGTCCCGCGCCTTATCTCGAAAAGTACTTATCAAAAAATTTTGAAAAAATTCTGGAATATTCTCCACGGGGTGTAGATTGAACGAAAATTATCACGAGTGCATTACCTTTAATAATTTTTCTGGTATTTAAAAAAAAAAATTCAAGGTCATCAGATTTCTGTAAAGATTGGAAACAAACTTTGTTGAAAACTCATTTAGGGTGTGTTTTGTGAAGTCACTGATCATTTTTTATACATCTGTAACAATTTTTCTTATTTTAAAAGCAATCAACGTACGGAACACTAATTGCGCAAGTTCAACTTGCACTTGACCGGTTATTTTTTTTTTAAAACATACATATGTTCTCCGGCCAAGTTATAGGCTATATTTTATTACCATAGGTAGCATAAGGAATGAGCAGTGACAATAATAGTAAATGAAGTCGGACAAAGTTTGCCGCTAACGCGTTCTCTTACAATACACAGTCCAGACCATTAAATATGGAACAATATTATGTAGCAGAGAATATCTATAATATATATAAAATGCAATGTCTCTTTGTCCGTCTATCTGTCTGCCTGTCTGTCTGTCCGTCCGTTAGTGTGCTTATCACTGGAGAACCACTTATCTGATTTACGTGCTTTTTTTTTTAAACATACGTATGTTCTCTGGCCAGGTTATAGGATATATTTTATTAGGTGACATAAGGAATAAGCAGTGACGATAATAGTGACTCAAGACGGAGACAAATTTGCCGCTAGCGCATTCTCTTGCAATACACTCCCTAAAGCATTAAATATGGAACAATATCATGGAGCAAAGAATATAATATATATAAAATGCAACGTCTCTCTGTCTGTCTGTCTGTCCGTTAGTGCGCTTATCACTCGAGAACCACTTATCCGATTTACGTGTTTTTATAAATTTATACATATGTTTTATATAATTCGATATAAGCCTAGATAATGGGAGATAAGGTGAGATAATGAGAGATAAGGAAAAATAATGGGAGATAAGTCGAGATAAGCCTCGATAATGGGAGATAAGGTGAGATAATGGGAGATAAGTATAAATAATGGTAGATAAGGAGAGATAATGGGAGATAAGCAGAGATAAGTCTAGATAATGGGAGTTATGGTGAGATAATGGGAAATAAGGAGAAATAATGGGAGATAAGGAGAAATAATGGGAGATAAGTCGAGATAAGCCTAGATAATGGGAAATAAGGTGAGATAATGGGAGATAAGGAGAAATAATGGGAGATAAGGAGAAATAATGGGAGATGAGCAGAGATAAGCCTAGATAATGGAAATTATGTAGAGATAATGGGAGATAAGGAGAAATATTGGGAGATAAGGAGAAATAATGGGAGATATTTTATTACGTTGGGTAACATAAGGAATAAGCAGTGACGATAGTAGTGAATCAAGTCCACGCGAGCGGAGCCGCGGGCCCGGCTAGTCTAGTATATGTAAGGAAATTTGTCTAATTGTATTTTATGTATTTAGCAAAACTTCATGTTGTTCTACTATGAAATAAAAACATTATTTTTGCAAATATCTAAAATTTTCAATAAAAACTGATTTAAAAGAAATCCATCCAATTTTATTTAGATGAATAAAGCATAATTATATTTGCTTGGTGTGGAAATTACCTGTAAGATTTAAGCACCCTTATAAGGTTAGTGTGGAATTTACCTGTTGTATTAAGGGCGCAGGTAGTCTTGGTGTGAAATTTACTACCACCGGATAAGCACACTACAGACAGACAGAGAGACGTTGCATTTTATATATTGTATTTTTTGTTACATTATATTGTTCCATATTTAACGGTTTAGGCAGCGTATTGCAAGAGAGTGCGCCGGCGCGGCGTCAAACTTTTTTCCGACTTGATTCACTATTATCATTACTGTTTATTCCTTATGTTACCTAACGTCATAAAATATATCCTATAACCTGTCCAGGGAACATATGTATGTTGTAAAAAAAAGCACGAAAATCGAGTGATAAGTGCACTAACGGACAGACAAACAGACAGACAGAGAGACGTTGCATTTTATATATATTATAGAAAATTATAAATAACCTAGCCAGAGAACAAATATATGAATTAAAAAAAACACGTAATGCGGATAAGTGGCTCTCAAGTCATAAGCGCACTAACGGACAGACAGACAGTCAGAGAGACGTTGCATTTTTCTATATATTATATTCTTTGCTACATGATATTGTTCCATATTAAATGGTTTAAGCAGTGTATTCAAAGAGAACGCGCTAGCGGCAAACATTTTTCCGTCTTGATGTCATTATTATCGTCACTGCTTATTCTCTATGTTACCTAACGTAATAAAATATATCCTATAACCTGATCAGAGAACATATGTATGTTTTAAAAAAAAGCACGTAAATCGGATAAGTGGTTCTCGAGTGATAAGCGCACTAACGGACAGACCGACAGACAGAGAGAGAGACGTTGTCAAAATTTAACTTCCAAAACTACACGGGTCTAATTGGGCCCTCAATTGCTACATTTGTGCCAAATTTCAACTTTATATGTCAAATAGTTTAACACAAAATCCATTATGATAGACAGACAGACACCGAAGTGTTCCGTACGGAACACTAAAAATATCTCTTTCATTTTCCCGGTAATATAGGTTGTATCTATAAGAAATAAAAAAAATAAATACTTAATAATTAACAATAATTTATAAACAAGGATAACATAATGAAATAAAAATTTTCATTGTAATGGTATATCGGGTTTTTCCGAGAAAAAATCCGACTGTGATCTAACTCGAAAAGAATGTTGCATAATACTTATTTTTGCACGGACAGGTTTATTGTTATGATTTATATAAACATATACTAGCAATAAACAAAATATATATTAGAAATACATATGCTTTAATGAATAAATAAAATAGATACTTATTGATTTATTCGGTTACAACTTAACTGACAAATTAAAGTATTGAACAAAGAAAACAGAAGATTTCTCAACGCTTATTTTTGTACGCCTTTATTATTTTAAGTACGCGCAAAATTAAAGGGAAGAAATTAACATGTAAGCGAAAAGTTTTTGGTCTAGCTACTTAAAACACATTTTTTTGGCAAAATTCGACTTTATGCATCAACATAATTTCCTTCGAGAGCGATACAATCAGTCCAACGCTTCTCTAACATTTCTATACCTTTGTTGTAAAAGGATTTGTCTTTACCTTCAAAATAAGCCTCAGTTTCAGCGATTACTTCATCATTGGAGCCAAATCTCTTTTCTGCGAACATTTTTTTGAGGTCTACGAATAGATAATAGTCGCTGAGGGCCAAATCTGGAGAATACGGTGGATGAGGAAGCAATTAGAACTCCAATTTATGTAATTTTGACATCGTAGTCACCAATAATAGTCCCTATTGATGGAGGCCGACTGTTGTGTCTCTAGTGGCTTCGGGTGGCGTCCACTCAGCTGATTGCCGATTTGATTGCGGTGTGTAGTGGTGGATCCATGTTACATCTATTGTCACATATACAAGAATGGAGGCTGTAACTGGGGTAAAGATCCACAGGAAGATTCCAAACAAAATGGATAGATGAACTAAAAGGAGCTGCTGGTTTAGGATGGATCAGAAAGACGCGGAATCGAGAAGGATGGAGAAAAGAGGAAGAGGTCTATGTCCGATATTGGATGAAAGATAGATAGAGATATATGTTTAAACTATACAAAGTCTTAAAGATTGGGTTACATGCCATTATGTTTGATATTTATTTTTACTTGCTCAGCTCGAAAAAACTTTATTTTAATTTTCGAATCAAAGTCAACTAAAGATTACCATGAGGAGAAGACAGCTGATGTTTCTGAGGAGTACTTTCAACAAATGATTGAATATATACCAGCAGAATCAGTTATAGTATTAGATAATGTCCCATACCATTCTCGGTTATTAGAACGACTTCCGACAAATTCATGGAAGAACGTGGATATTTTTCAATGGATAAGAGACAAAAATCTCAAACATAAAGATGGTATGTTAAAAGCGGAACTTCTCAAAATTGCGAAACAAAATAAGGCACAATTCAAGAAATACGCAGTCGATGAGGTGACAAAGGAACGGAATATCACAGTGCTTAGATTACCTCCATATCCTTGCGAATTTAGGCACAAATGAAAGGTTTCGTTGTAAGGGAAAACACCACGTTCAAACTTCAAGACGTAAGGCAATTACTACTCGCCGGAATAGAGAGGATCAAAGAGGATAATTGGAAAAATGCCATTCGACATGTTATAGAAAAAGAAAACAAAATGTGGAAACTTGACGAATACATAGAAGAAACTGTGGAAATAGAACCCTTAATTATCGATTTAAGAGAAGTCGAGCCTTCAGATTTTGAAGATGACGATTGTTTTTGATTGTAATTAAAGTACTTATATATCGTCAATTGTGAATTTGTATATATACAGTTGTGATCAGAATAATAGCAGTGGCTCATTAAAAATTACTAAAACTGTTGAAACTTATCAACTGTGCTGAGATTTCAACAAAAAATATGTATATAAAAATAAATATAAACAAAGTATTTACGTTTTTTGTAGCAGGAGATGAATTTTGCTTGGTCAAAATAATAGCAATGTTCGCTTAACACTGGTGTGTTTCAAACCTAAATGGTTTTTGCTCCTTGTGTTCGGTTAAATTGTCAAATTTAGAATAGTTTTGTGTCAGATCCATCAACACTTTTCCTGTTTTCAATATAACTATAGGAAGGAAGAAGCACTGTTCTCAAGAAAAACGTTAATTGATAAGAAAATTGCGTCGTGATGGAAAATCTTACATGCGCGGTCGTAAACGCAAAACTACATCCAGACAGGACACACTTATAGTTCAAGCTTCAAAAGCAAACCCATTTGCTTCATCAACACAACTTCAGGAGATTGTGGGAGTGGATGTAACTTCTAGGACGATACGACGACGACTTAAAGAAGCAAAGTTACCAACAAGAAGTCCGCGTAAGGTACCCTTGTTAAAGAAAAGACACAGAAAGAGGCGATTAGAGTTCGCGAAGGAACATATTGAATGGCCTCTATTTAAATGGCGTAATATACTGTGGTCCGACGAAAGCACAATTGTATTATTTGGAAATGTAGGCCGCAGAACATACGTTAGATGCCCTTTAGGAACCGCATGTCAGCCTCAGTACACTATTAAGACAGTTAAACATGAAGGTTCAAAAATAATGGTATGGGCATGTTTCTCCTACTTCGGAATAGGGCCTATATTTTGGATTAAAAACATAATGACCGCCAGTGTTTATGTTGAAATTTTACAGGACGTTATGTTGCCCTATGCAGAATATGAAATGCCACTTAAATGGGTTTTTATGCATGACAATGACCCAAAACATAGCAGTCGATTATGTAAACAATTTTTAGAAAAGGAAAAAATTAAATTGGCCAACTCAAAGCTCAGATCTGAACCCGACAGAAAATCTGTGGGACGATATTAAAGATAGCGTAGCACGTGAAAAACCTAAGAATCAAGACGACTCTGGGCTGTAATCAGAGATTCTTGGAAAAGCATTCCTGTTTTTAGATGTCAAGATTTGGTTAACTCTATGCCACGACGTTGTGATGGTGTCATAGCCAATAAAGGGTTCACGAGGCTGGTTTGAAAAGTCCGTGCAAAGTCCGAGGTTTAGTTAGTAGCATCCCTTGAATTAACGCACACCAAGTTTCAGCCATATTGGTCTATTTCTTTGTGTTTGGCATTCGTGTGAATCAAGGAAGTCGAGTGATTTTCAAGAAATGGACGAAAAAGAATTTCGTGTGGTGATTAAACATTACTTTATGAAAGGCAAAACGCTTCAGGAGACTAAAGAGAAGCTTGATAAACATTATGGTGACTCTGCACCTTCGATTACAGTTTATAAGTGGTTTCAAAATTTTCTGACTGGCCATATGGGTACAAGTGACGCTGAACGTTCTGGACGGCCTGTGGAGGTTACGACTCCAGAAATCATTGATCAAATCTATGATATGGTGATGGATGACAGAAGAGTTAAGGTGCGTGAGATTGCTAGTGCTCTGGGCATCTCGACTGAACGGCTACATAATATTTTGCATAAACATTTGGACATGAGAAAGCTATCCCTAAGATGGGTGCCGCGATTGCTCACGCTTGACCAAAAACGGAATCGTGTGAAGTGTTGCAAGGATGGTTTGCAGCTGTTCCAGAAGAATCCGGAGGACTTTAAGCGTCATTTCGTCACTGTGGATGAAACATGGATACATTACTATACTCCTGAGACTAAACAACAATCTAAACAATGGGTTACCAAGGGGGAATCTGCACCAAAAAAGGAGAAGACCGTTCCTTCGGCCGGAAAGGTTATGGCGACTGTCTTTTGGGATTCGCAAGGGATAATCCTCATCGACTATCTGGAAAAGGGTAAAACTATTACAGGTGAATATTATTCATCGTTATTGGACCGGTTGAAAACCGAGCTGCAAGAAAAACGTCCGCGATAGGCCCACAAGAAAGTCCTTTTCCATCACGATAACGCACCAGCACACGCCTCAGCAGTTGTGGTCGCAAAATTAATGGAAATAGGATTTCAACTCGTTTCACATCCCCCCTATTCTCCAGACTTGGCTCCCTCGGACTACTATTTGTTCCCCAATTTGAAGAAATGGCTGGCGGGACAAAGATTTTATTCAAACGAGGAGGTGATTGCAGACACTAATGGATATTTTGCAGACTTGGACAAATCCTATTATTCGGAAGGGATCAACAAACTAGAAAAATAAAAAAAGGTTTACCCCAAACACATAAGAAGTTTTTTATTTTTGCACGGACTTTTCAAACCAGCCTCGTACAATTAAGTATTAGGTGTGTCTGATGCTCATAAAAGAAAAATATTGTTAATTAGTTGTACAGTTTTTTTTAACAGTAATTTTAGTAAAACACTGCTACTATTTTGTCCACCATAATTTTTAGAAATTTGTCGCTTTTTTTTTGATTTTTAAGAATTTAATTAATTAGCCTTATATTACTTGGATGCATCTTACGTGGGCTTCAAAGTTACCATATTTATGTTTTAGTTGTTCTATTAAAAAAACTCAATAAATATGTTTTGATAAAAATTTAGTAAGCACTGCTATTATTTTGACCACAACTGTACATACATCTATAGATTAAAAAATTTTTGATAATAAATCTTGTATTTCTATAACTTAAGATAATTTTATTTATTAAACACTAAAAGCAGGGTACGCTCGGACGGCTATGCTACCAATGAACCCTCATTTACAGTTTGTGACTCTATTCTGTATCAGAGGTTTTCTGTCTAAAATAGGGGGAACCCTTAAAAATAATTCAAAACAGGTAGCAAAATGCATGAGAAATGTCTTTTTTTTTTTTGGGCGCACCCCATTGCATCTGCAATGGGAGAATTCTGCTATCAACTCCAAACAAATACACTTTAAGTATGGTGAAAATTTACAAGTCAGACAATACACAAAAAGTATAGCATTAACGTTATATCGTTAGAGCAACAGATCCCTAATATTATTATAATAAAAAAAAGTAACATCTAGACGACGATATTACGATATCTTTTCCATTTTTGCGATAAAACCCTGTGCTTAAATAAGTTTATTGTTTAAACATAAGTATTATTTTTCATTTTAGCAGTAGTCGTTATAAAGGAGGCCATTATATAAGTTACATTCCTCTTTTATCTTTATGCAAAATACACACAATTTACTGCTTCCAGAAATACTTAATCGGTGGACACAGCTTTGCTGAGCCAACGGAAAATATTTTGTATTGAATTATAAAAATGTAATAATCGTCTGTCTGATTACCTACAAAACTTATAATCTATATATATCATATCAAAAATTTAAATAAAATGATTATCTAAAGCGAAGCCATCGGACTGTTAATGGCATACCCACTAATAACCCGATGATACAACAATTTGGCTATAGAGATATGCCATGCCAATCTCAGTATATTAAGTGACATATATAATACTCTGTATCATCATCATCATCATTATCATCAGCTATGCAGTCCATCGTCGGACATAAGCATATCCTAAGTACGTCCATCTTCTTCGGTTTTGGGCCTTGTTTATCTGGTTTTATCCCACTAGTCTTTTGATGTCGTCAGATCATCGGATTTGCGGGCGTTCTCTACTTCTTTTCTCATTCCAGGACCTCCAGTTGATTTCTTTATGGGTTCATTGATTATATTATCAGAGAGTCTTGCGATATGACCCACCCATCTCCACTTCAACCTGCTTATCCTCTCAGCTACATCAGTTATCTTGGACTTTCCTCGAATTTCTTCATTAGTCAGCCTATCCCTCAACGATATTCCCAACATCCTCCTTTCCATCGCTCGTTGAACTACTTGTAGGCGATTTATAATTTCTTGATTCAAAGTCCACGTTTCCGTTCCGTATGTCAATACTGGCAACAGGCATTAATCAAATTTGTTCGCTTTTAGTGTACTTGGGACATTGAAAAGGAAGATGTTCCCGCAATCAGCCAAACGCCGACTAAGCCAATGATATTCTCCTTGATAAATCCGCGCTTTCAAGTTTTTGGATATTACTACTTTTTGTCCAAGATATATGTATGTATAAATCCGTTCTTGTGATTTTGGCGTCTTCAATGTTCAGTACTGCTTTTTTTATCATAGTCGTCATGTATCATGAACATGGTTTTGGCCATATTTATCTTCAGACCAATCTCTCTGGACTAATTGTTAAGTTCGTTCATCATTTCTTCCATTTTTTTTTTTTGTTGTTAGATATAAGCACAATATCATCGAATAGCAAATGATTGAGTTGTTCTCCTCCTATATATATTATATACATTCCATATAGCATCAAATAAACGAAGCAATCCCTCTCACCTTTCTAACCTCATATGTGTTTGATAATATATATTTAAGCATAAAATTTGTTTATTATCTCAACAAGACGCAAAAGAAAAACTGTGATAATGAGATTAGAAATATACAAGATTTATCGACCTTAACCCTTTTTACCCCGTTTTCTCTCACTCAAAAACTATAAGGTTTCATTCCAACATCAAGTATCGAATTTTCACTCGGTATCTCATGACATACGAGAGTGACAACTAGCGTTGCCAGGTGTTCCGATTTGCGCGGGACGTCCCGATTTTCCGGGGGTCTGTGGACACGTTCCGATTCACCCTTGATCGGGACGCTGAATGTCCCGATTTTGGAACAATCGGTAATTATAATACGAGGCTGGTTTGACAAGTCCGTGCAAAAATAAAAACTACTTATGTGTTTGGGGTAAATCTTTTTTATTTTTCGACATAATCTCCTTTTAGGCTTATACACTTCGTCCAACGATGTTCTAGTTTGTTGATCCCTTCCGAATAATAGGATTTGTACAAGTCTGCAAAATATCTATTAGTGTCTGCAATCACCTCCTCGTTTGAATAAAATCTTTGTCGCGCCAGCCATTTCTTCAAATTGGGGAACAAATAGTAGTCCGAGGGAGCCAAGTCTGGAGAATAGGGGGGATGTGAAACGAGTTGGAATCCTATTTTCATTAATTTTGCGACCACAACTGCTGAGGTGTGTGCTGGTGCGTTGTCGTGATGGAAAAAGGACTTTCTTGTGGGCCAATCGCGGGCGTTTTTCTTGCAGCTCGGTTTTCAAACGGTCCAATAACGATGAATAATATTCACCTGTAATAGTTTTAACCCTTTTCCAGATAGTAGATGAGGATTATCCCTTGCGAATCCCAAAAGACAGTCGCCATAACCTTTCCGGCCGAAGGAACTGTCTTCGCCTTTTTTGGTGCAGATTTCCCCTTGGTAACCCATTGTTTAGATTGTTGTTTGGTCTCAGGAGTATAGTAATGTATCCATGTTTCATCCACAGTGACGAAACGACGCTTAAAGTCCTCCGGATTCTTCTGGAACAGCTGCAAACCATCCTTGCAACACTTCCCACCATTCCGTTTTTGGTCAAGCGTGAGCAATCGCGGCATCCATCTTACGGATAGCTTTCTCATGTCCAAATGTTTATGCAAAATATTATGTAGCCGTTCAGTCGAGATGCCCACAGCACTAGCAATCTCACGCACCTTAACTCTTCTGTCATCCATCACCATATCATGGATTTGATCAATGATTTCTGGAGTCGTAACCTCCACAGGCCGTCCAGAACGTTTAGCGTCACTTGTGCCCATATGGCCAGTCCGAAAATTTTGAAACCACTTATAAACTGTTCTAATCGAAGGTGCAGAGTCACCATAATGTTTATCAAGCTTCTCTTTAGTCTCCTGAGGCGTTTTGCCTTTCATAAAGTAATGTTTAATCACCACACGAAATTCTTTTTCGTCCATTTCTTGAAAATCACTCAACTTCCTTGATTCACACGAATGCCAAACACAAAGAAATAGACCAATATGGCTGAAACTTGGTGTGCGTTCATTCAAGAGATGCTACTAACTAAATATGACCTCGATACGCGCCGGTGGTGCCATCTCTCGGACTTTGCACGGACTTTTCAAACCAGCCTCGTAAGTTCAAACTTCGCGAGTATCGTTTGGTGACTGCGAATAGCGCGATAGACGTATCACAT
The DNA here is from genome assembly GCA_019049505.1 of Pachyrhynchus sulphureomaculatus. Taxonomy (NCBI): domain Eukaryota; kingdom Metazoa; phylum Arthropoda; class Insecta; order Coleoptera; family Curculionidae; genus Pachyrhynchus; species Pachyrhynchus sulphureomaculatus. The sequence goes on from CM032448.1 coordinate 1,354,532, forward strand.
TGTCCCGTTTTGTTATGTTTAAATAACCGGTCAAATGCAAATCGGACTTGCGCAATTAGTGTTCCGTACGTTGATTGCTTTTAAAATAAAATTGTTTGTTACGGAAGTAGAAAACGTTCAGTGACTTCACAAAACACATCTCAAACGAGTTTTCAATCTTCCTGATCTTTACTGAAAACTGGTGACCTTGAAATCGTTGTTTTTAGATAAATGGCTAAAGGTAATGCAATTCTAATAATTTTCGTTCAATCGGCGCCCTGTGAAGAATATTCCAGAATTTTTTCAAGATTTTTTGATCAGTACTATTCGAGATAAGGAGGGGAGACGGCGATTTTTCGCACTTTTTTAAAAATAATACAAAGATAAGTGTACGCAAGTATTACGTTATATATATTTTTGAACTCGTCTTTTTAAATGCTTTCATTTGACACCCCACAAAATTTCACTTCCGATTTCACCTCCAAAACTAACTCCTTAAGTCAAAATTTATCTTTGAAAACTCCACGGTTTTGATGAGGCCATCAGTTCTTATATTAGTGACAAACGTCAACTTTATATGTCAAATAGTTTCGAAGAAAATCGGGTCTGACAGACAGACAGACGGACATGGACACCGAAGTGATCTTATAAGTGTTCCGTACGGAACACTAAAAAGTTTATCGCCGTTAGTTACCAAATAGGGACTGCCAATTGTACTACTCGATCATTATTTTCACCACTTAACAATAAAAATACCGTCTGATTTATAAAAAGCTTGTTTTCTTTTGTTGTCCCGATTAGATAACTAAAATCCCGATTTTTTTAACCTTCCGCCTCGAAATTTGGCATACCGGACCTAGGAACCCTACTGACAACAGAGCTAAAGAGAGACAGACCAATAAACAAACTGATGACTAGGGACCGGATTATATGCAACATAAAAATCTTGAAATATGCAAGAAAAATGGTTAAAATATGCATGAAAAGGGTCAAAATATGCAATATTAAATAATAATAAAAGTAGTAATTTTTAGTTTTTTATTTCAAAATCAGCATAAAATTAACAAGTTATCGACGATGTTTAAATTTAATTAACAATTATTTAACATTTTTTAAAATTATTTAACATTTGTATTCTTCTACACGTAAACAATAAGGTATTGTTCTAAATGTTGGGTAGTAAGATTGTGTCTTCGATCACTTAAAATATTTTTATAAGTGAAAAAAGACCGTTCCACATCCACTGAGGTAATTGGGCAGTATTTAAATTTGGGTGCTATGTTAGCACTTATTGTTTCTGGCAAAAGTTCACCCGTCCCATTAATAAAACCATCAATTTGACACAAAAGTTCAAAGCCTAGGTTATTGCACAAAATGTTTTCAAACTTTTCTTTAACTCTACGCGGGAATACATCTGGCACTGTAGAGTTTATTTGACGGATTTTATTCATTAACTAAATTGATTCGGTCAACGCCAAACCTCGAGTTTCAAGCTTTTTAATACCCGCAGGTATGTGGGAAAAGTGAGTGCTAATCAAAGCTATGTTTTTTTTTAATATCAGAATCATTAAATGCTTCCTTGGATTGACGAACTGCCATAGCCTCTGCACTATCAAAGTCATTTACTACACCTTTGATGGCCTCGAAATGTTCATTGTAAAATAGTACAGCTTCAATCCATGTTCCCCATCGAGTTACCACTGGTTCGGGAGGTAAAGGCACATTTGGCAGTTTCTCTTTATAGGCGTTATTACGAGCAGGTGCCTTAAGAAACACTTTCTTTGCTGATGAAATCAGTTTGTTTACATTTCCAAATGTGGATCGTACTTCTTCAGCGAGTCGATGGACTCCATGAGCAAAGCACGTCACATGAATTAAATCTGGATAAAATACTTGGAGGACTTTGGCTGCCTTAATCATGTAGGGAGCAGCATCTGAGAGAAATATAAACAATTTTCATCTGCAAAAGATTCAGGAAATATTTTTCTAATATCCTCATTCACAAATCTGGCGACCGTAAAATGATTTGTCTTGTCAAGGTCTTTGCAGGCCACCAAATAGGGAGAAGAAGGCTCTAATCTTAATTTAATTAATTAAATTCGCAATATAGAAACCACACCTGTCGGTAATTTCATCAGCTGAAATCCAAATAATGTCATCCAAATATCCTTAGAAACAAACTACTTATCACTTAATATCCCGACCAAGCAACAAAGGAATAAAATACCGTCGTAATTTTGGGTATTCCCTTGGCACTATAACCTAATCGATGTTTAGACTATTGCAGGTAATTTTCCGGCAATAAGATCGGTTCCAAACGGCGACATTAACAATACCCTGAGCAATTCAATTGTCTAGTAATACCGAGAAATATTGTAAATATAGGGAAAATATGCATCACTACTAGATTTTGGGTAAAATATGCAATGATCGGTGAGAATGGTCTAAAATATGCAAATGCATATGAAAATATGCAAATGCATATAATCGGGTCTCTACTGATGACAATAGGGAACTATTTTTTTCGTTATCGGGGGATCCTAAAACGTAAAAAAATGCAAAAATCTCAGACGGTGATTTTTACACGAACACAATACTTCCTTTTAGCAAAGGAAGCAAAAGCAGATCGTGCAATATATAAAAATCGTATTTACCTTCTTGATCCAGCCTTTTACAGCAACATTACTGTAGGGTACATCATAAATATCTCGATGACTATCCGATACTCCTGCCATTCCGAATACGGTAAATTACCGTCATTTAAAAACAATTTCCCTCGAAAATAATGATTTTATTTAAAAGCAATAACAAAAAGCAACCAATAATAATGGAATTCCACCGTCGGTATACGTAGCGTCGTGGCAGCAGCCGTACGAAACTCGTTTGAATAACTTGGCCCAAAAACCAATAAAACACTCTTGATTTAGTGCCCCGTGACTTTTACTACGCCAGTTAAGACTTTTACCCCCCCGCGTGAAAATTAACTCGACTCTTCGATTTTTTTAGCGAGAAATAATTTCTTCGCGCCTTATTTGAATAAAAGCGAGTGCGCGGTTGCCAAATGTTGGTCGAGCAAACAAAATTTTTAACAGCTAGTAAATCTGCGCATACTTACGTTAAAACGCGATAACACACCTAACTTGTCCTGGAAATTGGTTTACTGGATCGACTGCTATCAAATCGGCCAAATGTGTGGTGTTATCAGACTTCAAAACTTTAAAAAAGTCGTCGTTTTCCCACCTGTAAGGGCAAGGCAAATAAATAACGTAATAATAACAGTTGAATATTTTTAAAACTTTTATACTTTAGTATCATAATCACATATAACCTGTAATTAAAATTAATAAATATAAGTGGCAACACGGCAATTTTTACTTCTCGACAACAGGCCAATAATTTAGTTTCCTTAGCTGAGTCGCACAGAATTAGCGTTAGGTAATTTTTTGCATAAGTTTGTAATTCATTCCACTTTTCTTTTTGTGGGAGTTGAGTTTCGGATCGCGAAGTGTGTGCATGTGAAACGAACGCCCGGCAATAGTCAACTCGTTCAACGAGCATTATTACGGTAGTGTTTCGATCTATTTAATTATTTCGTCGATTGAAAATGAGAGGGACATGAAATAAAGCAGAGTGTAGTGTTAGAATTAAGACAATAAGTAAAAAATTTTGAGGTTTATGAGAATAATTCTGTATAATAAGCGACGACCTTGATCGTTTTACTGTTTATAGTGATAAGAAGTATAAACAACAGTTTTTTTCTTTTTCTCCCGTGTTTGAAAATGGAATATATGAGGAAGACACGTAAAGTTTTTATAACAGAAAGAACAATGGATAGCGATAATTATACATCAGAAGACTCAAAAATAGGAAGAGTCGAAGAAAAAGAAGAGCCAATAGGATTATTCAAGAAGAGTAAAAAGCTGATAAGCACACTACAGAAAGAGAAAAATGAAAGAGTAGTAAGATAGACAATTGGTAGAAATGATCAGAGAGTTAATGTCAGATATAAAGGATATAAAACAAGATCAGAAGAGATACCAATAAGAGTTGAAGGAATTAAGAAAGGAGAATGAAGTATTGAAGCGAATAGCTAACCAGATCAAAGATATGATAAAAATAGGAGCGACTATATACAAGATAGAACTTGGAAACACGGGGGATACAGAAGTTGTGATGAAAAATAAAAAACAAACTGAGAAACCTAAAGAGAGAAAGTTTATATAAAAATGATTTAACAAAAGATGAATGGGAAATTGAAAAGAAATTGAAGCATACAGCAGAGAACGAGAGAAAGAATGGAAAAAGGGTGAAAATAGGATACCAAAAAATCGTAATGGAAGGAAGAGAATATAAATAGGACATTGAGGAAGAAAAACTGAAAGAACCAATAAAGAATTCTACGACCATCAAGTCAAAAAAACTGAGAAAAAGGAGAGAGATAGGTAGATTGACGACGACCCTGGCAAAGATAAAAGATACGGAAAACAGGACTAGTAAAAGGAATATAAATAAGAAGATAATCAAAGAAATAGATAGAAAGAAAGAAATGGGAAATAATTATCGAGTTATTAGATTGAGAACACGGAATAATAGGGGTATAAACGGAAAAGAGGATGAACTAACAGAAGAACAAATGCACTATGTAGGAATCACAAAAAAAGAAAAGAAAGGAAATGGATGCAAAAAATTAGAAGGAAATATCATAAAAGAAGAAGACAAAATTATGGAAATATGAAGGGAATACTGGAAAGATCTATCAGATGGGAATGACAGAGCATACAAAAATCAACATAGAGACATAATACCGGAACAAGATATAGAACTCACACAAACAGAAGAAACTAATACAGAAGAAACAAAAGGGGCAATCGGCATTTTAAATAGGATGGAAGGATATAGAAGGAAATATGGAAAAGACAAATATAGAATAACTCAACTCCACGGGCCTTACACTCCTAAAAAAAGGGGTAGAAAGGCATAAGAATTAAGTAAGTAAGTAAGTTCTTTTTGTTCGTATCGCTCTCATTAAAATTTTAAAGAGATGCGTGATTCGGCTTTATTACCGAACTATATCTTTTATATGTCATGCAAGCAAAATTATACTCCACATCATCCAAGAACGATGGAAACCAATTCTCTTGCCTCAGATTCCCCAAGAACAGGCAGGTTTTGTACCCGGTAGAGGCACAAGAGAACAGCTAATCAATGTGAGACAAATGATAGAAAAGTTCTACGAATATAACGTTCCTGCCGTGTTCTGTTTCCTTGATTATACAAAGGCCTTCGACACAGTACAGTGGGATCACTTATGGAGAATTCTTTAAGAAATGGGGACACCAAAGCTTCTTAATCCACAAATTATACAGCAACAACATCGCTTATGTTAGAGTTGAGAAAAATCTGTTTGAGTCATTCCAAGTCGGAAAGGGGGGGGTGAGGCAGGGTTGTATCCTATTCCCACTACTCTTCAATATATATGGTGAATTGATTATCTGCAAAGCGACGGAAGAGTGGAATTGAGGGGTATCAGTAGAAGGCAAATAGTTCTCGAAGTTAAGATACGCTCATGATACTACAGTAATGGCTAACTCCAAAGAAAAAAAGGTTGCACTGCTGCATCGAATCGAAAAGGTTAGCGCAAATGTCTCTTTCACCAAATCTTCTTATAGCAGATCGAGCTAAAATTTGGCCTCCTCTAAACAAAATCAACTATATACCACTGAAGACAGATATTATATACTTAGGCTGCGAAGAAGAATTAGGAATTAAGAATTAGTTAAGAAATAAGAATTAACTTTTTTGATCATAAAATAATAAGGAGGGATGTTTTTTTTTTTTTTTTATTGGTCTAGCACACGTGCTGCAGGGAAGTCCCTAAAGCGCTCCAGGAGCGGCACGAGTGCGAAAAAAAGCGATTCACGTTGTTCTTGAATCGCTGTAAATTGTACTCGGTGGGAAACACAGCGCTGGGCAAATTATTCCAAAGGGATGACGTTCTCCATATAAAAGATTGCTTGAAAAGCGTCGTACGCGGAGTAAGTAACAAGCTGAACCTCATACGGATGCGAAGCACCAGCGCGACGTGTATTTTCTAACATGCACCGCTTTGGGAGGAATTAAGCGGGCTACATCCTTCGAACACTTTCCATGAAATACTTGTAGAACAGACTCAAGTCGCCAACCGTTCTTCGATGTTTCAGCGAATCAAGGCCGCCGGTCAATTCCGGGTCCCCAATCAGACGGACCGCTCTTCTCTGAACAGAATCCAACAAATGCAGTGTATGTTTGGGAGCGGAGCCCCAAACGTGGGAGCAGTATTCCATAGTTGATCGAATTTGGGCTTTGTAAAGAATTAACAGTTGCTGTGGGGTGTAAAGCTTTCTGGTTCTAAATAGTATTCCCAACTTTTGAGAAGCTCTCCTTGCTATGCCTGCAACATGTTCATGCCAAGACATATTTGCTCCCAAACTAACGCCCAACAAATTGAGCGACGATGCTAGGGGAATGGAGTGCCCCGACATAACTATGTCGGGTTCAGCAACGTTAACTTTTTTAGAAAAAAACTGCCGCTTGGGTTTTTGTAGCGTTTAAATTCCACTTGGTTACTGTCACACCCAAGATAGAATTTCTTCCAGGTCTTTGTTAAGTTGAACGACTTCCTGCTGTCTGCGGATATTCGCCTGAGCAGCCGATGTCCGAGCGTTCAAGGTGAATGAAGAGACAAGCGTACTGTCATCTGCAAAGCTATAGATTGGATTCCCGGTCTTTTCCAGCAGATCGTTAATGTAAATGAGAAAGAGAGTAGGAGACAGTATGGAGCCCTGGGGCACACCGGCGTTGATAGTGAGGGTGTTAGAAAGAAATCCGTCGACCGCCACTCGTAAAGAACGCTCTCTGAGGAAACATGAGAGCCACAAACAGAACCTTTCAGACATACCATAAGAGCGCAACTTAGCCAACAGTCCATCGTGCCAAACACGGTCGAATGCCTTGGATATGTCAAGAGCAACCGCTCGAGATTCTCCAAAGTGTTCAATTGCGTTGTTCCAAACATGTGTTACATAAGTCGGAAGATCTCCTGTTGATCTATGTTTACGAAAACCATATTGGTGATCGCTAATAATATTGAATCGTTCAAGATATTTTAGAAGATGCTCATTGATAACCTTTTCCATGACTTTTGATATTATTGAAAGCAGTGCAACTGGTCGGTAGTTATTTGGCAAGGTCTTCTTACCTTTTTTAGGTATCGGCTGAACCGTGGCACATTTCCAGCAGGACGGAAATATTCCCTTTCTGTAGGATAGGTTTAAAAAGTCTACAGAAAACTGGTGTTAGTTCCCTTGCACAGTTTTTGAGAACTATGGCAGGTATTCCGTCAGCGCCAGAAGCCTTCTTGGTGTCTAGCTTCATTAAAATACGCTTTATGATGCGCTGTCTGAAGACAACATCGGTCGGATGGTATGGAAAAGTTGCTGATCGGGGGGAAAGCCGACGGTAGAAGAAAAAAGAGGTAAATCTCCCAACAGATACATCGATCAGATCATGTCGACAACGCACTTGGAGTTACCGAAGATGATGAGAAGTGTCAAAAATAGAGAAGCCTAGAGGACTGTTGTAAATTCTGTGTAACAACGCAATAGAGGTCTCGACACTCGGAGCCCAGCAACGATGCGAGAGAGGGAGAGTGATTTGGCAGGAAGCGTTTTCATTGATGGCTGGTGATTGTTTCCTCTTCAGTTTAAAATCTTCTTGATAACTAGTAAACAGAAAGTATCCCGGAATTGACAATGTCATTACTTTCGTCGTTCTTATCCGAGATATCTTGAAATATACTCAAGCTAAAGTCAAGGGACGTTACTCTGGAAGATGATCATTCATAGTGTAATAAGCATTGACTTTTTCTACTCACGTAAATTAGCAGCAAATAGAGCAAATGTCCCATATCTTTTGCAGTTTTTAATTCAACAAGTGTGCAAATCTCAAAATGAAGCCATGGTGACCAATACATGTATATATATAAAAGGCTTGCCAAGCAAGTTGATGCAACGGAAATGTTTACTAATATTGATGCAAGCTCTCCTAGTTATGAACAAGATTTCAGAATTGTAAATTCTTTTACATAAAAAAGAAAACTACGTAAATTTTTAAAATTCTATTATACTGATTGATGCTGGATATGGAATTGAATCTTGAAATTAAAAAGAATTATTATTAAACGTTAAATTATCCAGTTTAAAAGTTAGTTCTTCATCTCATAGGTTAAAATAAGTTTCCTCAATAATTATAAGTTATATGGCAGTTGCAAATGGAAGTGCTGCAGTATGCTTCGATGTAAGGTAGGTTTTCACCTTTGATCTAACGGGTCAATAAATGCTAGAAACGGACCACTGTCTTAGCTGGATTAGATCAAAATAGGAGAAAAAAATAAATAAACTGCTTCTTTTAATCTGAGAAAGTTAGTGCCTGTCTGTTTATAAAAGAAACGCAAGACAGACCAGCAATATGTAATTAATACTTCATACACAAAGTATAATACGTAACTACACAAAATCAAGCAAGATTTTGAAGTCTGCGCAAGCCGCGTTTTCATGTATGGTCTCGGCGTTGTTCCGTAAGCTGTAACCTGTTGATGCGTTAGTGTCTTGTTTTATAACGCATATCCATAAAACTGTTTTCTCAATTCGGGGGCTTCTCACATGATTCTTGTTTTGGAGTGGCTTTTTAGTTGCAGCTGTTGAAATCGATTTTATGGCCTCTCGTAAAGTGGTGTGAGTTGATGTAATTTATTGCAGATACTAACCTTGTATTCCTCGAACTTTGTAGATATCTTTCTGTTAGTTTGTCTGTGTAAACCTAGTTGCAACTGCCACGTGAAATGTTTTTTTTTTTAACAAAAAACCATAGAAATTTCTCTTAAAACGGATACAGCTGCATTGATATTCGTTTTCCTCAGTAAATTAATTATTAATTATATTATATATATATATATATAATATATATATATATATATATATATATATATATATATATATAATTTAATTAATTATTTAGCTTTATTTTAGGGAAAACATGAAATTTTATTTAGGAGTTTTGGTTTAACGATCGCCGCGTGAATATTTTTGAGGGTCAATTTTCTGGTCTGTTACGTGGAGAAGATTCTAGTGAAAATCCGACCGATTTTGAGGATGGCAGATAGACATATAAAAACTATATATATATATATATATATATATATATATATATATATATATATATATATATATATATATATATATATATATATACAGTCCCTGGCCAAATTATTAGACGCACTGTATTTTTTTTAGTAATTTTATGTTTATTAAGAGTTTTTTATGCAATAATGGTATATTTAAAAACTACAATATTATTGATTTTTATTTAAAAGAATTGTTGTAGACTACATATTTGTATTTATTTTTAACATATGGCAACACTGTGTTGACAAAGTGATACATGAACGTAAACAACTACAAACCTGTATCAGTCGCGATCGAAATCGAGTCAGGTACGGACGTGTTTCTGTGGCTATATGGACTGTGATTGTTTGTTTAACAGTTTTATACTACTCAGTTATTAGTTTATTTTGTATGCAGTGTTTTAAAAAAGTAATTGGACTATTTTCATTATGGGTAGAAAAGGCAACCTTTCACCACGTAAAAAAGCTGAAGTGAAGGCCCTTGTGATTGCGAAAACATTTACAAACCGAGAAATATCACGAAGATTGGAGGTTTCTGAAGCTAGTGTTCGACGCATAAAAAAGAAAATTGAGTCAGGGAAGGAATTAAGCCCGAAAAGAAAGAAAAGATGCGGTAGAAAACCAATTTTCACTCCACGGTCAGAGAGATGTTTGAAGAAAATTTGTGTAGAAAACAGATTTGCTACCACAAAGGTAATAAAATCACAACTCCAGGATGCTAGCTTCTGAGCGCACTGTTCGAAGAAAATTGAAAGAATTAGATTTTAAGGCCTGTCGCCCCGCCAGGAAGCCCAAGTTAACAGCTGCAATGAAAGCAAAGCGCCTGAAGTGGGCCAAACAATGGCAAGACAAAGATGTGGACTTCTGGAGATCGGTAAGATACAACAATTTAATTAATAATTGATACATTATTATTATTTTCAGTTAAATAAAGCAAATAAACATGGAAGTTTATATATTTTTCCTATTTTTGACAGGTCTGCTTCAGTGACGAAAGCACATTCGAAATTTTGCAGAATAAAGCTCAGTATGTGCGTCCTCGTCATGGAGAAAAGTTTCATCCTGATTGTGTCGTCCCGACGGTTAAACATCCCACCAAAGTGATGATTTGGTCAGTCATCAGCGGCAAGGGCACTGGACGTCTGTACGTCGTCAAAGGAATAATGAGGCAAGATCAGTACAAAGAAGTATTACAAAATCGATTGATTCCGCAGCTTAGAGAGTGGTTTCCAAATGGGGAACCATTCACTTTCATGCAAGATGGAGCTCCCTGCCACACTGCTCGGTCTGTTAAAGCTTTTTTGATAGCGGCTACAGGTGGCTCAACTAAATATTGACTTTTACTAACATTAATTTCACTTTTCTTTAAAACTTAATAAACTTATGCTTTTCTAAATTAATGCTGTTTTATTTATGTCAAATAAATAGGTAATTGATTGGATAATATAAAAATAAAAACAAATCAGTTTAAAATAATAAAACGGTACAATATCACTCGGTAATTAATATTTTACATGAAATCTTGCAGTGCGTCTAATAATTTGGCCAGGGACTGTATATATATATATATATATATATATATATATATATATATATATATATATATATATATATATATACAGTCGACACTGTTTATAGTGAAACTCTATATAGTGAAAAACTCTTTATAGTGCAATTTTTTCAAGACCTAGAATATTTTAATGAAATTTCATGTAAAAAGCCCTGCATATAGTGAATCTGTAAAATAGTAACACTCTATATAATAAAAAATTTTTACCGGAATTTTATGTATAAATTTTTATGCATTTATTGAGATCTTGGCCATTTCGGGTTTCTCATTTTTATCTAACATTAGCACGAATTCCACTTTTATGACGCATTCTTTTGAAAAGGTTCTTAACGCGTTTTATAACGCCTAAAGGTTGGCAATAAATCGGGTAGATTTCTGTGAGAAACCCGGGAATAACCCATTTTTATAGAAACCCGGGGAAAAACCCATTTTATAGTCGAGGCTTAGTAATTCGCAAATTCAGGTTCAGTTTCTTTTTGTTTAAGGATCAAGTAAGATGTCCAAGCTAGTGTGTTTAAGTTTAGCTGAGAAAAATTAAAGTTTTGAAGGAAGTTGATAAAGGCTGCAAAAAAATTGATGTTGCTGCAAAATTTGGTGTTTCTCCAAGTTGCGTCTCTCTGATAATAAAAAGTCGCGACAGTATCATCAAGAAACCTAGTGTTCCAAGCAGTCGAAAACGAGTACGTGTGAGTACTGACGAGGATGTAAATGAAGCAGTTTTACGATGGTTTCAAGTGGCCTGTACGCATCAAAACGTACCAATATCAGGTAATTTAATATAGCAAAAGGCTCTACAATTTGCTAAAGAATTTAACTGCGTTATAACTATAACAAATAGATGCTTTTACTGCACTCTACCGGCGACTTACTAAGTCATTCAAGCAGAGCTGCCAACACGGCTGGCAATTTATTTGCAGAAGCGCACCTTTCTCAAGCTTACTGCTCGAAGGCAATGCGCCATTTAACTGCGTTAATTTTCAAGCTAGTGAAGGGTGGTTGAGTGCCTGGAAGACTCGCAATTCAATTGTTTTCAACACGGTGTCTGGCGAGAGTGCAAGCGTTAGTCAGGAGGACTGTGACATTTGGACTGAAACTGTTTTAAAAAGTGCATTGAAAAAGTACGAGCCAAAAAACGTTTTCAATTGTGATGAAACCGGTTTGTTTTTTAAATGTTTGCCAAATAAAACTTTTGCTTTTAAAAGTGATAAATGTTTTGGTGTTAAAACAAGTAAAGAAAGGGTGACACTTATGGTTAGAGCAAACATGGATGGCTCAGAAAAACTGAAATTACTGCTCATAGGTAAAAGCAAAAATCCCCGTTGTTTAAAAGGAGATAAATCTCTGGAGTTAGATTACGCCAATAATAAAAAAGGCATGGATGATGATCAAAGAACTGGACACGAAAATGAAAAGCTAAAAGCGAAAGATTGTGATGTTTATAGACAATTGTCCTGCACATCCAGTTACTGTAGGTAAAAAATTAAGGAATATTGAATTGATCTTTTTTCCACCAAACATGACCTCCAAATTGCAACTTATGGCCAGGGTATTATAAAAAACATAAAACATCATTACCGAAACAGAATTGTTCACAAAATTATTAATGCGATTGATAACAACCTTCCAGTCCAAAAATTGATTACCCTTAAAGAGTGTCTAACCGAAGTCGCTAAAGTATGGAGTGAAAATGTTTCTCAGAAAACTATCGAAAACTGTTTTTCTAAAGCATGTTTTACTGAAAAAATTGACGAATGGGAAGAAGAAGACGAAATGGATCTCGCTACCTTAAAAAGACAATGGGGTATTCTACAAAAATCTGCTACCGTCGACGCAGATTTTTTACTTGAAGATTTCTTAGAAATCGACAATGATGTTGGCACGACAGATCTCCCAACTGACCAAGACATAATTGACGATATAAAAAGTATAGAAGATCATGAAGAAGAACCTGAAACCGGGTTTCAATCCGTTCGTTTAACAACGAATTTGCACGACGTTTCGCCAAAATCTCATTTAGTGCTCTTGCTGCTGTTGCTACTCGATACTACGATCTTGCTGCTGCTGCCGCTCGAAGTTAACTGAGAAACCGAAATGCGGTCGCCGTCTTTTATAGGTCGGCGTCTACGCAGATTGTAGGTGGGGGGATCGGGAGTGTTCGTCCGGGCATCGGTGTTTGCCGGCTGAGTCCCGATATCAGTGGTAATTACGGGTTCCACGCTATGCTGACATTCTCGCTGTTTTGGTTATTCCTTGGTTTAGCTAGTAGACCCTTCAATGTAGTGGAAATATTAAGTGCATCATCCCGCTTATTTAGCTGTCTGTGTTTTTTCGATTTCCAAGGCTTCTCTGACTATACAAGCTGCAGCAGCAGCAAGATCACAGTATCGGGTAGGAGCAGCAGCAAGAGCACTTGAAAATGCCAAATGAGATTTTGGCGAAACGTCGTGCAAATTCATTGTTAGACGAACGGATTGAAACCCGAAATTTTTTCACCGTTTCCGTGAAAACCTCTATTGCAGTATATATATATATATATATATATATATATATATATATATATATATATATATATATATATATACATATATATATATATATATATATATATATATATATATATATATATATATATATATATATATCCCAAACCACTGTATACATGGTTTTGTTACCTGTTTTTTAAATTTTGTTTCATTTATAGTAGTTAGAAGTTTAAGGAAAGTCAATGTTATCCGCTTGATTGTTGGTTACATGTCGGTATTGTTTTCTTGCTTTACATGTTCCCTTTTATTTTTATGAAATGTGAGTGTGGCACATATATATATATATATATATATATATATATATATATATATATATATATGTATATATGTATATATTATATATATATATATATATATATATATATATATATATATATATATATATATATATATATATATATATATATATATAATGTATATATATATATATATATATATATATATATATATATATATATATATATATATATATATATATATATATATATATATGTATATATATATATATATATATATATATATATATATATATATATATATATGTATATATATATATATATATATATATATATATATATATATATATATATACATATATGTATATATATGTATATATATATATATATATATATATATATATACATATATATATATATATATATATATATATATATATATATATATATATATATATATATATATATATATACATATACATATATTATATATTTTAAATGTGGCAACGTAGCCTGTCCATCAACCACGTAGGTAAAATATACGAAGGGGAATCGGTAAACCATTACGCAAATATAGTTTAGTTTTTCTCGGACACGGCTAATTAGAAAACTGTTTTATTGGTGCGTTTTTAAAGGTGCAAAACACAAATAGAAATAACGAATGCATTGAACTTATTGCGTTTTAAAATATACGATCACAAAAGGAAGATTAGGAAGGAATAAATATACAAATAATGGGATAACTCAAAAAGTTCTATTTATACCCATTATTATTTATTTATTTATTACTAGAGACCGGATTACATGCATTTGCATATTTTCATATGCATTTGCATATTTAGACCATTCTCACCGATTATTGCATATTTTACCTAAAATCTAGTAATGATGCATATTTTCCCTATATTTACAATATTTCTCGGTATTACTAGGCAATTGAATTGCTCAGGGTATTGTTAATGTCGCCGTCTGGAACCGATCTTATCGCCGGAACATTACCTGCAATAGTCTAAACATCGATTAGGTTATAATGACAAGGGAATACCCAAAATTACGAGGGTATTTTATTCCTTTGTTTCTTGGTCGGGATATTAAGTGGTAAGTGGTTAGTTTCTAAGAATATTTATTTGAGCGTGGATCAAATAAACAATTTTCTCAAACACGAATTTTTATTTTAAAACAAGATATCAGTTTTAACATTATTGTCGACGCGCTTGCATCAGTGTAGTCTATTTGCAATTCTTAACGTGTTGTGTTAAAGTTTAACGCGTACCATGCCACCCGCAAAAAAAGTGTCTCTTCGTGGGTAGCTGATTATCCTGGAACATTTATATATGATGGAAATGTTTTATATTGTTGAGTTTGCGAGAAAAATGTTTCGTGCATAAAAAAGTTTCAAATTGACCAGCATGTCAAGACAAGTCTTCATATCGCAGGATTGCAAAAAAAACGCCTACGACAACAACTTATAACAGCAGCAAGTAGCAGTGATTCCACTTCTATAGGCAAACAAAAAAACCACTTTAGCATGGATTTATGTTTGCAAGTAATATTCCTCTCCACAAACTTACAAATCCTACATTCAAAGATTTTCTGCGAAAATATTGCTTGAATCAAAAAATACCAGACGAATCAACACTACGTAAAAATTACGAGGCTGGTTTGAAAAGTCCGTGCAAAAATAAAAACTACTTATGTGTTTGGGGTAAACCTCTTTTATTTTTCGACATAGTCTCCTTTTAGGCTTATACACTTCATCCAACGATGTTCTAGTTTGTTGATCCCTTCCGAATAATAGGATTTGTCCAAATCTGCAAAATATCCATTAGTGTCTGCAATCTCCTAATCGTTTGAATAAAATCTTTGTCCCGCCAGCCATTTCTTCAAATTGGGGAACAAATAGTAGTCCGAGGGAGCCAAGTCTGGAGAATAGGGAGGATGTGAAATGAGTTGGAATCCTATTTCCATTAATTTTGCGTTGTCGTGATGGAAAAGGACTTTCTTGTGGGCCAATCGCGGGCGTTTTTTCTTGCAGCTCGGTTTTCAAACGGTCCAATAGCGATGAATAATATTCACCTGTAATAGTTTTTACCCTTTTCCAGATAGTCGGTGAGGATTATCCCTTGCGAATCCCAAAAGACAGTCGCCATAACCTTTCCGGCCGAAGGAACGGTCTTCGCCTTTTTTGGTGCAGATTCCCCCTTGGTAACCCATTGTTTAGATTGTTGTTTGGTCTCAAGAGTATAGTAATGTATCCATGTTTCATCCACAGTGACGAAACGACGCTTAAAGTCCTCCGGATTCTTCTGGAACAGCTGCAAACCATCCTTGCAACACTTCACACGATTCCGTTTTTGGTCAAGCGTGAGCAATCGCGGCACCCATCTTGCGAATAGCTTTCTCATGTCCAAATGTTTATGCAAAATATTATGTACCCGTTCAGTCGAGATGCCCACAGCACTAGCAATCTCACGCATCTTAACTCTTCTTATTTTTGCACTCGACGCGCGTTTCGCTAACCATGTTAGCTTCATCAGGACACTCGACGCGCGTTTCGCTAACCATGTTAGCTTCATCAGGAGCGATGATTGACTACTAGTCAATCATCGTTCCTGAATGGTTAGCGAAACGCGCGTCGAGTGCAAAAATAAAGTGTTTGGTGTAGTGGTGATATATACTGAGTAGTAATGTTTAATCACCACACGAAATTCTTTTTCGTCTATTTCTTGAAAATCACTCGACTTCCTAGATTCACACGAATGCCAAACACAAAGAAATAGACCAATATGGCTGAAACTTGGTGTGCGTTCATTCAAGAGATGCTACTAACTAAACATGACCTCGATACGCGCCGGTGGTGCCATCTCTCGGACTTTGCACGGACTTTTCAAACCAGCCTCGTACATACCAACAATTTACCAACATGTTCTGGAAGAAATACGTAATGAACTTAAGGATGGCATTATTTGGATTTCAGCTGATGAAACTACCGACAGTTGTGGTCGCTATATTGCGAATTTAATTGTGAGTGGATTAAGATTAGAGCCTTCTTCATATTTGGTGGCCTGCAAAGAACTTGACAAGACAAATCATTCTACGATCGACAGATTTGTGATTGAGGGTATTAAAAAAATATTTCCTGAATCTTCTGCAGATGAAATAGTGTTTATATTTCTCTCAGATGCTGCTCCCTATACGATCAAGACAGAAAGTGTTTCTTAAGGCACCTGCTCGCAATAACGCCTATAAAAAAAAACTGCCAAATGTGCCTTTACCTCCCGAACCAGTGGTAATTCGATGGGGAACATGGATTGAAGCTGTACTATTTTACAATGAACATTTCGAGGCCATCAAAGGTGTAGTAAATGACTTCGATAGTGCAGAGGCTATGGCAGTTCGTCAATACAAGGAAGCATTTAACAATTCTGATATTAAAAAAACATAGCTTTGATTAGCACTCACTTTTCCCACATACCTGCGTGTATTAAAAAGCTTGACGTTGACCGAATCAATTCGTTAATGAATAAAAT
>CM032448.1:1376609-1472661 GCA_019049505.1 Pachyrhynchus sulphureomaculatus
CAGTTACTGTAAATAAAAAATTAAGGAATATTGAATTGATCTTTTTTCCACCAAACACAACCTCCAAATTGCAACCTATGGACCAGGGTATTATAAAAAACATAAAAAAACATCATTACCCGAAACAGAATTGTTCACAAAATTATTAATGCGATTGATAACAACCTTCCAGTCCAAAAATTGATTACCCTTAAAGAGTGTATAACCGAAGTCGCTAAGTATGGAGTGAAAATGTTTCTCAGAAAACTATCAAAAACTGCTTTTCTAAAGCAGGTTTTACTGAAAAAATTGACGAATGGGAAGAAGAGGACGAAATGGATCTCGCGTATTCTACAAAAAACTGCTACCGTCGAAGCAGATTTTTTACTTGAAGATTTCTTAGAAATCGACAATGATGTCGGCACGACAGATCTCACTCAACTGACCAAGACATAATTGACGATGTAAAAAGTATAGAAGATCATGAGGAAGAAACTGAAACCGGGGAATGTTCTGCTAAATTTAGTGAAAATGAAATAAGAAATGCATTTGACATTGTGCGAACTACTCTCAGGGGCCAGGAAAGTGTACCTGATCAAATCTTTATGCATTTGAATAAATACGAGAATTTTGTTGAGCAACAATTATTTTTCAAAAGTAATGTTCATAAGAAAATAACCGATCATTTTTTCTAGTACGTATGTACGAAGTATGTACATATGTATTAACAGATTTTGTATTATTCTTTTTATTTCGTATGTAGTACATACATACATAAAGTCCGTACGTTATATCTTTACACGTGCGTCATAGTTTTCAGGCAATATCCCAGACGACTATTACGAGTATATTTTTTGTCTCTTTTTACCAATACCTACGATTTATTGGTGAAAAGAGACAAATAATATAATAGTCGTCTGTTATATGGCCTGAAAACTATGACGCACGGGTAAAGATATAACGTATGGACTTTATGTATGTATTTAGCCCTGTACATGCTATGTACTATTTAAACTTTCAAATGTTTAATAAAATCTTTTCTAATAATTCAATTATGCAATTTTTTTGTTGCTTGTACCTTATAAAATACAAGTAAATGATTACCAATATAAAATACATACACAGCAATATATACGGATTTTTTCTTTATATAGTGAAAAACTTTCTATAGTGAAATTTCGGTCAACATTTTGGTTTTTCACTATATAGAGTGTCGACTGTATATATATTATATATATATATATATATATATATAATATATATATATATATATATATATATATATATATATACAGT
The DNA here is from genome assembly GCA_019049505.1 of Pachyrhynchus sulphureomaculatus. Classification (NCBI taxonomy): domain Eukaryota; kingdom Metazoa; phylum Arthropoda; class Insecta; order Coleoptera; family Curculionidae; genus Pachyrhynchus; species Pachyrhynchus sulphureomaculatus. Next base: position 1,377,885 of record CM032448.1, read on the forward strand.
GGAGTTCGTTTGAAACGAACTCCAAAAAATCACTAAAATTGGTTCGCTATATCCGAAGTTCGTGAACAAAATCTAATATCATCTTAGAAAAATTAATAATAATAATTATTAAATTAAAAGAAAACGTTCAAAGGAAAATACCACAAGTCACACTAAAGTTATTATTATGTATGTTGGTACATATACGAGTATAAACGAAAAACATTAAAATACGTAGTTTATACAATAAAATCAGTAATTTTTGTTTGTACAATTTTACTTGGGAGTTGGGAGTTTTAGTCATTTTCTTAGTCATTTCTGACATGAATAGAACTTCCAGCTTCTCCAAGCTGGTCTTCGTCGTCATTATCGCTTAAAATTTTTCCAGAAGTCACTGATGTCACAATTTGATCATCAGTATTAATATTTCTCTCATCATTAATTTATTATCAGCACATACATATTCTTTAAAATTAAAGTGATTAGCATCTTTTTAATCTCGATTTCCACTGTACTTTGCTGAATGTCAGCATCGTAAACAAATTCTAGACAATCAGTAGGATCTTCTTCTCGATGTTTTTCAGTTCACTGAGTCAACGGTAGCTCATCATCTGATTCATATCTACATTCCCTTCCTTAAAACAGTTTGCAATGGTTTCTCTACTGACTCTTTGCCAAGCCGTATGGATAAAGTTTATAACGTCCAAGAGAGTTACGGAAGAAATGTTACCTTTATCGATCGTCCTCTAACATTTTCATAAGTAAAATCTTTCTATAAAGACATTTTAAAGAATGTATCACACCTTGATCCATAGGATGGAGCTTTGCACTTATGCTAGGAGGCATAAAAACGAATTTTATTTGCTGTAGATCAACTTCAAGGTGCGCTGGACAATTGTCAATCAAAAGTAATATTTTTCTGTTTATGAATTTTAATTCTTTGTCCCATTCGATCAGTTCTTTTTTAAAAATTTCTGATGTCATACAGGCTTTACTGTTTGATTTGTACTTTACTGGTAAATGTTTGTTTTTAAAACATCTGGGGTTGGCGGAACCGCATAACACAACAAGTGAATTGAAAATAATACCTCTCGAACTAGCGACGCGGCAGAAACGAGTAGAATAGGGGTTCCCAGCGAGTTTCGGTGAATTCTCTAGATCAAATCGGGCGACATCGAGCACAGGGAGTGGCAAGTTCGTTATAAACGGACACAAAACATCCAAATTTGGTTCGCTTTATAACCGGGTATATATATATATATATATATATATATATATATATATATATATATATATATATATAATATATATATATATATGTTAACATTGATTATCGTTCTTTGAGATCATTTGGTGGGCAGTTTTTTGTTTAGTTTTGATAATATGTTTGAATCACGTGTGCTATTTTTTTTCTCGATCTTTCACATATTCTCAATTTTTATCCTTTAAGTTGTCTATTGAAGCTTTTCCTAGGCTTTGTCGGAGTGCTTTCATGATGTTGTTCTGTTCTACAATTTTTTTATCTTTGTCTCTAACTGTTGTCTTTTATCTCCTTTAATGGACTCTTTGAAGATTTTATTAGTTTCTACAACTGAGTACTACTTCTCTTTCCTTGGACTAGCAGTTTACATCTTTCTTCAAACAGTTGTTCCCTTTTTATGCTCCATATTTTTGTTTTGTTGCTCTTCTTTCTAGCTATTTGCTCTCCTGTTGTCACCAAGATATTCGTCAGCGTTTTCATTAATTTCGTTTATGTTTTTGTTATCAAGGTCATCGATTTTGATTTTAAATGTGTCTGTGTGTGTGTGTGTGTGTCATTTAGGTACAAGAATGGAAAAACAACAAAGTTTGGATGATACGAGAATATTAACAAACTGCTCTTTTGCTAACATTATTGTAACACTTATAATTCTTTATTTGGAATATACAGATCTGATGACGTGCTCTAAAGTTTATTCAATATGAAAGTTAGTTATTAATGAATCCCCATTTTGGTCTACTCATGGACCTGGAAATCTGTTACTATCTTTTGGATCATATAATTCAAGAAGAAAACTGTTTTTTCAAAAAATTAAAGTTTATTATGTATACGGCCAACAGCTAAGACAATATGAAAGTCTTTGAGAAATTAGAACATATAGAACAGGGGTGCTCAAACTTGAACTGCTGGCGATCTACCTCAATATTGTTAGACTACGATCGATCGACTCTGAGAGGCTGCAAGTAAGTGTGATGCAGGATTGTCGTCTAGGTAGGGTGTATCGTGGCATATGTTAGATATTAGTTTTCCGCACAAATATGCATTTTTTTAGTCAAGGTAAGTGAAGGTCTGCTCTAAAATGTCAATGAAAAAACTCATAATTATTCAAAATTGCGAGTTTATTGGTTCTTACAAAACAAACGAGTTCTAGTGTCTGAACTTAACTAAAGAGTGACTTTGGATGTTGAAGCGTGGCACTGCATGTCCTCAGCATACTTTTCATAAGATGGTACGTAATTATCGAGTGCTAATCGCAAGCATGATGACATATGTTCGTCAGTTAGTCGATTGCGATATTTTGACTTAATTATCTTCATTTCAGAAAATGCAGACTTGCACAAGTAAGTTGACCCAAACATTGCCGTCAGTTGAAGGGCGATTTGCCTTAGATTCGGATATTTATCTTCAGATATAAAAACACCAGAATTTTGTATGAGATGCTGTGGCTTTGAGATGTATATCTGATATAATCTGCACGAACTCATTTTCAACAGAACATGAGTCCATGTTAAACTGACTTGCTATTTCAGTAGATAATTCCTCAATGTTTTTACACGAAAAAGGATAACTCATAAATGATGCGATATTTGGCAATTTACTGAAATCATAAAAACGTATTTCGAATTGGCTCAAAATATTTGATAATTCTGCCTCATAAATATCATAATTCAACTGAGGAATCCTTGCTTTCAAAAACGGAAAATTTTTCAGATCCTTTCTTTTGGATGCGTTTATTGCGCTAATCATCTCAATAATAGTTTTTCCTTTTACCTTGAAGCTCCAAATTAATGGTGTTTAAATGCGTTGTGATGTCTGTCAAAAATGCCAAATTAATCAGCCATTTTCCCGTTTTTCAGCATCTGAGTGTCATCACCTCTTTCGTCCAGAAAAGCTGTTATTTCGGGCAATAATTCTTGAAACCTTTCTAGGAATATTCCGCGACTCAACCACCTGACGTCCGTGTGAAGAACTAAATCGGTGTGTTCAGCTGACTCACTATCTTCCAACTGCAATTTAAAGAGCCGTCGTTGCAAGCTACGTGCACGGATCGAATTCACAATTTTTTATTGCAATGCCCATAATCTCATCCATGTTTAGAACTTTTGAACACAAAACTTGTTGATGTATAATGCAATGGAAGGAGAAAAATTAAGGGAAATCATCATTAGCTCGACACAATGCCACAAAACCGTTTTTGTTTCCAGTCATTGCTGGTGCTCCATCGGTTGTAATGCACACTAGTTTAAATATTGGTAGCTTGTAGTTTGTTACAAAATTGAAGAAAACGTCATATATATCTTCGCCATGGATCTTTCCTTTCAGAGGAATCATTGTCAAAAACTCTTCCTTAGCCGACATGTCATTGAATACCATTCGAATAAAAATACACAGCTGGGCAGTATCTGTCATATCGGTGGATTCGTCGAACTGTAAAGAAAAGTATGTACATTCCATGATATCATGTTTTAGTTTATCTGCCATGTCCTGACTCATGACTTCAACACGCCTTGTGACAGTCGGACGAGATAACTGAAATTCTCTAATAGCAGACATAATCTCTGTTTTATTTTTAAAATCTCCAAATAAAGTCTCACCCACTTCAATAAATGCTTCCTTCACAACCAATCCATCATCAAATGGTTTCTTGTGTTTCGCCAATATATGAGATATTTTAAATGACGCGATCGTTGCAGCTTTTGATTGTTTGGCTGGTCTTGTGAACATGGTTTATTCTTTTTTCAAACAAGTTATCAAATCACGTACTTTTCGTTTTCTTAATTCACTCTGTGACGGAAAATCCTTTTCATAGTTTTTATGAACCGTTTTATGATACCTCTCTAAGTTCCCACGCTTAGGTATTGCAACTGACGCACGGCAAATGAGACAAATGCTCTTATCCTTTACCATACAAAAGAAAAATTCTTCCTCCAATCGTTATTAAAATGATAAGTTTTACTTTTCTTCGCCGCACTCATTTTGGACTATTTATTAATAAACTTTGTATCGATGTGTCGCCTTCAAGTTACAGCTCAGACTGACTCCTATTCCTGCAGGCGCAACATTTATATCGGCGCGAACGAAGTCTCGAATGTTCCCGTCAAACACGCCGCCCGAAGTTTCTAGAAAAATCGGCGGGAATCAAAAACGCGGCTTTTCTTTGACACGTACCGCGCGTTTCTTTGATAAAGCCGCCTTTTGCCGCTAGCAGGGGATTATTACGATAAAAGAAAGTGATGAGGGTGTTATTCTGGCCTAATTGTAGATCGAATAAATTTTAGTAGTTTATTCATTACATTTTGTTTTAGTTACCTAAAACAAAATCTGTGAATAGTTCTATATCGGAATTTTTTTCTCGAGATCGACTCAAAAAGCACTCGCGATCGACTTGTCGATCGCGATCGACCGTTTGAGCACCTCTGATATAGAAGAATTTCATCTCGATAACTGCAGTTGTGCATTTGACGGCCAATATTTTTTAGTCGAATTTCAAAAAACTTAAAGTTAAATATATAATTCCACATTAATCGCCTCGCATTCTTATTTAATTTTGGTATTCTGCTTTCTCTACTCTTGTAAGCCGTTTATGAAGTAGCAAATCGTCGCAGCTGTATGTAAGAGAAGTTAAATTCATTTCTCTAAGAAAATACGTTAAAGTTATTATATTTCCTTACCCTTTACCAACGTCAAAAAATAAACGATTAATAATCCAAAAAAAAAACTTTCTCATATAGCACTTTTCGGACAGATTCCCACAAAAATTAAAAATTTTACACTTGAATTCGATAAATGTTCGCATTGAAAATATCAAAAATTAATCCATCTTTTTAACAATCAATCATCCAGGATCATTAGCAATTTTTAGTATTATCGGGTTTCTACTATTTTCCCTACACATGTCTACAACAACAACCCTTGCGATATATGCCGTTTTTAATTTAAAAAAACCCTTAAAAAAACGAATGCTTCTTTGGGGTGTAGAAGGGAGAGAAAACATATACCTGCGAATAATATTGTTTAGTCAGCTGTTGGGTGCATACTGTGGAATTATGTATTTTTTTAATATGAAATATATAGATGATTGTTGAGGCGTCCACTGGTAATTACGGGCCAAAATTATACCAGCAATTTTGCTCTGCATTAAATCTTTAGGCTTTACGAATCAAAGACCGCAACTGTAGAGCTAATGAGCGCCTATACGTTCCAAAGGAATATGAATTTTCATAAAAAAGAGTTTTTGAAGAGGATTATACGAGAGGTAAAGCAAAGTGTCCACTTGAGACAAAATGGTCTCGAAAGCAGTCTCAAGACCAGACTCACAAATGTATATGTGCCTGAGAGCACTCTCAGAGACAAACCGATGCGAGTATCAGACACTGCACGTGTCACAAGTGGACATGTTCATTCTTGCTCATGAGACTTAGTCACCAGTCTTCCGTCATTGTTTGAAGAGCTGAGACCCCGACTGGAGACTTTTTATTTAAAATATTTGTTTAATTTAAATAACCAATTAATTTTTTAAAAAATGAAGGATAATCGCGAGTGGACTGACGAGGAAGTGTTCAAATTAATTGAACTTTAATGAGGAGGAAGAGTTTTTATGGAACGTGAAACATAAACTTTATAGAAATCGCGAAAAAAAAAAATGGCAATGTACGAAGAATTTGCTTCGAAATTTGAAAATTGCAGTGGAAATGCAATCAGGTATGTATAATCCTCTAAAATTATTATTAACATTACTATTTAAATTGACTTTTTAGTCAATAGTCAAATATATTATTTTCAGGTTTCTCATGAACTGCAAAAGATAAAAAAATTGAAGAGTGGTGATGGTGCTGATGACAGGTATGACAGTAAAATGGAAGTTTTTTCACTGCATTACAGTTCATTTTACCCAACTTCACAACCACAACATCGACTTCAAACATGGTAAGTTAATATAATTATTGCTATGTTTCATAATGAAATTTTATTTATCATAAAATTACAAATAAAAAAATTCAAATTAAACAAAGTGATTAGGTACTAAATTTAAGCAATTAAACGATATTGCCACTGAACTTCACCTGCAGTTGTCATGAAGTATTCTTTAAACTCATCTCTCACATCTTTTTGAGAGATTGCATAATTTCGCTGCTGGCCTCTCTCTAGCGGAAAAAAAAAAAACGATCCTTGTGGTGGGGTTTCATTCCGCCATTCGCCATTTACAATTTCATGTGTATTAGGATCTTCAAAATCAACTGAACAAGGGTTCAAATAATTTTTTGAAGTACATATTAAAAAGTTATGCAATGCACATATTGCCAGAGTAACATCTATTACTTTATTAGGTGCTAAATTTATTGGTTTTCGGATAACTCTGAATTTACTTGACATAATGCCAAATACATTTTCTATTATACGACGAGCTCTGCTTAATCTGTAGTTGAAAATTCTGTTTGGTGCAGGTTGATTTCGGTACCCGTAGGGCTTTAATATATACGATGTCATAGCAGAAGCATCGTCAGCTACCATCACTGGCAAACATCTTGGGGCAATGCTTCTGGTTCGGGAAGTGAAAATTGCTTGCTTTCCAAAGCATCGTGCAGGGAGCAGTTTGTAAAGACACCTTCATCAGAAATTCTACCATTGCAACCAACATCAACGTAAATTAATTTATAATTGGCATCTGCGACTCCCATCAAAACTATGCTGTGTGTACCCTTATAGTTATAGTAAAGGCTTCCACAGTTCTTAGGTGCCACCATTGTAATATGCTTTCCGTCAATAGCTCCGAAACAATGTGGAAATTGCCATTTTAATGCTGATACTGAAATAAAAAAATTTTACTTGTATTTTTCTATTTTTCTATGCATAAAAGTTGATACAACATAGTATATTAATTGCGCTTTTAACTTTTCAGAATAATATTCCCGAAAACATGAACATCTCACAGGATGAGTCCATACAAAATGAGCCCACACAAGATCAAAAAAGAAAACGTATTAGCAAAGCAACATCAAGAACTCAAGAAGATGATAACATTCTGAAGGAAGCAATAGAAATTATGAAGAAGCCAAAAGACGATTTCGATCACTTTGGAGAATACGTAGCGTTGGAGCTAAAAAGTCTAAAATCGGATTATTACAGAGGAGTATTAAAAAGTGAGATTCGTAAAGCGATATTAAATATTTCTGATATGGATGAAAAAATGCTACTGGTCCACTGCATCCTCTTCAAGTACTTCATGCAGTACGCCAATTGCATCACCACCCATTGTTGTTGACAACTTTTCTCAACAAAATATTGAGACTCAAACAACCCAAGATTTTTTACAATAGTTCATATTCACAAATTAACATGCCTTAATTTGTAAAGTTTCTGTTATTATACTTCAATAATTAAAGTTGTTTTTTAATTTATACACACCCTTAAATATTCTTCCTTTAAATGATGATAGATGGCTTTACACACTTCGGGAAACTATTCTTCCTATTGTACAAGGTGGAATGCAAAAAAGGTATTGCAAACTACAATAAGCATCTCCTGAAAGTTCATTTCATATAAAAATGTAATGTTCTAGAGAAAAATATTTGTACATTCGCTTGAAAGGCTTACCTGAAGCCAGAAAAACGAAGTGTGACCATTAATCTATCATGTACTGGAATCGCCTCACGTAACTTTGTATCTTGCTTTACAATATCGTGTTTTACCAAATTTAAAACCAATTCAAATTGAATGAAATTTTTTAAACTGTTGTGCATCTTCCAACCGCAACTCGTTCACAAGTGTTGAAGAAGCTCCCAATGCATTTCGTCGATCCACCCATTTTCTTACCCAACACGCCTTTTTTTCATAATTTTATGCACAATTAGAAAGGCTAGGATTTGGCGTGAATCCATTTTGAAAAAAAATAAATCTCAAACTAGCAATCAAGTCACAGAATCGACTGAGACTTGAGAGTAAGCTCTCAAGTGTACACAAAATTTCCTGATCTCGAGACTGCAGTGACTGTCGAGTCTCCAACTGCTGTCTCGAGAGCGCAAGTGATCTCAAATGGACAACACTTCGGAACTAATCTCGAGACTTTGTCTCAAGCTTAACAAGCGGAACCTCGTACGACTGTACTGTATTAGCGACGACGTGTACCTCTGTGGAAGAAATTAAGTGAGTTACATCCAGCAAACACCTTCTATAATTGTGTTGACTGCTCTGCATGTTTTCCAATCTAAGTAGTTTCTGGAAGGGCTCCCCTGGGAAATAGGATTATTCGTTAGTAGAATTAATAGAGGTTTTTTTTAAAAAATCTCGTCTCGACTTCCGCCTCTTACATTTTAGGCTCCCTATTATAGAGGGTATGACGTTCATCGCAACAAATTTTTTCGTGAATAAAACGATATAAAGAAGATTCAATACACGCAAAACACAATCTTGAAAATTTAATTAAGAGCAGTACTTTAAGTTTTTTCTATGGGTCTAACACACATACTACAGGGAAGTCCCTAAAGCGCTCCAGGAGCGGCATGTGTGCGGAAAAAGTGATTCACGTTGTTCTTGAATCGCTGTGAATTGTACTCGGTGGGAAACACAGCCCTGGGCAAATTATTTCAGAGGGATAATGTTCTCCATATAAAAGACTGCTTGAAAAGCGTTGTACGCGGAGTAACAAGCTGAACTTCATACGGATGTGAAGTATTAGCGCGACGGGTAATTCTAACATGCACCTCTCTGGGAGAAATTAAGCGAGCTACATCCTTCGAACACTTTCCATGAAAATACGTGTAGAACAGACTCAAGTCGCCAACCGTTCTTCGATGTTCCAGCGAATCAAGGCCGCCGGTCAGTTCCGGGTCTCCAATCAGACGAACAGCTCTTCTCTGAACAGAATCCAACAAATGCAGCGTGTATTTGGGAGCGGAGCCCCAAACATGGGAGTAGTATTCCATAGTTGGTCGAATTTGAGCTTTGTAAAAAATTAACAGTTGTTGTGGAGTGTAACGCTTTCTGGTTCGAAATAATATTCCCAACTTTTGAGAAGTTCTCCTTGCTATGCCTGCAACATGTTCATGCCAGGACATATTTGCTCTCAAATTAATGCCCAATAAATTGAGTGACGATGCTAGGGGAATGGAGTGTCCCGACATGATTATGTCGGGTTCACCAACGTTAACTGCCGCCTGGGTTTTTGTAGCGTTAAATTCGTCTTGTCGTCTCAAGATAGAATTTCTTCCAGGTCTTTGTTAAGTTGAACGACCTCCTGCTGTCTGCAGATATTCGCTGAGTAGCCGATGTCCGAGCGTTCAAAGTGAATGAAGAGATAAGCGTACTGTCATCTGCAAAGCTGTAGATTGGATTCCCGGTTTTTTCCAGCAGATCATTAATGTAAATGAGAAAGGGAGTAGGAGACAGTATGGAGCCTTGTGACAAACCTGCGTTGATAGTGAAGGTGTTAGAAAGAAATCCGTAGACTGCCACCCGTAAAGAACGCTCTCTGAGGAAACATGAGAGCCACAAACAGACCTTTTTAGACATACCATAAGAGCGTAGCTTAGCCAACAGTCCATCGTGCCAAACACGATCGAATGCCTTGGATATGTCAAGAGCAACCGCTCGAGATTCTCCAAAGTGTTCAATTGCGTTGTTCCAAACATGTGTTACGTAAGTCAGAAGATCTCCTGTTGATCTATGTTTACGAAAGCCATATTGGTGATCGCTAATAATGTTGAATCCTTCAAGATAATTTAGAAGATGCTGATTGATAACCTTTTCCATGACTTTCGATATTATTGAAAGCAGTGCGACTGGTCGGTATTTATTTGGCAAGATCTTCTTGCCTTTTTTTCGGCATCGGCTGAACTGTGGAACATTCCAGAAAGAAGGAAATATTCCCTTTCTGTAGGATAGGTTGAAAAGTCTACAGAAAACTGGTGTTAGTTCCCTCGCACAGTTTTTGAGAACTATGGCAGGTATTCCGACAGCGCCAGAAGACTTTTTGGTGTCTAGCTTCATTAAAATACGCTTTATGATACGCTGTCTGAAAGCAACATCGGGCATCCTTGACTGCAATATGGGAATAGTAGGTGGTGTTTTTTCTTGGAAATCGACAGTAGAATTTGTAGCAAAGAGTTCAGCCAACAAGTTCGCTTTCTCAACAGGTGTCGTTGCAATAGAATTATCTGGCCGTGTGAGTGGTGGTATAGTGGATTTGGTGAAATTTTGACTAACTGCCTTAGCGACTGCCCAAAAAGACCTGGAATTGCGTTGGGACAAGCGAGAAGTTTGTTTCTAATTCGTTGGTTGTATACCTCCTTGATTTCGTCGATTGAGAATGATTCAGCTTCACGACCTTGTTCGTCGGTAGTGTTTGAATATTTAAGCCAGTTGATATTGTGGATATTAAAGTCGCCCAGGATGGCAATTTCGACACTTAGATAGTTAGCTTGTAAATGATCGATGGTGTCTGCAAGAGAAGCAAAATGTGTTCTAAAGTTGGTATCACTTGGTGGTCGATACAGGATACAGATGAACCTTGTGGTTTGTTGAGTCGTTATTTTTAACCACATAACATTAAAGTTTGGGGGCTCCAGAGACTCTTCTCGTTGGCAAGAGAGGCTGCTTCTGACAAAAAGACAGATTTCAAAGTTACGCCTACGATAATGTATGTAATGTAGCGATAATGTAATTTCTATTCGATAATGTACTATTTAACCAGAAATAAGGTTAGAAAAGAATCTCTTTTCACAAAGTATTGTTTGCATGGGTGCCAACAATAACCTCTAAAAAAAAGGAATTTTCTTTACCGACTAAAAGTTACAGGCGACACGTTTTTACTTGACCGACTGTATATTATATCATTAAAACCGATTCAGCAGTTTTCTAAATATTTGAGGACTGCCACCCGTAAAGAACGCTCTCTGAGGAACCATGAGAGCCATAAACAGAACATTTCAGACATACCACAAGGGCGTAGCTTAGCCAACAGTCCATCGTGCCAAACACGATCGAATGCCTTGGATAAGTCAAGAGCAACCGCTCGAGATTCTCTAAAGTGTTCAATTGCGTTGTTCCAAACATGTGTTACGTAAGTCAGAAGATCTCCTGTTGATCTATGTTTACGAAAGCCATATTGGTGATCGCTAAGAATGTTGAATCCTTCAAGAGTTTGAATAAACTGATCGATTCCACATTGGACAAGCGCATCTTTTAATGAAAAAATGTAAAGCTAGTTCTCAATAGGTTCGAGAAGACTTCCCATATACTTCCTTCTAATGTCTTCTTTAAGACAATTAGAGTTGTAATATTCTGCGGGGTGTAATTACAGTGGTGTCTATACGTGAGCGAGCTATCCAGTGTGACTTCAAGGTGTTTCGATTGATCCTAGCGTTGGGTTTTCGTTCTACGTAACGTGTAGTAGGGCCGGCCCTAGCTTTTTTAACCGCCGTAGGCAAACTCAAAAAATGCCGCCGCATCCAAGCTTAAAGAAAACTATGTTAACCAGGAAAATATATATATAATTGAATTGAGACGATAATATTAATACAGATTTACAAAAAATTGTTTTATTGAAAAACAAAGTTTACATTTTCAACGAGCTAACGACAACGAATTTACAAACTAAAACTAGTACCTATTATTTTCAGAGATAATTTAAATATACTTTTAGAACAATGAACAAAACAAGTACAATAATATAAAAAGTCTAAACCCAAATTAAAACAATTTTTTTCGAAGTTTCATTTCTGCAAAATCGCTAATAATTTCTTTCTGATCTTATTTACTACTCAATTCGTGTTCAGTGGCCACCATTGCTAACCCATTAAGACGATTTTGTGTAGTAATAGTTCTTAAATAATTTTTTATTATTTTTAATTTAGAAGTTCTTTCGCCGGTAGCTTCAGTTATGAGCAGCGTTAACAAAATTCTTAGAGCAATGCTCAAAATTGGCCCAATTTTAAGGGAAGTACTGAATTTAAGAACGTCAACTGGACCTATTTCGTCAGCCAGACCTAAAGCGTTAAGATCACCATCTGTCAAAACGTTTTTCGAGATCTATACAATGTGCCAGTAATTTATTTATACACGTCTTTAAGTTTATGAACATCATATAAAAATTCAAAAGAGTCATTATGACTGTTCAGTAGGTTGAATTTCAGCTCCAATGCACTAATCGCCTGATTTATAGTAAAGAAAAAAAATTCTATTTTATATTTTTGTTCTGAATCTTGTATGTCACAGGGATAGCAAGGAGAGCTTCTCAAAAGTTGAGAATATTATTTCGAACTAGAAAGCTTTACAGTCTACAACAATTGTTAATTCTTTACAAAGCTCAAATTCGACCAACTGTGGAGTACTGCTCCCAAACATACTTTGCATTTGTTGGATTCTATTCAGAGAAGAGCTGTTCGTCTGACTGGTGACCCGGAACTGATCGGCGGCCTTGATTAGCTGGAACATCCAAGAACGGTTGGCGACTTGAGCCTATTCTACAAGTATTCTCATGGAAAGTGTTCGAAGGATGTAGCCCGCGCTTAATTCCTCTCAGAGGGGTGTATGTTTGAAATACACGTCGAGCTAAAAGTTCACATCCGTATGAGGTTCAGCTTGTTACTCCTCGTACAACGCTGTTCAAGCAGTCTCTTATATGGAGAAAATTATCCCTTTGGAATAATTTGCCCAGGACTGTGTTTCCCACTGATTACAATTTACAGCGATTCAAGAACAACGTGAATCACTTTTTCCGCACACGTGTCACTCCTGTAGAGCTTTAGGGACTTCCCTGGAGCGCGTGGGCTAGACCCATAAAAAAAAAGAGCGTGGGAGATATTATGGAGTTCTAGAATATTAAGACGTTGACAATGTGGGTATTGGACAAAACTAATAACACCGAAAGAGAAAAAGAGGTGTATAGTTTTTATATCGGTGACATTCCCGCTTGAAGAGGGATTACAATATCCGTTCAGATTTCAGTTTGCTATCGGGGAATATTTTAAAATTTTTAAAATTAATGTTACTGATACGCAGTTGCCCTTTCCTATTATTCCTTTAATATTCACAACAATATAGTTACAAATTTACATAACATGTGCCTGTAAGATGTAACAAGATCACCTTACAAATACCAGATCACATAAACTTAACTTGGTTTAAAATTAAAAATATGCAAATTGGGGTTTCTTTAAACAGGTATATATTGAAATGTAAATCGATTCAAAAAAAACTCAGTCGTATTATATTTTCATTTATGAAAAGGTAGATTTCACTCTCACATATATAATTTGAAAAAAAAACTTGTACTTGAATTTCGTAAACTGATTTAAATTTTTGTGAATGTCATTTTATTGACTGGTATGGTGCGGTCTTTTAAAGTTGTGTGAATATTTATTAAGGGCATTTGATATGGTCATAATATGGAATGCAAATGCATTTACGATAATTTCGAAATCAAAAGTACGAGGGCAGATTGATAAGTAAATGTCTACGAAAAGGCGGGAAATTTTGTTTAAACATTGTAAATGCAAATACAACTTGGGATGCGCCCAAAAAAAAGAGATTTCTTATGCATTTTACAGGATTTTGCTACCTGTTTTGAATTATTTTTAAGGGTTTGCCTTATTTTAGGCAGAAAACCTCTGCTATACAATAGAGTCATAAAATGTAAATGAGGGTCCATCGTAACATAGCCGTCCGAGCGTAACCTGCTTTCAGTGTTTAATAAATAAAATTATCTTTAAAATAACGTTATAGAAATATAAGATTTATAACCAAAAATTTTTTAATCTGTAGATCTATGTATATATACAAATTCACGATATATAAGTACACACAAACAAAAACAATCATCATCTTCAAAATCTGAAGACTCAACTTCTTTTTAAATTGATAATTAAGGGTTCTATTTTCACAGTTTCTTCAATGTATTCGTCAAGTTTCCACATTTTTTCTTCTTCTACAACATGTCGAATGGCATTTTTCCAATTATCCTCTTCGATCCTCTCTATTCTGGCAAGTAATAATTCCTTACTTCTTGATGTTTGAACATGGTGTTTTCCCTTGCAAAGGAACCTTTTATTTGTGCCCAAATTAGCTCTATGGGATTCAATTCGCAATGATATGAGGAAAATCTAAGCACTGTGATATTCCCTTCTTTTGGCTTATTTTGTTTCGCAATTTTGAGAAGATCCGCTTTTAACATATATATATATATATATATATATATATATATATATATATATATATATATATATATATATATATCAATCGGTTTTATAACGTCTTCCGATGCCTAATTTCCACTCCTCCCGGTTTCTCCATCCCTCCTCCTCCAGATCTCTCTCTAGTACTTCCTTGTTGATTCCTGCTCTCCAACTTTGGCGTGGTCTTCCTCGCTTTCTTTTTCCAATTTAAAATCTTTTTAGGTAGTCGGTCTTGTGACATTCTCTGTACATGTCCGTACCATACCAACTGTTGGGTTCTGATTTCGTCCACTATATCGTGTTTTCTTTCTAAAGCTCGCCTTATCGTGTCATTTGGTATGCGGTCTTTTCTGGATTTTCTGACTGCTCGTCTCCAGAAATCTCTCCATACCATCTTTATATTTGAGATTTTTGTCTCTTAGCTATTGAAGAATATCCGCGTTCTTTCATGAATTTGTCGGGAGTCGATCTAATAATCGAGAAAAGCATGAGGCATTGTCTAATACTATAACTGATTCTGCAGGTATACATTCAATTATTTGTTGGAAGTACACCTCAGAAACATCGGCCGTCATCTCCTCATGGTAATCTTTAGTTGACTTTGATTCGAATTCCAACAAGCCACCGTCGCGAAATCCGTTTTCACTACCAATATGTGCTATGATTAGCCTGCGACCTTTTCCTGAAGGGAGTTGTAATCCAGTTGACCCACATTCCATAAAACCTTGTTTAATATTTCTGTTTTCGGCTCGAAATTTTCTGATTGCTCGTAGATATTCTCTTCTCCAACAAATTATTTCTGTTTAACGATAAGAAACAGATTTTCTATTGTGTTTTTCACAACGAAAAATTCAGGTTATGAAGGATTTTCCATAATTTCCATTTTTTAAAATCTGGTAAGTGCTGGTTTTCTCTGATTTCTTGCAAAACTTTGTGTAGTATATGTATTTCTTTTTAGTGTTCCGTATGGAACACTTATAAGATCACTTCGGTGCCTGTCCGTCTGACACACTCGATTTTCTCCGAAACTATTTGTCATAGAAAGTTGAAATTTGGTAATAATATAGGAATTGTTGGCCTCATCAGAGCCATGTAGTTTTGAAAGTTAAATTTTGACTTAAGGGGTTAGTTTTGGGGGGTGAAATCGGAAGTGAAAAAAAAAATTTTTTACTAGGTAATCGAGTGTGGTGTCAAATGAAAGCTTGTGAAAACACGAGTAAAAAATATATATATAACGCAATATTTGCGCGCAATTTTCTTAGCATTTTTTTTAAAAAATCGCGAAAAATCGCTGTCCACCCGCCTTATCTCGAAAAGTACTTATAAAAAAATTTTGAAAAAAATCTGGAATATTCTCCACGGGGTGTGTAGATTGGACGAAAATTACCACGAGTGCATGACCTTTAATAATTTATTTGGTATATAAAAAAAAAAACAAAATTTCAAGTTCATCAATTTTCAGTAAAGATTGGAAACAAACATTGTTGAAAACTCATTTGGGGTGCGTTTTTGAAGTCACTAATCATTTTTTACCTCCGTAACAATTTTTTTTTTAAAGCAATCAACGTACGGAACACTAATTACGCAAGTTCAACTTGCACTTGACCGTTATTTAAATCTGGTAAGTGCTGTTATTTCTTGCAAAACTTTGTGTAGTATAAGTATTTCTTCTATAATATATATAAAATGCAACGTCTCTCTGTCTGTCTGTCTATCTGTCCGTTAGTGCGCTTATCACTGGAGAACCACTTATCCGATTTACGTACTTTTTTTTTTTTTAAAAACATACATATGTTCTCTGACCAGATTATAGGCTATATTTTATTACGATAGGTAGCATAAGGAATGAGCAGTGACGATAATAGTGAATGATGTCGGAAAAAAGTTGGCCGCTAGCGTGTTCCCTTGCAATACACAGCCTAAACCATTAAATATAGAACAATATTATGTAGCAGAGAATATTTATAAGTTATAATCTAGAATATATAAAATGTAATGTCTCTCTGTCTGTCTGTCTGTCCATTGGTACGTTTATCACGCGAGAACCACGTATCCGATTTATGTATCTTTTTTTTTAAATTCATACATATATTCTTTGGCAAGGTTATATAATAATAATAATAATCTATATCTATAATATATATAAAATGCAACGTCTCTCTGTCTGTCTGTCTGTCCCTTAGTACGCTTATCCCTCGAGAACCACTTCTCCGATTTATGTGATTCATAGATATGTTCTTTGACCGGGTTATAGATATGTATTTTATTACATCTATAATATATATATATATATATATATATATATATATATATATATATATATATATATATATATATATATATAATGTAACGTATCTCTGTCTGTCTGTCTGTTAGTGCGCTTATCACTTTTTTTTTAAACATACATATGTTCTCTGTCCAGGTTATAGGATATATTTTATTACGTTAGGTGACATAAGGAATAAGCAGTGACGATAATAGTGAATCAAGTCGGAGAAAAAGTTTGCCGCTAGTGCGTTCTCTTGCAATACACTGCCTAAAGTATTAAATATGGAACAATATCATGTAGCAAAGAATATAATATATATATATATTGTAAGGTGCTAACTTGCCCGCTTTTTGAGGCGTTATTTTGTACCGTGTATATTAATTGGTCGCTTTTTGCGGCGTCATTTTGTACCCTGTGAAAATTGTTTTTTCCCACGCTTGGGCACAATTTTCTTGCAACCTCTTTTTAATTTCTGAGAATGAATTGAGTGAATAATGATTTTAAAAGAACTAAAGAAATTAAACAAACACTAGCTCAGTTTTCCTTGGTAGAGAAATATGGGTAAGAGATAATTGTTTTACGTCTTTTTGGAATTATTTTCTATTTTTTTTAAAAAAGCTTCAGTCGTACAAATTTTGGGCACCATTCATTTTAAAATAAAAAGGATCTAACTTCAGTTAAAAAAATGAAAAAAATACTGAAGGGTTTTACTGTTATTACTAAAAAGAATTTTCTAGTACAACTTTTCTTATCCTGAAAAGAAAAATAGGTATTCAGTGAGACACTAGCTTTTAATCTACAAAAAAAGAAAATTTATTCATGATTTTAAAATAAAAGTTCTAACCTCTGCGGTTTTAAGGATTACAAAAAAATTCTAGCCTAACAGGGTAGTTATTATTATTAGAGTCCCTAAATCAGACATTTAAATTCTAAAACCTGACTACCCCCGAAAGCGAAGAAGCGTGATTTTCACTTCACCTTTTGTCAGTTCAAATTGCTATTAAGACACTTACTTCGGGAATAGGTCTATTGATGAATGTTCTGGTAACTTACGGTTTTTATTTGGGCTTCTAGGCCTTCGATGGAACACAAAACCGATTTTACACTTTGTAGGAATCACTTAGAGCCCACTACGGCTTTACGTTAAAAAAAAACTCGTGCTTTACTTGGCTCTCATAATTGTTGCTATGAGCCTCTACTGCGGCTCGGTCGAAGTAAGCCTGGCTGCGGCTCGATGGAAATTAGCCTACTTGGCAGCTCGGTCGAAATAACCTACTTGGCGGCTCGGTGGAAATAAGCCTCTCTTCCTGTCCACCGACTCTTAAATAAACCGCGGAAACTCTCTCGGTAATATCGCGACGCCGGAACCAAAACTCCGGATACAAACATTCCACCAATCCCGGCGTACCACAAATTCGATGGATTCGGTCGGCAACCCGCACAGCACACTATATACCGAACGGCTTGGAATTTCTGATTAATATACCGCTCGATACAAAAATGAAAAGAAGTACAATTTAAAGTGAAAAATCAGTAACATTACATGGTCTTAAAATCTAGGAAAAAATGAATGTTACAATATATATATATATATATATATATATATATATATATATATATATATATATATATATATATATACATATATATATATATATATATATATATATATATATATATATATATATATATATATATATATATATAATGCAACGTCTCTCTGTCTGTCTGTCTGTCCGTTAGTGTTCTTATCACTCGAGATAATGGGAGATACGTATAAATAATGGGAGATAAGGAGAAATATTGGAAGATAAGCAGAGATAAATCTAGATCAGGGGTGCTCAAACGGTCGATCGCGATCGACAAGTCGATCGCGAGTGCTTTTTTTGAGTCGATCTCGAGAAAAAAATTCCGATATAGAACTATTCACAGATTTTGTTGTAGGTAACTAAAACAAAATGTAATGATTAAACCACTAAAAATTTATTCGATCCACAATTAGGCCAGAATAACCCCTCATCACTTTCTTTTATCGTAAAAACCCCCTGCTAGCGACAAAAGGCGGCTTTATCAAAGGAACGCGCGGTACTTGTCAAAGAAAAGCCGCGTTTTTGATTCCCGCTGATTTTTCTAGAAACTTCGGGCGGCGTGTTTGACGGGAACATTCGAGACTTCGTTCGCACTGCTATAATTGTTGCGCCTGCAGGAATAGGAGTCAGTCTGAGTTGTAACTTGAAGGCGATACATCGATACAAAGTTTATTAATAAATAGTCCAAAATGAGTGCGGCGAAGAAAAGTAAAACTTATCATTTTAATAGCGATTGGGAGGAAGAATTTATCTTTTGTATGGTAAAGGATAAGTGCATTTCTCTCATTTGCCGTGCGTCAGTTGCAATATCTAAGTGTGGGAACTTAGAGAGGTATCATAAAACGATTCATATAAACTATGAAAAGGATTTTCCGTCACAGAGTGAATTAATAAAACGAAAAGTACGTGATTTGATAACTTGTTTGAAAAAAAGATCAAACCATGTTCACAAGACCAGCCAAACAATCAAAAACTGCAACGATCGCGTCATTTAAACTAACTCATATATTGGCGATACACAAGAAACCATTTGATGATGGATTGGTTGTGAAGGAAGCATTTATTGAAGCGAGTGAGACTTTATTTGGAGATTTTAAAAATAAAACAGAGATTATGTCTGCTATTAGAGAACTTCAGTTATCTCGTCCGACTGTCACAAGGCGTGTTGAAGTCATGAGTCAGGACATGGCAGATAAACTAAAACATGATATCATGGAATTTACATACTTTTCTTTACAGTTCGACGAATCCACCGATATGACAGACACTGACCAGCTGTGTATTTTTGTTCGAATGGTATTCAATGACATGTCAGCTAAGGAAAAGTTTTTGACAATAATTCCTCTGAAAGGAAAGACCCGTGGCGAAGATATATATGACAAACTACAAGCTACCAGTATATAAACTAGTGTGCATTACAACCGATGGAGCACCAGCAATGACTGGAAACAAAAACGGTTTTGTGGCATTGTGTCGAGCTAATGATGATTTCCCTTCATTTTTCTCCTTTCATTGCATTATACATCAACAAAAATTGTGAATCCTATCCGTGCACGTAGCTTGCAACGACGGCTCTTTAAATTGCAGTTGGAAGATAGTGAGTCAGCTGAACCACACTGATTTAGTTCTTCACACGGACGTCAGGTGGTTGAGTCGCGGAAAATTCCTAGAAAGGTTTCAAGAATTATTGCCCGAAATAACAGCTTTTCTGGACCAAAGAGGTGATGACACTCAGATGCTGAAAAAAACGGAAAATGGCTGACTGATTTGGCATTTTTGACAGACATCACAATGCATTTAAACACCATTAATTTGGAGCTTCAAGGTAAAGGAAAAACTATTATTGAGATGATTAGCCCAATAAACGCATTCAAAAGTAAATTGCAACTTATGATAGATCAACTGAAAAGAAAGGATCTGAAAAATTTTCCGTCTTTGAAACCAAGGATTCCTCAGTTGAATTATGATATTTATGAGGCAGAATTATCAAATATTTTGGGCCAATTCGAAATACGTTTTTATGATTTCAGTAAATTGGCAAATATCGCATCATTTATGAGTTATCCTTTTTCGTGTAAAAACATTGAGGCATTAGCTACTGAAATAGCAAGTCAGTTTAACATGGACTCATGTTCTGTTGAAAATGAGTTAGTGCAGATTATATCAGATATACATCTCAAAGCCACAGCATCTGATACAAAATTCTGGTGTTTTATATCTGAAGATAAATATCCGAATCTAAGGCAAATCGCCCTTCAACTGACGGCAATGTTTGGGTCAACTTACTTGTGCGAGTCTGCATTTTCTGAAATGAAGATAATTAAGTCAAAATATCGCAATCGACTAACTGACGAACATATGTCATCATGCTTGCGATTAGCAGTCGGTAATTACGTAACATCTTATGAAAAGTATGCTGAGGACATGCAGTGCCACGCTTCAACATCCAAAGTCACTCTTTAGTTAAGTTTAGACACTAGAAGTCGTTTGTTTTGTAAGAACCAATAAACTCGCAATTTTGAATAATTATGAGTTTTGTCATTGACATTTTAGAGCAGACATACACTTGTGCGGAAAACTAATATCTATGTCACGATACACCCTACCTAGACGACAATCCTGCATCACACTTACTTGCAGCCTCTCAGAGTCGATCGATCGCAGTCTAACAATATTGAGGTAGATCGCCAGCAATTCAAGTTTGAGCACCCCTGGTCTAGATAGTGGGAGTTAAGGTGAGATAATGGGAGATAAAGAGAAATAATGGGAGATAATGAGAAATATTGGGAGATAAGGGGAAATAATGGGAGATATTTTATTACGTTGGGTAACATAAGGAATAAGCAGTGACGATAGTAGTGAATCAAGTCCACGCGAGCGGAGCCGCAGGCCCGGCTAGTTGAATATAATAATGAAATTTTTGGAAAGAAATTGTAAAAACCACAAATGTACGGAACTCGTCTAAAATGTCAATAAACGGCGACAGCAGGTTGATAACCAAGCATTGTTTTATTTTACAAATTGAAAAAATGATTTTAAAAAATCCTGGGGAACATCCTTCAACTAAAAAATAAATAAATCAGATTTTTTACTGCGTTTATATTTCTAAATAAAGTACCAGTAATTTGATATCATCACAAAAAGCATATTTTTAATTCTTGATGTGTTTATGTTATATTTTCCCACTGACATATTTTACAAAACGCTGAATCTGTAGTCCGGTTAAAAAAAATTGCTTATAACCAGTAAAAAATCGTAACAGTTTTATTTATGTGGGTTAAATTTTTGCAATTTTGTATTACAATTTAATGTAAACTGTTTGCATATGTGCTTTGAAATAAACAAACAATTTTCAAGGCAATAATAAGTAAGAAAGCATTAATTGTTATTATTTGATCTAATTTATTTATACAGATAACACAGGTATACAAAAAAATCTTTGTCTTTTAAGTGAAACACGTGTTTTCTTGAGTATTTTTTTATGATAAATCCAAAAAAATCATAAAAAAATTCATCCAACGTCAGGTTGTCAGAAAACTATTAAATTGGAAAAAAAAATACATTTTAATAAATACAGTAGAACCCCGGTTATCCGAGGTAACGTGGGGGGGGCACCCTCCTCGGATAACTGAAAACTCGGATAATCCGGATTTGTTTTTTATTCATTCAAAAAATAAACACCAATACTTTAAACCGATGTATTAACATATAAGTAGGTACATACATTATAAAACAGTGAAATAGGTATCTATGCGCTTCTGTTTCATATTGCATCTTCTTTTTCTCGCTGCAATGTTTCTCCATCTATTAAGAAGAAGCAAATCCGCTGGGGTTGCCTCTGGTTGTTGTTCGATATACCTCAAAGCTTTTTCCAAAGAAGCAAAACCTTCTTGATGAGAGATCTTAGTGGGAGACTGTTCATCCACCGCCGCTTCGTCATCGTCATCTGATTTTTCGGTTTCCTGAAAGGCATTCGTTATTTCTTCAATACTCATTTCTTCTTCTAAATCATCTGCTGTAATCCATTCAACAACATCTTCTCTTGTCACATTTTTCGCAACCTTTTAATTTTTGCATTAATTCAAATAAACTCTTTTCTTTTTCTTCTATCTCGCTGTCAAAATTTAAACAGGACATTTCTCCATGGCTTCTCAATTTCAAAGCTAATTCATTTAATGGAGTATCATCTTCACTGTCATTATAGTCCTCAAAATTAATAACTTTTGACCAAGATTTTTGAATAGTGGTAGTACGCACAGAATCCCAAGCTTGACTTATCCAGTAAATAACATTTTTCAGTGTAACCTGTCTCATCCCATTGATAATATCCTCCTTTTCTGTGTATTCTAACAGATGTTCAAGATATAAACGCCTACAATTTTTTTAAATATTTTCGAGGATACCTTGGTTCATTGGTTGTATTATGCTGGTTACATTTACATACATATATTACAATTTCGCCCACATGAAGTGCTTCTCCAGGGTGAGAAGGCGCATTATCCATTAACAAAATTGCTTTAATAAGAAGACGGTTTCTGTTCAAAAATTTAGTCACAGATGGCACGAACTCTTCTTTAAACCAGTTAGTAAATAAGGTCGCATCCATCCATGCGCTCTCCTGACTTTTGTAATAGACTGGACTGGTAGGGCTTTGGGTGAGATGTCTTTTAAAGCTCTTGGACGTGCAGACTTGCCAATCACCATCAGTGAGATTTTGTGCTTGCCAGATGCATTGGAATATACATAGTTAAACTTTTCTTACTTCGTTTGTGCCTAGGAGCTGATTTTTCCTGTTGAGATGCCAATGTTTTTGATGGAAGTATTGTGTAATTCAGACCAGTTTCGTCACAGTTGTAAATTTGATCACATGTGTATCCACAATCTTCGATTTGCTTTTTAAAGTTCTGCTTAAACTTCTCAATTGATGACATCAGCAGAAAGTTTTTCACCACATACAGTCAGTTGTCGTATACCGTACCGTTTTTTCCAGCGGTCAAGCCTGGCGGTAAACTGATCTATCTCTGGGAATTGCCTACTAATCATTATTGCTTTTTGATGTAAAATTGGACCTGACAGAGGCACACCTTTTGATCTCTGTTGGTTAAACCACATGAATAAAGCTTCGTTAACCTTTTCATAGTCGCCGGTTTTCATTGATTTTCTTCCTGAGGACGAGAAGGCTTGCTTTATACACCACTCTTCTATTTTTGTGCGGTTTCTTTTCCAATCTTCAACTGTTACCTCACCTACTTCATAATCATGCAACAACTTTAATTGTCTCTCCTGCTTCAATTCTTCTGAAGGCTTTTAATTTTTCTTCATTAGAAATGACGATTCTTTTACGCTTGTTTTGCTCCATTATAATACGACAAACAAAAATTCAAACAAAGCAGTTCGTATTAATTACACTTAACTATCAGAACTCCAACCAAATAAATTATGTGATTATACTCGTACTTCTCCGTAGTAAACCCTATAACGCACTGCATTCACGCAAATTTACATGCTGAAAGAATCCAAAAACATAAATAGGGGAACCCCTCACACAGGCAGGGGAATTCCCCGAAAGCCCCCCGATTTTAAATGGAAATATGTACATACATATTTTAGAAGCTCGGTTAATACGCAGCATAGACGCGCGTACCTCGGATAATCAGGTTCTTAGATTGGTCCGGTTAATCCGGAGCTCGGATAATCGCGACTCGGTTAATCGGGGTTCTACTGTAATGTAAAAGTGTATAATTATTAAAATTATGGAATAAAACTAATATTTGCGACATCTTTAAATGTTCTGAATTTACATTTATCATAAAAACTTTAAAATATTAGGTTTAGTGTTCATGTTTAACAAAAAAACACATATACACCATCTTTAACTAACTGTTTAAAACAATATGTGTAACCGCTAAATTAAAAAAACTATTTTTAACTCTTATTAATATTGAACAAAACTATTATTTCATTACATTTATTTACTTAAAAAGGCATTTTATCAACCACATAGCACCCTTGTAAGCATTAAAAGCAAATTTCTTGTTGAAACTGAACAGAAAACTTTATTTTTTAATGTCAAGTAAGAATTAAGAACTTCAAAAAACAGAAAATAATACTAAATTGGGAATGCGGAATCTTTGGCACAACGACACTCCTCAGTATATATCACCACTACACCAAACACTTTATTTTTACTCGACGCGCATTTCGCTAACCATGTTAGCTTCATCAGGAGCGACCTATTTATACTTAGCCTAACTCTTGAATTACTCAAGCGGAACTAATAGCCATCAGTTCCGGTCAAGTAACCAGTAGAGGGGACTATAAGGAATAGGCCGTCTGTCTTTATTTAAACTACTTTTACATTTTATGATTTCCATACTTTCGTATGCGTTCAACAATCTCCTAGCAGATACAATTTTAATTAATCTTAGTTTATCTAATGTTACAGCTTCAAGGGCATGTTCGGCAACGCTAGACTTTTCTGCTTTACTGTATTTTAAGTGTACTAAATGTTCTTTAAATCGTGTTCTAATTAACCTTTTAGTTTGCCCGACATACTTTTTGTCGCAATCATTACAACTAATTTCATAAATTCCACTTTTCTCTTTGAACGCATAGATGATTTTATCGAATCTGGCCCTTATGGAAAGGTAATAAGAAATCCATTGCCGAGAATGATAACAGAGGTTAAAAATTCTTTAAAGATATGTAACAACCTTATCTCCGAGGCGCTAAAATTTAAATTAAATGTGAGTAATCCGCCCATACCAAAGTTGTATTGCTTACCCAAAATTCACAAACCTGGAAAAGCAATGCGACCCATTGTTTCATCGGTCGGATCACCCACATATTTAATATCCAAATGGTTATCAAAAGAACTTGAGAATTTACCATTAAATACTTTCGCAGCAATTCATTAGAATTCATTAATAAAACAAAAAATCTAGTTCGTAATGAAGGTGAAATCTTAATTTCTTTTGATGTCAGTTCTTTGTTTCCAAGTGTGCCAATACTACAAACTTAACAATATCTCGAGGAATTACTTAGGATGAATGACTTTGAGGACGAAATTATTCATGAATACTTAAAATTACCTAAACAAAATTATTTTCAACAGTCAATGGTAGTGGTGATATATACTGAGTAGTATTCATGAATAAGTTTGAAACCGAAGCCAGTCAAAAATTTGAATATTTTCCAAGGGTATGGTATAGGTATGTGGATGATATTTTCACGATTTTTTGATACAAAGAAAGTAAATATTGATGATTTTGTTTCCAAATTAAATAACCGATATGATTCCATTAAATTCACTTACGAAGTTGAGAACAAAGGACAACTGCTTTTTCTAAATAGACATAGTAACAGATAGATATATTCCTAATGATTCATTCATTTCATTGCAAACAACACAAATTAGCCTCATTACTTTTTTTAGTTCATCGTTTGGTCACTTTTCCTCTGAACCGAATAAACTTTAATAATGAAAGGAAATATAACTACAGTTAATGATTATGACGATGACTTAGTAAACAAGCTAATAAATAGACAACAGAATTCCACCTTTTTTACACGCGAAGAAAATAACACCAAGTATGTCTCCATACCATATAATCCGAAATATAGCAGGGGACTTATAAGGGAATTAATAAGATAGGCCTCACCTTAGCCTATAAGTCATCAGACAATCTGAGGAATATCTTAGGAAATCCCAAAGATAAGATCCCTAGTTGTGAGAAAAGTGAAATTTATGAAATTAGTTGTAATGATTGTGACAAAAAGTATGTTGGGCCAACTAAAAGGTCAATTAAAACAGGATTTAAAGAATATTTAGCACACTTAAAATACAGTAGAGCAGAAAAGTCTAGCATTGCCGAACATGCCCTTGAAGCTGATCATATTGTAACATTAGATAATCTAAGATTAATAAAAGATGTATCTGATAGGAGATTGTTGAACGCACACGAAAGTATGGAAATTATAAAAAGAAAAATTCCTTATAGTCCGCTCTACTGGTTACTTGACCGGAACTGTTGGCCTTGCCTATTCCATTAGTTCCGCTTGAGTAATTCAAGGATTAGGCAAAGTATAAATAGGGTAGATTTGTAATTTAGCTTTAGTTAATCATCGCTCCTGATGAAGCTAACATGGTTAACGAAACGCGCATCGAGTGCAAAAAAAAGTGTTTGGTGTAGTGGCGATATATACTGAATACTGAAAATAATTGTTTTGTTCAATATTAATAAACCAAAAACATTTTTTTAGTTTAGCGGTTGCACAAGAGGAGGTTTATGTTCGACTTGGATTTCATAGCTGATGATGATGATGATGAAATTTGAAGTCGATATTTCATTTGCTTCGAAAGTTATGGTACCAATAAATGGACTAACACACTCATGGAGTTTGAGAACTATGGTTTCCGTGTTCCGTATTCGGTGTGCAGACGATACGGTAATAGTTGTCAATAACATCGAAGATCTGCAAATTCTAATCAATAAGCTGAATGATATTGTCGAGTACGTATGTATAAATATTGGGAAAACTAAATGATGGTGATTAGTAGACACCCTCAAGAGGATTCATTTCTCTTTGTAAAGGATCAAGAGATTGAGAGGGTTACTAAATGCAAATATCTTGGCTCTGTCATGAACGAACGATGGGCTTGTGACGGGGAGGTTAAACTGCAGATTGGCATGTCAAAGGATACTTTCTAAAGTTGAAAAATATGCTCCTTCAAAGACAATTACCACTCGCCTACGAGTAATAAAATATGTAGCCGGTCCTCTTATATAGTTTAGGGCAGGGGTGCTCAAACTTGAACTGCTGGCGATCTACCTCAATATTGTTAGACTACGATCGATCGACTCTGAGAGGCTGCAAGTAAGTGTGATGCAGGATTGTCGTCTAGGTAGGGTGTATTGTGGCATAGATATTAGTTTTTTCCGCACAATATGCATTTTTTTAGTCAAGATAAGTGTAGGTCTGCTCTAAAATGTCAATGAAAAAACTCATAATTATTCAAAATTGCGAGTTTATTGGTTCTTACAAAACAAACGAGTTCTAGTGTCTAAACTTAACTAAAGAGTGACTTTGGATGTTGAAGCGTGGCACTGCATGTCCTCAGCATACTTTTCATAAGATGGTACGTAATTACCGAGTGCTAATCGCAAGCATGATGACATATGTTCGTCAGTTAGTCGATTGCGATATTTTGACTTAATTATCTTCATTTCAGAAAATGCAGACTCGCACAAGTAAGTTGACCCAAACATTGCCGTCAGTTGAAGGGCGATTTGCCTTAGATTCGGATATTTATCTTCAGATATAAAACACCAGAATTTTGTATCAGATGCTGTGGCTTTGAGATGTATATCTGATATAATCTGCACTAACTCATTTTCAACAGAACATGAGTCCATGTTAAACTGACTTGCTATTTCAGTAGCTAATTCCTCAATTTTTTTACACGAAAAAGGATAACTCATAAATGATGCGATATTTGCCAATTTACTGAAATCATAAAAACGTATTTCGAATTGGCCCAAAATATTTGATAATTCTGCCTCATAAATATCATAATTCAACTGAGGAATTCTTGCTTTCAAAGACGGAAAATTTTTCAGATCCTTTCTTTTCAGTTGATCTATCATAAGTTGCAATTTACTTTTGAATGCGTTTATTGCGCTAATCATCTCAGTAATAGTTTTTTTTCCTTTACCTTGAAGCTCCAAATTAATGGTGTTTAAATGCATTGTGATGTCTGTCAAAAATGCCAAATCAGTCAGCCATTTTCCGTTTTTCAGCATCTGAGTGTCATCACCTCTTTCGTCCAGAAAAGCTGTTATTTCGGGCAATAATTCTTGAAACCTTTCTAGGAATTTTCCGCGATTCAATAACCTGACGTCCGTGTGAAGAACTAAATCAGTGTGTTCAGCTGACTCACTATCTTCCAACTGCAATTTAAAGAGCCGTCGTTGCAAGCTACGTGCACGGATAGAATTCACAATTTTTATTGCAATGCCCATAATCTCCTCCATGTTTAGAACTTTTGAACACAAAACTTGTTGATGTATAATGCAATGGAAGGAGAAAAATGAAGGGAAATCATCATTAGCTCGACACAATGCCACAAAACCGTTTTTATTTCCAGTCATTGCTGGTGCTCCATCGGTTGTAATGCACGCTAGTTTATATATTGGTAGCTTGTAGTTTGTTACAAAATTGAAGAAAATGTCATATATATTTTCGCCACGGGTCTTTCCTTTCAGAGGAATCATTGTCAAAACCTCTTCCTTAGCCGACATGTCATTGAATACCATTCGAATAAAAATACACAGCTGGGCAGTGTCTGTCATATCGGTGGATTCGTCGAACTGTAAAGAAAAGTATGTACATTCCATGATATCATGTTTTAGTTTATCTGCCATGTCCTGACTCATGACTTCAACACGCCTTGTGACAGTCGGACGAGATAACTGAAGTTCTCTAATAGCAGCTCTGTTTTATTTTTAAAATCTCCAAATAAAGTCTCACCCGCTTCAATAAATGCTTCCTTCACGACCAATCCATCATCAAATGGTTTCTTGTGTTTCGCCAATATATGAGATATTTTAAATGACGCGATCGTTCAAGTTTTTGATTGTTTGGCTGGTCTTGTGAACATGATTTGTTCTTTTTTCAAACAAGTTATCAAATCACGTACTTTTCGTTTTCTTAATTCACTCTGTGACGGAAAATTCTTTTCATAGTTTTCATGAACCGTTTTATGATGCCTCTCTAAGTTCCCACGCTTAGGTATTGCAGCTGACGCATGGCAAATGAGAAAAATGTACTTATTCTTTACCATACAAAAGAAAAATTCTTCCTCCCAATCGTTATTAAAATGATAAGTTTTACTTTTTTCGTCGCACTCATTTTGGACTATTTATTAATAAACTTTGTATCGATGTATCGCCTTCAAGTTACAACTCAGACTGACTCCTATTCCTGCAGGCGCAACATTTATATCGGCGCGAACGAAGTCTCGAATGTTCCCGTCAAACACGCCGCCCGAATTTTCTACAAAAATCGGCGGGAATCAAAAAACGCGGCTTTTCTTTGACGAGTACCGCGCGTTCTTTTGATAAAGCCGCCTTTTGCCGCTAGCAGAGGGTTATTACGATAAAAGAAAGTGATGAAGGGGTTATTCTGGCCTAATTGTGGATCGAATAAATTTTAGTAGTTTATTCATTACATTTTGTTTTAGTTACCTAAAACAAAATCTGTGAATAGTTCTATATCGGAATTTTTTTCTCGAGATCGACTCAAAAAGCACTCGCGATCGACCGTTTGAGCACCCCTGGTTTAGAGATATGGTCGTTAAAACTGAGATCATGGAATCGTATCGAAGCTTGCGAGTTGTCGATACTGCGACATTTGCTACGAATTTCTTGGAAGACTTAACTAATAAAGAGGTGCCCAAAAGGACCGAGATAAAAAGGCAACTACTTAATATCGCAAAACAAAGAGAGGTGTCTTATTTGAGATATATACTAAGAGGTGACCGCTACTTATTCTTCAGAGAAAAATAGAGGGTCGGCGGGGACTCGGTAGAAAGCAGTACTCGTGACTCCGGAATATCAGGGACTGGTGTGGAGCTCCGGACGCTGCGTCCATTTTTCGACATATAACAACCTCAATATAAACTGAAAAAATGGTACAGAGACCCCGACGTATGTGAATACATGGACCAGGAAGAAGAAGAAGGTATCCGTGACCTAGGCAGCCTAAAACGTGAAAAATTTAAAAACTTTTAAGAGTATGTCGAGAATTTGCAAATGCAAGATGACCAACAAATAAAGATCCCATGAATGCTATGTTCCATGCCTTTCCTCCTACGATTATAGTTTCTGAGCCTATACTCCTCATCAGGTAAGCTTTAGGCAACGGTATCGATCGTTAAGACCAGAGTACCGTGGAGAGTCAAGTTGGAATGACTCTCGCTGGCTTATAGCAATCATGGTACTTTATGTAAACGAGGTACTACTCGTTGGGCAAGATATAAGCTCTTGCGCCATCTTGCATTTGCAATATCTCGACATTAGTGACCAATCAAGTAACAAACCATACTCCGAAATTTATTTCGGAATAACGATTTGATTTACTTTTAAGAGTAATTTTTTGCCGAATACATTATCTAAGCGAGAGAAGTAAAGACAATATATTCCAAGTTCAACACCCTTTTTACACACATATTCAAAAAATTCACCCTTATCAAACATCATTTCAACCACCTGTGTATACCTTCATAAACAGAATACACCCTTCTTTAGAAATACCGAACTATTCGACAAACGAAACAGTATATTCTTTATTAAAAACCTTTCAGATATTTTAACAATTTCTTTCGTTTTTTAGGAGAATTTTTTGATTGATGATTTTTTTACTTTTAATTTTTTGTTCTTTTTATTTCTTGACTTTAATTGTTTAAAAAGTTGGGGTAATTGCTTGTACTCGGTGAGAAATTCTGCTAAGAGTGATTTGGCGTAAAAATTTTTGATTGATTAAAGTTTTTTTTTCTTTTGATGATTATTGAGTAATTTTTATTTAACGTCCTTTTTACTTCCCTTGCTAAGAGGCGGGGTGTGTGAAGTATATATCTATGTATGTATGTATGTATGAATTCGAGATTATAGGAGATAAGGCGAAATAATTGGAGATAATGCGGAATAATGACAGATTTAGCAATATATAATTTATAATATGGGAAAGTTGGAGATTCTGGGAGATAAGGAGAAATATTTAGAGAAAGGCTTGAATAATGATAGATAAAGTGATATAAGCCCCTGTATTACGGGAGAATTCGCGATTATGGGAGATAAGGCGAAATAATTGGAGATCATGCGGAACAAAAAAAAAATGACAGAAAACGCAATATATAAGCCTTTATAATATGGGAAAGTTTTAGATTCTGGGAGATAAGGAGAAATATTTGAAAGAATGGCTTAAATAATGATAGATAAAGAGATATAAGCCCCTGTGTTAAGGGAGAATTCGAGATTATGGGAAATAAGGCGAAATAATTAGAGATAATGCGGAAAAAATGACAGAAAATGCAATATATAAGCCTTTATAATATGGGAAAGTTGGAGAGTCTGGGAGATAAGGAGAAATATTTGGAGAATGGCTTGAATAATGATAGATAAAGAGATATAAGCGCCTGTATTACGGGAGAATTCGAGATTATGGGAGATAAGGCGAAATAATTGGAGATCATGCGGAAAAATGACAGAAAACGCAATAATATAAGACTTTATAATATGGGAAAGTTTTAGATTCTGCGAGATAAAGAGAAATATTTGGAGAATAGCTTGAATAATGATAGATAAAGAGATATAAGCCCCTGTATTACGGGAGAATTCGAGATTATGGGAGATAAGGCGAAATAATTGGAGATAATGCGGAAAAATAACAGAAAATGCAATATAGCAATGCAATAAGCCTTTATAATATGGGAAAGTTGGAGAGTCTGGGAGATAAGGAGAAATATTCGGAGAATGGCTTGAATAATGATAGATAAAGAGATATAAGCGCCTGTATTACGGGAGAATTCGAGATTATGGGAGATAAGGCGAAATAATTGGAGATAATGCGGAAAAATGACAGAAAATACAATATATAAGCCTTTATAATATGGGAAAGTTTTAGATTCCTGGGAGATAAGGAGAAATATTTGAAGAATGGCTTAAATAATGATAGATAAAGAGATATAAGCCCCTGTGTTAAGGGAGAATTCGAGATTATGGGAAATAAGGCGAAATAATTAGAGGTAATGCGGAAAAAATGACAGAAAATGCAATATATAAGCCTTTATAATATGGGAAAGTTGGAGAGTCTGGGAGATAAGGAGAAATATTCGGAGAATGGCTTGAGTAATGATAGATAAAGAGATATAAGCGCCTGTATTACGGGAGAATTCGAGATTATGGAGATAAGGCGAAATAATTGGAGATCATGCGGAAAAATGACAGAAAACGCAATATATAAGCCTTTATAATATGGGAAAGTTTTAGATTCTGGGACATAAGGAGAACTATTTGGAGAATAGCTTGAATAATGATAGATAAAGAGATATAAGCCCCTGTATTACGGGAGAATTCGAGATTATGGGAGATAAGGCGAAATAATTGCAGATAATGCGGAAAAAATGACAGAAAATGCAATATATAAGCCTTTATAATATGGGAAAGTTTTAGATTCTGGGAGATAAGGAGAAATATTTGGAGAATGGCTTGAATAATGATAGATAAAGAGATATGAGCCCCTGTATTACGGGAGAATTCGAGATTATGGAAGATAAGGCGAAATAATTGCAGATAATGCGGAAAAATGACAGAAAATGCAATATATAAGCCTTTATAATATGGGAAAGTTTTAGATTCTGGGAGATAAGAAGAAATATTTGGAGAATGGCTTGAATAATGATAGATAAAGAGATATGAGCCCCTGTATAACGGGAGAATTCGAGATTATGGGAGATCGAGGTCATCGAGTAGGGTGTCAAATTAAAGCTTGTAAAAAGACGAGTTCAAAAATATAAATAATGTAATACCTGAATAGAAATCTCTGGATTATTTTTAAAAATGTGCAAAAAATTGCTGTCCCTCACCCTATCTGGAAAAGTACTGATTAAAAAACTTTGAAAAAATATTTTCTACATGGTGTAGATTGAACGAAAATTATCATGAGTGCATTACCTTTAATAATTTATCTGGTATATATATATATATATATATATATATATATATATATATATATATATATATATATATATATATATTGCTGAGTGCAAGGTTATCTATCATTTTTTCGCCTTATTTCCAATTATGGCACATTAACTCCCAATATCTCGATTTATTTCCCAATATTTAGGTTTATGTCGCCTTATATATCATTATTTCGCTTTATTTCCAATTATGGCACATTGACTCTCAATATCTCGATTTATTTCCCATTATTTAGGCTTATGTCGCCTTATCTGTCATTAATTCGCCTTATTTCCAATTATGGCACATTAACTCCAAATATCTCGACTTATTTCCGATTGTTTAGGCTTATGTCGTCATATCTATCATTATTTCTCCTTATTCCAAATTATGACACGTTAACTCCCACTATCCGACTTGTTTCCTATTATCTAGGCTTATATCGTCTTATCTGTCACTATCTTGACTTTTCCCCAATCATGGCACGTTAACTCCAAGTGTCTCGACCTATTTCCCATTGTTTAGGCATATGTCGCCTTATCTATCATTATTTCGCCTTATTTCCCATTATGGCACATTAACTCCCAATATCTCGACTTATTGCCCATTATTTAGGCCAGGGGTGCTCAAACTTGAACTGCTGGCGATCTACCTCAATATTGTTAGACTACGATCGATCGACTCTGAGAGGCTGCAAGTAAGTGTGATGCAGGATTGTCGTCTAGGTAGGGTGTATCGTGGCATAGATATTAGTTTTCCGCACAATATGCATTTTTTTAGTCAAGGTAAGTGTAGGTCTGCTCTAAAATATCAATGAAAAAACTCATAATTATTCAAAATTGCGAGTTTATTGGTTCTTACAAAACAAACGAGTTCTAGTGTCTAAACTTAACTAAACAGTGACTTTGGATGTTAAAGCGTGGCACTGCATTCCTCAGCATACTTTTCATAAGATGATACGTAATTACCGAGTGCTAATCGCAAGCATGATGACATATGTTCGTCAGTTAGTCGATTGCGATATTTTGACTTAATTATCTTTATTTCAGAAAATGCAGACTCGCACAAGTAAGTTGACCCAAACATTGCCGTCAATTGAAGGGCGATTTGCCTTAGATTCGGATATTTATCTTCAGATATAAAACACCAGAATTTTGTATCAGATGCTGTGGCTTTGAGATGTATATCTGATATAATCTGCACTAACTCATTTTCAACAGAACATGAGTCCATGTTAAACTGACTTGCTATTTCAGTAGCTAATTCCTCAATGTTTTTACACGAAAAAGGATAACTCATAAATGATGCGATATTTGCCAATTTACTGAAATCATCAAAACGTATTTCGAATTGGCCCAAAATATTTGATAATTCTGCCTCATAAATATCATAATTCAACTGAGGAATCCTTGCTTTCAAAGACGGAAAATTTTTCAGATACTTTCTTTTCAGTTGATCTATCATAAGTTGCAATTTACTTTTGAATGCGTTTATTGCACTAATCATCTCACTAATAGTTTTTCTTTTAACTTGAAGCTCCAAATTAATGGTGTTTAAATGAATTGTGATGTCTGTCAAAAATGCCAAATCAGTCAGCCATTTTCCGTTTTTCAACATCTGAGTGTCATCACCTCTTTCGTCCAGAAAAGCTGTTATTTCGGGCAATAATTCTTGAAACCTTTCTAGGAATTTTTCGCGACTCAACCACCTGACTTCCGTGTGAAGAACTAAATCATGTGTGTTCAGCTAACTCACTATCTTCCAACTGCATTTAAAGAGCCGTCGTTGCAAGCTACGTGCACGGATAGAATTCACAATTTTTATTGCAATGCCCATAATCTCCTCCATGTTTAGAACTTTTGAACACAAAACTTGTTGATGTATAATGCAATGGAAGGAGAAAAATGAAGCGAAATCATCATTAGCTCGACACAATGCCACAAAACCGTTTTTGTTTCCAGTCATTGCTGGTGCTCCATCGGTTGTAATGCACACAAGTTTATATATTGGTAGCTTGTAGTTTGTTACAAAATTGAAGAAAACGTCATATATATCTTCGCCACGGGTCTTTCCTTTCAGAGGAATCATTGTCAAAAACTCTTCCTTAGCCGACATGTCATTGAATACTATTCGAATAAAAATACACACCTGGGCAGTGTCTGTCATATCGGTGGATTCGTCGAACTGTAAAGAAAAGTATGTACTTGATTTCATGATATCATGTTTTAGTTTATCTGCCATGTCCTGACTCATGACTTCAACACGCCTTGTGACAGTCGGACGAGATAACTGAAGTTCTCTAATAGCAGACATAATCTCTGTTTTATTTTAAAATCTATAATAAAGTCTCACCCGCTTCAATAAATGCTTCCTTCACAACCAATCCATCATCAAGTGGTTTCTTGGGTTTCGCCAATATATGAGATATTTTAAATGACGCGATCGTTGCAGCTTTTGATTGTTTGGCTGGTCTTGTGAACATGGTTTGTTCTTTTTTCAAACAAGTTATCAAATCACGTATTTTTCGTTTTCTTAATTCACTCTGTGACGGAAAATCCTTTTCATAGATTTTATGAACCGTTTTATGATGCCTCTCTAAGTTCCACGCTTAGGTATTGCAACTGACGCACGACAAATTAGACAAATGCACTTATCCTTTACCATACAAAAGAAATCGTTATAAAAAAAAAAGTTTTACTTTTTTTCGCGATTGACGGTTTGAGCCCCCTGATTTAGGCTTATGTCGCCTTATATATATCATTATTTCGCCTTATTTCCAATTATGGTACATACATAGATATATATATATATATATATATATATATATATATATATATATATATATATATATATATGTATGATTTTGATATTTTTTTTTGGCCCTGTATGTATTTTTTTTTTATTTTTCAATTTTCTTGGATTTGGAGGTCAATTATAGAAGGAAACTTCCTAAATTTTATTGTGATCCTTTCCTTTTATTGACGTTTTCGGCACAGTTTGCCTTTCTCAAAATGTTTTTTTGTCGGGTTTGGCTTGGACGTGGATGTTTAGGTTAATATTTATTTTTGCCCATCTCACTGAATCACAACGTACTCTTTTTTTCATTTTTCGTTACACGAATCATATGTTAATTAGTTTTCATTGTCATTTATTTTATTTTAATTTAAAAATTGGGACGAACACAACATGCAGACTGCATTTACAGTGACTATAGATGCAGTCTACATGTTGTGTTCGTCTCAATTTTTAAATTAAAATAAATGACAATGAAAACTAATTAATATATGGTTCGTGTAACGAAAAATTAAAAAAAAAAGAGTACGTAAACATCCACGTCCAAGCCAAACCCGACAAAAAAAAAATAAAAAATTTTGAGAGAGACAAACTGTGCCAAAACATCAATAAAAGAAAAGTATCATAATAAAATTTAGGAAGTTTCTGTCTATAATGGACCTCTAAACCCAAGAAAATTGATATATATATATATATATATATATATATATATATATATATATATATATATATATATATATATATATATATATATATATATATATATATATATATATATATATATATATATATATATATATATATATATATTGTAACATGGGAACTTGCCCGCACTTTTTGTACCCTGTGAAAAGTTGTTTGTCCCACGCTTGAGCGCAATTTTCTTGCAGCCCCGCTTTAATTTCTGAGAATGAATTGAGTGAATAATGATTTTAAAAGAACTAAAGAAATTAAACAAACACTAGCTCAGTTTTCCTTGGTAGAGAAATATGGGTAAGAGATAATTGTTATACGTCTTTTTGGAATTATTTTCTATTTTTAAAAAGCTTCAGTTGTACAAATTTTGGGCACCATTCATTTTAAAATAGAAAGGATCTAACTTCAGTTAAAAAAATGAAAAAATACTGAAGTGATTT
Source organism: Pachyrhynchus sulphureomaculatus (assembly GCA_019049505.1). Taxonomy (NCBI): domain Eukaryota; kingdom Metazoa; phylum Arthropoda; class Insecta; order Coleoptera; family Curculionidae; genus Pachyrhynchus; species Pachyrhynchus sulphureomaculatus. Next base: position 1,414,822 of record CM032448.1, read on the forward strand.
ACGGTTATTACTAAAAAGAATTATTCTAGTACAACTTTTCTTATCCTGAAAAGAAAAATAGGTATTCAGTGAGACACTAGCTTTAATCAACAAAAAAGAAAATTTATTCATGATTTAAAATAAAAGTTCCAACCTTTGCAGTTTTAAGAAATACAAAAAAATTCTAGCCTAAAAGTAGTTTTTATAAATTAGAGTCCCTAAATCAGAGATTTTACTTCTAAAACTTGACTACACCCGAAATCGAAGAGTCGTGATATTCACTTCGCGATTTTTTCAGTTCAAATTGCTGTTAAAACACTTATTTGCGGGAATAGATCTATTGATGTATGTTCTGGTAACTTACGGTTTTCCTACGGGCTTCTAGGCCTTCAATGGAACACAAAACCGATTTCACACTTTTGAGAAGAGCCTACTTTGGCTACTCCATTTAGAAAAACACACAGAGCCCACTACGGTTTTATGATAAGAAACTCGTGCTTAACTTGGCTCTCGTAGATATTGTCGTAAGCCTCTACTGCGGCTCGGTGGAAGTCAGCCTTCACGGCGGCTTGGTGGAAATTCGCCACTTGGCGGCTCGGTGGAAATTAGCCTGGCTGCGGCTTGATGGTACTAAGCCTGGCTGCGGCTTGATGGTACTAAGCCCGGCTGCGGCTTGATGGTACTAAGCCAAGATTCGCGTCCTCCGGACCCTTAAATAAGCCGTGGGCACTCTCTCTGTAATATGGCGACGCCGGAACCAAAACTCCGGATACAAACATTTGACCAATCCCGGCGCATCGATAGATTCGGTCAAAAACCCGCACAGCACACTATATAACGAGCGGCTTGGAATTTCTGATTAATATACCGCTCGATACAAAAATGAAAAGAAGTACATTATAAAGCGAAAAATCAGTAACATTATATGGTCTTAAAATCTAGGAAAAAAATGAATGTTACAATATATATATATATATATATATATATATATATATATATATATATATATATATATATATATACATATATATATATATATATATATATATATATATATATATATATATATATATATATATATATATATATATATACATATATGTATATATATATATATATATATATATATATATATATATAGATATACATATATATATATAAACTCCTGGACAAAATTAACGCAACAATCTGAAAATTAATTTATCTTTTTCTTATGTCAGTTTTAAAGTTTATCGAGTATCTGAATAGTAGGCTATGCATATTTTGTTTCATTGTTCATGACAGAAATCAAAACAATTCGTTTAGATTTACAGTTTTGAAGAATTTTTTAGAAGATAAATAATTTTCTGTAATAATGCGATAGATTTTCTTTAAAGGTAAGCTTATAAATTGTTCCCTTTTTCAAAATAATACGTTTTTGTGGTAGATTGTTTTATTTTTGACTCCGAAGAATTAGAAAAATGAATCGAACTAGGAATTTAACTGAACACGAGGTAGTGCGAGCCTCAGTTTTATTGGACGAGAGATATTGTCAGAGTTATGTTGCCAATTTGTTAGGCAAACATCGTTCCACAATAAGTCGTATGGTAAGACGCTTGAATGAAGTAGGAACTTATTCTAGAAGGCTAGGGCAAGGGCGGGCGAAAACGATGCACTAGCGATCTAGATGAACGTTTTATAAGACAATATGCTTTAAGAAACAGGACTGTTACTAGTTCTATAATAAGAAACGAACTCGAAGCTGTTTGCAATGTCATAATTTCTTCTAAAACAGTTAGAAGACGGTTAAATGAAGCTGGATTAAACAGTAGGAGATCAGCCACTGCGCTCTTGCTTACTAGAGAGAACAGAGTTGCCAGGTTACGTTTTTGCTCGAAATCACGAAAACTGGTCTGTGGATGATTGGAAACAAGTTTTCGTCACAGATGAAACTAGGGTTAGTCTAAAACATCCAGATGGTCGTGAGCGAGTATGGCGAAGACCAGGAGAGAGGTTTGCTCCTTGCAATATTTCTGCAAGGATTCCATTCGGCGGTGGCTCTGTTATGTTCTGGGGTGGCATCTGCTTTGATGCTCGCACAGAGTTAGTTCCTATCCGTACGAGATCCATGAATGCTGACTACTATCTTGAGAATATTGTAATAGAACATGTGATGAGTTTCGGTCATTTTGTGGGGCCCAATTTCCTGTTTATGCAAGACAATGCTCGACCTTACGTGGCTAGGGAGGTACTCGATTATCTTAATCAAGTTGATGTACCGATTATGCAATGGCCACCAAAAAGCCTGGATCTGAATCCGCTAGAACATGTATGGGATCACCTTAAGAAAAATGTGAAACGTCATATACGAGGCTGGTTTGAAAAGTCCGTGCAAAAACTACTTATGTGTTTGGGGTAAACCTTTTTTATTTTTCGACATAGTCTCCTTTTAGGCTTATACACTTCGTCCAACGATGTTCTAGTTTGTTGATCCCTTCCGAATAATAGGATTTGTCCAAGTCTGCAAAATATCCATTAGTGTCTGCAATCACCTCCTCGTTTGAATAAAATCTTTGTCCCGCCAGCCATTTCTTCAAATTGGGGAACAAATAGTAGTCCGAGGGAGCCAAGTCTGGAGAATAGGGGGGATGTGAAACGAGTTGGAATCCTATTTCCATTAATTTTGCGACCACAACTGCTGAGGTGTGTGCTGGTGCGTTGTCGTGATGGAAAAGGACTTTCTTGTGGGCCAATCGCGGGCGTTTTTTTCTTGCAGCTCGGTTTTCAAACGGTCCAATAACGATGAATAATATTCACCTGTAATAGTTTTACCCTTTTCCAGATAGTCGATGAGGATTATCCCTTGCGAATCCCAAAAGACAGTCGCCATAACCTTTCCGGCCGAAGGAACGGTCTTCGCCTTTTTTGCAATCTCACGCACCTTAACTCTTCTGTCATCCATCACCATACCATGGATTTGATCAATGATTTCTGGAGTCGTAACCTCCACAGGCCGTCCAGAACGTTCAGCGTCACTTGTGCCCATATGGCCAGTCCGAAAATTTTGAAACCACTTATAAACTGTTCTAATCGAAGGTGCAGAGTCACCATAATGTTTATCAAGCTTCTCTTTAGTCTCCTGAGGTGTTTTGCCTTTCATAAAGTAATGTTTAATCACCACACGAAATTCTTTTTCGTCCATTTCTTGAAAATCACTCGACTTCCTTGATTCACACGAATGCCAAACACAAAGAAATAGACCAATATGGTTGAAACTTGGTGTGCGTTCATTCAAGAGATGCTACTAACTAAACATGACCTCGATACGCGCCGGTGGTGCCATCTCTCGGACTTTGCACGGACTTTTCAAACCAGCCTCGTACCTGCACCTAGAAACCTGAGGGAACTTGAAAATGCAGCAAATTCCTCAAGATTTTATCCAAAATTTAATTAGAAGCATGCCTAGGCGCATAAACGCTGTCATCCGAAGTAGAGGAGGCAACACACGCTACTAGTGTCCCAGTTACACCATTAATTTTGCTACTAGTGTCCCAGTTTATTTTTTTCATTATTACATAATTTCAACGATTTTGTTATTAGGTCTTAAGAATAATTTTAATTCGAATTTTATAGAGAAATTTGGTAGCTAATTCACTTTTAAAGTATCCGAATAAGTTTTTTCTAACTTTTAGTGTAACCAATGTTCATAAAAAATTATTAAAATTAATTCATTATAGAGATTTGTATGATTTAATATATTGTTGCGTTAATTTTGTCCAGGAGTGTATATATATATATATATATATATATATATATATATATATATATATATATATATATATATATATATATATATACAGTCCCTGGCCAAATTATTAGACGCACTGCAAGATTTCATGTAAAATATTAATTACCGAGTGATATTGTACCGTTTTATTATTTTAAATTGATTTGTTTTTTATTTTTATATTATCCAATCAATTACCTATTTATTTGACATAAATAAAACAGCATTAATTTAGAAAAGCATAAGTTTATTAAGTTTTAAAGAAAAGTGAAATTAATGTTAGTAAAAGTCAATATTTAGTTGAGCCACCTTTAGCCGCTATCAAAGCTTTAATTCTGCGCGGCATGCTATCAATGCAAGATTGTACTGTCTCCTGCATTTGAGGATGATGATTCCACACATGAATAATCTTTTCTAGGAGCTGGGTTTTGTTGGTAATCACATCTTTAGCCACTTCTCTTTTCATCAGCTCCCACACATTTTCAATGGGGTTCATATCAGGGCCAATCCAACAGAGGGATATTTTTTTCTGCCAAAAAAGCTTTAACAGACCGAGCAGTGTGGCAGGGAGCTCCATCTTGCATGAAAGTGAATGGTTCCCCATTTGGAAACCATTCTCTGAGCTGCGGAATCAACCGATTTTGTAATACTTCTTTGTACTGATCTTGCTTCATTATTCCTTTGACGACGTACAGACGTCCAGTGCCCTTGCCGCTGATGACTGACCAAATCATCACTTTGGTGGGATGTTTAACCGTCGGGACGACACAATCAGGATGAAACTTTTCTCCATGACGACGACGCACATACTGAGCTTTATTCTGCAAAATTTCGAATGTGCTTTCGTCACTGAAGCAGACCTGTCAAAAATAGGAAAAATATATAAACTTCCATGTTTATTTGGTTTATTTAACTGAAAATGATAATAATGTATCAATTATTGATTAAATTGCTGTATCTTACCGATCTCCAGAAGTCCACATCTTTGTCTTGCCATTGTTTGGCCCACTTCAGGCGCTTTGCTTTCATTACAGCTGTTAACTTGGGCTTCCTGGCGGGGCGACAGGCCTTAAAATCTAATTCTTTCAATTTTCTTCGAACAGTGCGCTCAGAAGCATTTACGCTAGCATCCTGGAGTTGTGATTTTATTACCTTTGTGCTAGCAAATCTGTTTTCTACACAAATTTTCTTCAAACATCTCTCTGACCGTGGAGTGAAAATTGGTTTTCTACCGCATCTTTTCGGGCTTAATTCCTTCCCTGACTCAATTTTCTTTTTTATGCGTCGTACACTAGCTTCAGAAACCTCCAATCTTCGTGATATTTCTCGGTTTGTAAATGTTTTCGCAATCACAAGGACCTTCACTTCAGCTTTTTTACGTGGTGAAAGATCGCCTTTTCTACCCATAATGAAAATAGTCCAATTACTTTTTTAAAACACTGCATACAAAATAAACTAATAACTGAGTAGTATAAAACTGTTAAACAAACAATCACAGTCCATAAAGCCACAAAAACACGTCAGTACCTGACTCGATTCCGATCGCGACTGATACAGATTTGTACTTGTTTACGTTCATGTATCACTTTGTCAACACAGTGTGGCCATATGTTAAAAATAAATACAAATATGTAGTCTACAACAATTCTTTTAAATAAAAATCAATAATATTGTAGTTTAAATATACCATTATTGCATAAAAACTCTTAAGAAACATAAAATTACTAAAAAAAATACAGTGCATCTAATAATTTGGCCAGGGACTGTATATATATATATATATATATATATATATATATATATATATATATATATATATATATATATATATATATATATATATATAAACTCCTGGACAAAATTAACGCAACGATCTGAAAATTAATTTATCTTTTTCTTATGTCAGTTTTAAAGTTTATCGAGCATCTGAATAGTAGGCTATGCATATTTTGTTTCATTGTTCATGACAGAAATCAAAACAATTCGTTTAGATTTACAGTTTTAAAGAATTTTTTAGGAGATAAACAATTTTCTGTAATAATGCGATAGATTTTCTTCAAAAGTAAGCTTATAAATTGTTCCCTTTTTCAAAGTAATACGTTTTTGTGGTAGACTGTTTCATTTTTGACTCCGAAGAATTGGAGAAAATGAATCGAACAAGGAAATTTAACTGAACACGAGGTAGTGCGAGCTTCAGTTTTATTGGACGAGGGATATTGTCAGAGTTATGTTGCCAATTTGTTAGGCAAACATCGTTCCACAATAAGTCGTATGGTAAGACGCTTCAATGAAGTAGGAACTTATTCTAGAAGGCTAGGGCAAGGGCGAAAACGATGCACTAGCGATCTAGATGAACGTTTTATAAGACAATATGCTTTAAGAAACAGGACTGTTACTAGTTCTATAATAAGAAACGAACTCGAAGCTGTTCGCAATGTCACAATTTATTCTAAAACAGTTAGAAGACGGTTAAATGAAGCTGGATTAAACAGTAGGAGACCAGCCACTGCGCTCTTGCTTACTAGAGAGAACAGAGTTGCCAGGTTACGTTTTGCTCGAAATCACGAAAACTGGTCTGTGGATGATTGGAAACAAGTTTTCTTCACAGATGAAACTAGGGTTAGTGTAAAACATCCAGATGGTCGTGAGCGAGTATGGCGAAGACCAGGAGACAGGTTTGCTCCTTGCAATATCTCTGCAAGGATTCCATTCCGCGCTGGCTCTGTTATGTTCTGGGGTGGCATCTGCTTTGATGCTCGCACAGAGTTAGTTCCTTGTCCGTACGAGATCCATGAATGCTGACTACTATCTTGAGAATATTGTAATAGAACATGTGATGCCTTTCGGTCATTTTGTGGGGCCCAATTTCCTGTTTAGGCAAGACAATGCTCGACCTCAGGGAGGTACTCGATTATCTTAATCAAGTTGATATACCGTTCATGCAATGGCCACCAAAAAGCCCAGATCTGAATCCGATAGAACATGTATGGGATCACCTTAAGAAAAATGTGAAACGTCATATACCTGCACCTAGAAACCTGAGGGAACTTGAAAATGCAGTTATCATAGAATGGGAGCAAATTCCTCAAGATTTTATCCAAAATTTAATTAGAAGCATGCCTAGGCGCATAAACGCTGTCATCCGAAGTAGAGGAGGCAACACATGCTACTAGTGTCCCAGTTACAAATTAATTTTGCTACTAGTGTCCCAGTTTATTTTTTTCATTATTACATAATTTCAACGATTTTGTTATTAGGTCTTAAGAATAATTTTAATTCGAATCTTATAGAGAAATTTGGTAGCTAATTCACTTTTAAAGTATCCGAATAAGTTTTTTCTAACTTTTAGTGTAACCAATGTTCGTAAAAAATTATTAAAATTAATTCATTATAGAGATTTGTATGATTTAATATATTGTTGCGTTAATTTTGTCCAGGAGTGTATATATATATGGAAAATGGACAGACAAATTCACAAGCGAGCAAAAGAAAATTTTAGTATAACAAGCTATTTTTTTTAACTCGGCTATTATAAAAAAAAATTCCCAGTTAGGTCATAAATAAATCTACAAAATAATATTTATCAAAATGAGACTTTTGGATAATTTACTCGTCGATTACACTTTCCGTAGACTAAACATTTCAAAAGCCGTCGAACTAAAGAAATGGCTCGTTAGCAATATTTGACTGTATTCGATTTCTAAAGGAGACCATTGAAAACACCCCTCAAGATGGAATGCGAAAAGGATAGAACTCTACAAATCTTATGAGAAAAACTACGACGGATATATGATCGGACGAATAAGTAGAGTATGTGGGTGTAAGACGAGATCAAGTTCGATATTTGACTGATTTCTGAAACCCATTTTGTCCGTTTATTTTCTTTACTTTGCGCCATGTGTGGTCAGAGAGGAAATTTTAATTACTTTGTTTGATATGGTGAAATATTGGGTTCATTTTATTTACTGGGTGTTTTTTTTTACAAACCATATTGGCCGACATAATTTTAACTTCTGCATAAAAGTGAAACAAAAGAAGTATATACAGTCAGTCCAAAAAGTCTCTATACACCACCTGCTTTCTATACTATTTTTCTGTTATGTTTAACAAATTAATTGGAACTATGAGAAAACATGTTTAAATTAATATCTGAAACTTAACCAAAGAGGATTTGTATTAAAAACAACTACGGAACATTTTATTTAAAAATTACATCATTATTACAAAAATGTAAACAAAATTAATGTCAAAAAAGTCTCCATACACTCAAGAACTACATTGAAAAAAACATGTTATAATAACGCATTTTATCAAGCTATCTGTTGCTCGCTAAAAGAAAACATAATAATAATTTTCGGCCATACTTTACTGTCACTTGTTGCTAGTAATTTTGTGGTTGATTTTCAAAGTAGTATTAAAAATCGGGTGTGACAGACGGACAGACAGACGGACAGACACCGAAGTGATCTTATAAGTGCTCCGTACGGAACACTAAAAATGAGCAAGAGAAATTATGAAATTCCATTTCAAGTTCAAAAAATCATAGTTGATTTGTAGAAAGATGGAAAATCGTACAGAAATATAGAAAAAATTGTTAATAAGTCGCATGCTACTGTTCCGTACATTGCAAACCAGTATAAATCAACGGGTTCCTGTAAAATTCGACCACGCTCCTGTCGTCCCAAGAAACTGACTCCACGTGAAGAGGTCAGTATTGTTAGACAAATAAGTATAGATCCCAAGAAAAGTGTACCAAAGTTAAAGGAAGTGAAACAGTGAGAAATTGTTGCAGCCAGGAAGAAGCCGTTGGTTGATTTCGCATCGCAAAAAGCGATTAGCTTGGAAATACGTTACTAAACATCCTGAATTTTGGGAATCCGTATTTTTTAATGATGCAACTAAACTTAACCTTTTTGGGTCTGATGACAGAAACAAAGTTGGGAAAAAGAATAATACCGCATTCGATATTAAACACATTTATTCCACGGTGAGACAAGGGGGTGGCAGTGTTCTGCATGAAAAATAGTATAGAAAGCAAGTGGTGTATGGAGACTTTTTGGACTAAGTGTGTATATATATATATATATATATATATATATATATATATATATATATATATATATATATATATATATATATATATATATATATATATATATATATATATATATATATATATATATATATATATATATATACATATATTTATATATATATATATATATATATATATATATATATATATATATATATATATATATATATAGACCAAAATGTTGACCGAAATTTCACTATAAAAAGTTTTTCACTATATAAAGAAAAAATCCGTATATATTGCTATGTATGTATTTTATATTGGTAATCATTTACTTGTATTTTATAAGGTATAAGCAACAAAAAAAATTGCAAAATTGAATTATTAGAAAAGATTTTATTAAACATTTGAAAGTTTAAATAGTACATAGCATGTACAGGGTTAAATACATACATAAAGTCCGTACGTTATATCTTTACCCGTGCGTCATAGTTTTCAGGCCATATAACAGACGACTATTATATTATTTGTCTCTTTTCACCAATAAATTGTAGGTATTGGTAAAAAGAGACAAAAAATATAATAGTCAGATATAACGTGCGGACTTTATGTATGTATGTACTACATACGAAATAAAAAGAATAATACAAAATCTGTTAATACATATGTACATATTACGTACATACGTACTAGGAAAAATAATCAGTTATTTTCTTTTGAACATTACTTTTGAAAAATAATTGTTGCTCAACAAAATTCTCGTATTTATTCAAATGTATAAAGATTTGATCAGGTACACTTTCCTGGCCCCTGAGAGTAGTTCGCACAATGTCAAATGCATTTCTTATTTCATTTTCACTAAATTTAGCAGGACATTCCCCGGTTTCAGTTTCTTCTTCATGATTTTCTATACTTTTTATATCGTTAATTATGTCTTGGTCAGTTGGGGGATCTGTCGTGCTAACATCATTGTCGATTTCTAAGAAATCTTCAAGTAAAAAATCTGCGTCGACGGTAGCAGTTTTTTGTAGAATACCTCATTGCCTTTTTAAGGTAGCGAGATCCATTTCGTCTTCTTCTTCCCATTCGTCAATTTTTTCAGTAAAACCTGCTTTAGAAAAGCAGTTTTTGATAGTTTCTGAGAAACATTTTCACTCCATACTTTAGCGACTTCGGTTATACACTCTTTAAGGGTAATCAATTTTTGGACTGGAAGGTTGTTATCAATCGCATTAACAATTTTGTGAACAATTCTGTTTCGGTAATGATGTTTTATGTTTTTTATAATACCCTGGTCCATAGGTTGCAATTTGGAGGTCATGTTTGGTGGAAAAAAGATCAATTCAATATTCCTTAATTTTTTATTTACAGTAACTGGATGGGCAGGACAATTGTCTATAAACATCACAATCTTTCGCTTTTGGCTTTTCATTTTCGTGTCGAGTTCTTTGATCCATCTTTCGAAAATCTCAGAAGTCATCCATGCCTTTTTATTATTGGCGTAATCTAACTCCAGAGATTTAACTTCTTTTAAACAACGGGGATTTTTGCTTTTACCTATGAGCAGCAATTTCAGTTTTTCTGAGCCATCCATGTTTGCTCCAACCATAAGTGTCACCCTTTCTTTACATGTTTTAACACCAAAACATTTATCACTTTTAAAAGCAAAAGTTTCATTTGGCAAACATTAAAAAACAAACCGGTTTCATCACAATTGAAAACGTTTTTTGGCTCGTACTTTTTCAATGCACTTTTTAAAACAGTTTCAGCCCAAATGTCACAGTCCTCCTGACTAACGCTTGCACTCTCGCCAGATACCGTCTTGAAAACAATTGAATTGCGAGTCTTCCAGGCACTCAACCACCCTTCACTAGCTTGAAAATTAACACAGTTAAATTCTTTAGCAAATTGTAGAACCTTTTGCTTTATTAAATTTCCCGATATTGGTACGTTTTAATGCGTACGGGCAACTTGGAACCATCATAAAACTGCTTCATTTACATCCTCGTAAGTACTCACCCGTACTCGTTTTCGACTGCTTGGAACACTAGGTTTCTTGATGATACTGTCGCGACTTTTTATTATCAGAGAGACGCAACTTGGAGAAACAGCAAATTTTGCAGCAACATCAATTTTTTTGCAGCCTTTATCAACTTCCTCCAAAACTTTAATTTTTTCAGCTAAACTTAAACACACTCGCTTGGACATCTTACTTGATTCTTAAACAAAAAGAAACTGAACCTGAATTTGCGAATTACTAGTCCTCGACTATAAAATGGGTTTTTCCCCGGGTTTCTATAAAATGGGTTATTCCCCGGGTTTCTCACAGAAATCTACCTGATTATTGCCAACCATTAGGCGTTTATAAACGCGTTAAGAAGCTTTTCAAACGAATGCGTGCTAATGTTAGATAAAAATGGGAAACCCGGTAAAATTTTATTATATAGTGTTTCTATTTTACAGATTCACTATATGTAGGGCTTTTTACATGAAATTTCATTAAAATATTCTAGGTCTTGAAAAAATTGCACTATAAAGGGTTTTTCATTATATAGAGTTTCACTATAAACAGTGTCGACAGTATATATATATATATATATATATATATATATATATATATATATATATATATATATATATATATATATATATATATATATATATATATATATATATATATATATATATATATATATATATATATATATGTATATATATATATATATATATATATATATATATATATATATATATATATATATATATATATATATATGTATATAGAGTTTCACTCTAAACAGTGTCGACTGTATATATATATAGGGTGTTGTAAAAATCGTTTAACACATTGACATAGGTGACTCCTGTAGTCAATTGGAATCAGCCTCAATACTTATTAATTGTAATTAATAAATTTGAACATAATTGAAACTTTACAAAAATCACGGAACTACGCAAATAAAAAAAAATCATCGCGCTGCTCTTATGACAGCTAAGATGATCATGGCTAAGAGAGAGCGCTGCGGTTGAAAGAAAATGGCACACCGCTGTCAGCGACAATCTAACTTTCAGATCTGTTTGGCGGCAAAACGTTGTATTTACATAGTGAAAAGTACGATGAAGAAAAATATTTTTTATCCACATATGTGAATATGTGAATATTGACAATTTGCTGACCATTCCTCTGCCGGCCTGTGGTCTTACGACAGCCTCCGGTTGAGAACAGGTATGCTTTATAGTTTTAGGTAAAATTTATTATATCTTACCACAATGTTACGCCAGTACGATAATAAGTACATGAAGTTAGATTCTCTCGTTTGTCGATTCTAGATTGATTGATAAGCTTTGATACAGCCAAATGCATCTCGGGATAGATTGACACATGAGAGAACAGTGGGTAGACTGCTGAAATATGAACTTTGTCCATTTTCAGTCGTTTTACATTGAACCATATATACATAAATATTATATAAATATAATATATGAATATATATATATATATATATATATATATATATATATATATATATATATATATATATATATGTATATATATATATATATATATATATATATATATATATATATATATATATATATATATATATATATATATATATATACGAGTATTATGTATTATAATATTATTACATCTCAACGATTCAATTTTAATATAGAACGTACAGTCCCTGGCCAAATTATTAGACGCACTGTATTTTTAGTGTTCCGTACGGAACACTTATAAGATCACTTCGGTGTCTGTCCGTCTGTCTGTCCGTCTGTCCGTCTGTCCGTTTGTCACACCCGATTTTCTCCGAAACTACTTGTCATAGAAAGTTGAAATTTGGTAGCAATATAGGAATTGATGGCCTCATCAGAGCCATGTAGTTTTGAAAATTAAATTTTGACTTAAGGGGTTAGTTTTGGGGAGTGAAATCGGAAATGAAAAAAAAAAATTTTTTACTAGGTAATCGAGTGTGGTGTCAAATGAAAGCTTGTGAAAACACGAGTAAAAAATATATATGTAATGTAATACTTGAGCTTACTTTTCCTTGTATTATTTTTAAAAAATCGCGAAAAAACGCTGTCCACCCGCCTTATCTCGGAAAGTACTTATCAAAAAATTTTGAAAAAATTCTGGAATATTCTCCACGGGGTGTAGATTGAACGAAAATTATCACGAGTGCATTACCTGTAATAATTTATCTGTTATATAAAAAAAAACAGAAATTTCAAGGTCATCAATTTTCAGTAAAGATTGAAATAAACTTTGTTGAAAACTTATTTGGGGTGTGTTTTGTGAAGTGACTGATCATTTTATATCACCGTAACATAAATTTTGACTTAAGGGATTCGTTTTGAGGGGTGAAATCGGAGGTGAAAAAAAAAATTTTTTTTACTAGGTCATCGAGTATGGTGTCAAATGAAAGCTTGTGAAAACGCGAGTAAAAAATATATATATATAATGTAATACTTGCGCACACTTTTCTTCGTATTACTTTTAAAAATTCGTGAAAAATCGCTGTCCCCTACCTTATCTCGGAAAGTACTGATCAAAAAATTTTGAAAAAATCCTGGAATATTCTCCACGGGGTATAGATTGAACGAAAATTATCATTACCTTTAATAATTTATCTGGTATAGAAAAAAACCAATATTTCAAGGTCACCAGTTTTCAGTAAAGATTGGAAACAAACTTTGTTGAAAACTCATTTGGGGTGTGTTTTGTGAAGTCACTGATCATTTTATACCACCCTAACAAAACTTTTTATTTCAAAAACAATCAACGTACGGAACACTAATTGTGCAAGTTCAACTTGCACTTGACCGGTTATTTTTTTTAGTACTTTTTGGTTTCTTAAGAGTTTTTATGCAATAATGGTATATTTAAACTACAATATTATTGATTTTTATTTAAAAGAATTGTTGTAGACTACATATTTGTATTTATTTTTAACATATGGCAACACTGTGTTGACAAAGTGATACATGAACGTAAACAAGTACAAACCTGTATCAGTCGCGATCGGAATCGAGTCAGGTACGGACGTGTTTCTGTGGCTTTATGGACTGTGATTGTTTGTTTAACAGTTTTATACTACTCAGTTATTAGTTTATTTTGTATGCAGTGTTTTAAAAAAGTAATTGGACTATTTTCATTATGGGTAGAAAAAGGCGATCTTTCACCACGTAAAAAAGCTGAAGTGAAGGCCCTTGTGATTGCGAAAACATTTACAAACCGAGAAATATCACGAAGATTGGAGGTTTCTGAAGCTAGTGTACGACGCATAAAAAAGAAAATTGCTACCACAAAGGTAATAAAATCACAACTCCAGGATGCTAGCGTAAATGCTTCTGAGCGCACTGTTCGAAGAAAATTGAAAGAATTAGATTTTAAGGCCTGTCGCCCCGCCAGGAAGCCCAAGTTAACAGCTGCAATGAAAGCAAAGCGCCTGAAGTGGGCCAAACAATGGCAAGACAAAGATGTGGACTTCTGGAGATCGGTAAGATACAGCAATTTAATCAATAATTGATACATTATTATCATTTTCAGTTAAATAAAGCAAATAAACATGGAAATTTATATATTTTTCCTATTTTTGACAGGTCTGCTTCAGTGACGAAAGCACATTCGAAATTTTGCAGAATAAAGCTCAGTATGTGCGTCGTCGTCATGGAGAAAAGTTTCATCCTGATTGTGTCGTCTCGACGGTTAAACATCCCACCAAAGTGATGATTTGGTCAGTCATCAGCGGCAAGGGCACTGGACGTCTGTACGTCGTCAAAGGAATAATGAGGCAAGATCAGTTCAAAGAAGTATTACAAAATCGGTTGATTCCGCAGCTCAGAGAATGGTTTCCAAATGGGGAACCATTCACTTTCATGCAAGATGGAGCTCCCTGCCACACTGCTCGGTCTGTTAAAGCTTTTTTGGCAGAAAAAAAATATTCCTCTGTTGGATTGGCCGGGTAATAGCCCTGATATGAACCCCATTGAAAATGTGTGGGAGCTGATGAAAAGAGAAGCGGCTAAAGATGTGCTTACCAACAAAACCCAGCTCCTAGAAAAGATTATTCATGTGTGGAATCATCATCCTCAAATGCAGGAGACAGTACAATCTTGCATTGATAGCATGCCGCGCAGAATTAAAGCTTTGATAGCGGCTAAAGGTGGCTCAACTAAATATTGACTTTTACTAACATTAATTTCACTTTTCTTTAAAACTTAATAAACTTATGCTTTTCTAAATTAATGCTGTTTTATTTATGTCAAATAAATAGGTAATTGATTGGATAATATAAAAATAAAAAACAAATCAATTTAAAATAATAAAACGGTACAATATCACTCGGTAATTAATATTTTACATGAAATCTTGCAGTGCGTCTAATAATTTGGCCAGGGACTGTATAATACAGCAGCAACAATAACGGAAATTAAATACGAAAAATATATAGTAAGTTATGCGTGCATTAACATCGTTCGACAAACTCATAAGTTAAAACTATTGAAAAAGCATTCAGTATTCCAGTAATAGCATAAGTTAGAGGCACACACACACGCACACACTGAATGTCGTTGTTCATGTAGGAAAATAAATTTGAATTTTCAATGAGCCGTTGTCGTATCGACAAAGGAAAACTGAAAAGAGTGGAATTATATAGACACATCTCTGTAAAATTGAATGGAGAACTGTCACCTGTGAAAAGGAGTGCCGGCCGTGTCTCGCGATCCGCGCATTTTAAACCCACACGACTCTTGCGGACACATTAGAGAGTATTAGCATACACGGACTGAGTTTGCCATTTTAAAAACTTCCTAGTCGACGTAGTGCTTCGAAAAGGAGCCACCACATTGATAATTTAAGCAGAGTTCTATAAAATTTATGTTGATTTATATATATATATATATATATATATATATATATATATATATATATATATATATATATATATCTATATATATATATATATATATATACTGAGTTTTTGAAATGATATATATATATATATATATATATATATATATATATATATATATATATATATATATATATATATATATACACCTCCTGGTGCCTCCAGTCTTCATTGGTTTTTGCCAACACTCTCTTCCTCCAATCAGATTCCAACAAGAAATTAATAAATTAATAATTATTTCATTAGATAATCTTCTTCTTCGTTGCTCCCATTATTGTCACTCTCTCTCTCGCTCCCTCGCTCACCATTTACTTATAGAGTCCCTGGCCAAATTAT
The DNA here is from genome assembly GCA_019049505.1 of Pachyrhynchus sulphureomaculatus. Taxonomy (NCBI): domain Eukaryota; kingdom Metazoa; phylum Arthropoda; class Insecta; order Coleoptera; family Curculionidae; genus Pachyrhynchus; species Pachyrhynchus sulphureomaculatus. The sequence goes on from CM032448.1 coordinate 1,430,858, forward strand.
TAGACGCACTGCAAGATTTCATGTAAAATATTAATTACCGAGTGATATTGTACCGTTTTATTATTTTAAATTGATTTTGTTTTTTATTTTTATATTATCCAATCAATTACCTATTTATTTGACATAAATAAAACAGCATTAATTTAGAAAAGCATAAGTTTATTAAGTTTTAAAGAAAAGTGAAATTAATGTTAGTAAAAGTCAATATTTAGTTGAGCCACCTTTAGCCGCTATCAAAGCTTTAATTCTGCGCGGCATGCTATCAATGCCAGATTGTACTGTCTTCTGCATTTGAGGATGATGATTCCACACATGAATAATCTTTTCTAGGAGCTGAGTTTTGTTGGTAATCACATCTTTAGCCACTTCTCTTTTCATCAGCTCCCACACATTTTCAATGGGGTTCATATCAGGGCCAATCCAACAGAGGGATATTTTTTTCTGCCAAAAAAGCTTTAACAGACCGAGCAGTGTGGCAGGGAGCTCCATCTTGCATGAAAGTGAATGGTTCCCCATTTGGAAACCATTCTCTGAGCTGTGGAATCAACTGATTTTGTAATACTTCTTTGTACTGATCTTGCCTCATTATTCCTTTGACGACGTACAGACGTCCAGTGCCCTTGCCGCTGATGACTGACCAAATCATCACTTTGGTGGGATGTTTAACCGTCGGGACGACACAATCAGGATGAAACTTTTCTCCATGACGACGACGCACATACTGAGCTTTATTCTGCAAAATTTCGAATGTGCTTTCGTCACTGAAGCAAACCTGTCAAAAATAGGAAAAATATATAAACTTCCATGTTTATTTGCTTTATTTAACTGAAAACGATAATAATGTATCAATTATTGATTAAATTGCTGTATCTTACCGATCTCCAGAAGTCCACATCTTTGTCTTGCCATTGTTTGGCCCACTTCAGGCGCTTTGCTTTCATTGCAGCTGTTAACTTGGGCTTCCTGGCGGGGTGACAGGCCTTAAAATCTAATTCTTTCAATTTTCTTCGAACAGTGCGCTCAGAAGCATTTACGCTAGCATCCTGGAATTGTGATTTTATTACCTTTGTGGTAGCAAATCTGTTTTCTACACAAATTTTCTACAAACATCTCTCTGACCGTGGAGTGAAAATTGGTTTTCTACCGCATCTTTTCTTTCTTTTCGGGCTTAATTCCTTCCCTGACTCAATTTTCTTTTTTATGCGTCGTACACTATCTTCAAAAACCTCCAATCTTCGTGATATTTCTCGGTTTGTAAATGTTTTCGCAATCACAAGGGCCTTCACTTCAGCTTTTTTACGTGGTGAAAGATCGCCTTTTCTACCCATAATGAAAATAGTCCAATTACTTTTTTAAAACACTGCATACAAAATAAACTAATAACTGAGTAAATATATAAAACTGTTAAACAAACAATCACAGTCCATAAAGCCACAGAAACACGTCCGTACCTGACTCGATTCCGATCGCGACTGATACAGGTTTGTACTTATTTACGTTCATGTATCACTTTGTCAACACAGTATTGCCATATGTTAAAAATAAATACAAATATGTAATCTACAACAATTCTTTTAAATAAAAATCAATAATATTGTAGTTTAAATATACCATTATTGCATAAAAACTCTTAAGAAACATAAAATTACTAAAAAAAAATACAGTGCGTCTAATAATTTGGCCAGGGACTGTAATTAGGTTGTGATTTATCCTTCCGCTATCGCATACCGGGTTGTTTGGTCGCTCAATTGGCTATCTCTCTCTCACTTAGGGTCCAATATTTGCACTTCCTTTTCTATCGGTTCCTTCCAGGTGTCGACCCCGCATTCTGGTTAATTGAGTTTTCTTGACTAAACCCCTTATCTCTGTCGGGCAGCTGTCTCCTGTCGTCCTTGTCATTTTTCCTAAATGGCGGTGGCCATATGTGGTGGTCACAAGTGAAATAATTAAAGATGTTCTCAACATCCAAGTTTCCCAGTTACATCCATGTTTTAAATTTGTTTTTTAGAATTTTGTCTACAGTGTTTTAATGTGTATTTTATATATTGTATGGATGAACCAACTTTTATATGTAACAACTTTTGTATGTATAACCTACGGCCATTCAGGCTAACGAAATCTTTGCACTTCTCATGTGAGTTTTTTAACTTATTATGACTAATATCTTATTCTTGTTCTACACTAATTTTATGTATTATAACAACCTAATGATAACATCATTAATTTAAGTTGTCCCAGACACGATCAGTGAATACGCTCTGTTCTTCTTTTCAGTTCTGCCCTGAAGAAGGTCCCAATCCAGGACCGAAATATTGGCTTTATGAAAATTGTGTGATCTCTTATCACGCCCAAATTTGCCGAGTTCCCCAACTAAGATTGTATTTTTAATAATTTTGGTAGATACGGCAATTTTTTTTTTTTTTCTTTCTTTATTCTATACATATATATATATATATATATATATATATATATATATATATATATATATATATATATATATATATATATATATTTATATATATAGGGTGTTATAAAAATCGTTTAATACATTGACATGGGAGACTGCTGGAGTCAATTGAAATCAGCCTCAATTTATGTTGATTTATTGAAAAAATTGTGCTTGTTGTGATCAACTATCACCAAATACGTTTCGTAACTCAGTTAATCTTTCAAATGATTAATTGCTACGTCAATTTAAAACAAAGCGTGCTCTCTTGCTTAAAGTTGATTAAAGCGTTACGTTATCAAATTTGTAGTAGCAAAGGTGAGTTTCTTACAGTCATGACGTACAGACGCGTGCAACATTTATCAGCTGTGAAATAATGGGGTGGGAATGACATGAATTATTGGTTGAGTTTTATTTATTCTGATGGTATGTTTTTCTTTTAATTTTCGCTCTGGAGTAAATTAGAAACAGGGAGCGAATATTTTCGAAAGGACATGTGTTTTAGTACTTTGAAATCATTTTGGTCGAAACACAATAAAAAAAATGAAAACAGTCCTATCCTATTACCTAACCTGTCTATAGGTATCACCCATTTAGAAATTATCTAGCGTCGTTTAGACACCTGCGCACACGAGTATATGCACACACGAGCAGATGCGCACATTTAATTCTGTGTAGAATTTCATGTTAATAAAGGACTTTAAGGTTATTTCTGGTTTATAATAATTTTAACAGAAAGTTTTTTGAAAAACCAATTTCAATAACAGCTCTCAATTTTCGGGAAAGTAATTCTTTTTATGCGAAAGTAATTAAATTACCTAGAAATAGAAAGACACGAATTATTCTAATCTGAATTAATGAAAAAAAAAAATGTATGCAGGATCTGTCCCAAAAATAAGTAGAATAAATCCGGGAAAAAATTATTCCATATCAAAGTACAAATTACTAAAATTCTTCAAAATAGCACCCTTATGCATCGACACACCGTTGCCAGCGCCTCTGCCAGAGGCAGTACGCTGCCTGGAAGGCGTCGACGGGAACCTCGTTCAGGTACCTCGTTATCCAGCGTTCCGAAGTGGTTGCCTTTCAAGCTCCTTTTTATTCTCGGAAATAAAAGGAAGTCCGGTGGTGCCAGATCGGTGTAGGATGGCGCGTTGTCGTGGTGCAGCCACCAGTTAGCAAAGATCTCCTTCCTGACGCGTTGCACTCTTTTCCACAGCCTTTCGAGGACTTCCACATAAAACTGTTCAATGTCTGTGCCTGAGGCACAAACGCTTTATGGATAACGCCTTTTGAGTAGAAAAAGACTATGAGCATATTAAGCGTCATAAATAACATTAATATCACTACTATTTAAATATACTGTTAATATAAAATAAAATAAAAATTATTTCCACACTTCACGGTAACAGGCAGACACAACACGCATTCGACATATCTCCATGAAAATAGATATGTTAGGGCCCGTATAATAATAGAATTTTCGATACTTGTTTGATGAATAATGAAAAATCCTTTTGGGTTACAAACACAACTGATGAAGACCAGGATAATTTGGTTAAAACGTATTGTAATAAACGTAACCAACCCCAAGAATTGCTTTTCTCATTCCCAAGAAAACTCAAAAACTAAATATATATATATATATATATATATATATATATATATATATATATATATATATATATATATATATATATATACGAGGCTGGTTTGAAAAGTCCGTGCAAAAATAAAAAAACTACTTATGTGTTTGGGGTAAACTTTTTTTATTTTTCGACATAGTCTCCTTTTAGGCTTATACACTTCGTCCAACGATGTTCTAGTTTGTTGATCCCTTCCGAATAATAGGATTTGTCCAAGTCTGCAAAATATCCATTAGTGTCTGCAATCACCTCCTCGTTTGAATAAAATCTTTGTCCCGCCAGCCATTTCTTCAAATTGGGGAACAAATAGTAGTCCGAGGGAGCCAAGTCTGGAGAATAGGGGGGATGTGAGACGAGTTGGAATCCTATTTCCATTAATTTTGCGACCACAACTGCTGAGGTGTGTGCTGGTGCGTTGTCGTGATGGAAAAGGACTTTTTTGTGGGCCAATCGCGGGCGTTTTTCTTGCAGCTCGGTTTTCAAACGGTCCAATAACGATGAATAATATTCACCTGTAATAGTTTTACCCTTTTCCAGATAGTCGATGAGGATTATCCCTTGCGAATCCCAAAAGACAGTCGCCATAAACTTTCCGGCCGAAGGAACGGTCTTCGCCTTTTTTGGTGCAGATTCCCCCTTGGTAACTCAGTGTTTAGATTGTTGTTTGATCTCAGGAGTATAGTAATTTATCCATGTTTCATCCACAGTGACGAAACGTCCGGATTCTTCTGGAACAGCTGCAAACCATCCTTGCAACATTTCACGATTCCGTTTTTGGTCAAGCGTGAGCAATCGCGGCACCCATCTTGCGGATAGCTTTCTCATGTCCAAATGTTTATGTAAAATATTATGTACCCGTTCAGTCGAGATGCCCACAGCACTAGCAATCTCACGCACCTTAACTCTTCTGTCATCCATGATTTCTGGAGTCGTAACCTCCACAGGCCGTCCAGAACGTTTAGCATCACTTGTGCCCATATAGCCAGTCCGAAAATTTTGAAACCACTTATAAACTGTTCTAATCGAAGGTGCAGAGTCACCATAATGTTTATCAAGCTTCTCTTTAGTCTCCTGAGGCGTTTTGCCTTTCATAAAGTAATGTTTAATCACCACACGAAATTCTTTTTCGTCCATTTCTTGAAAATCACTCGACTTCCTTGATTCACACGAATGCCAAACACAAAGAAATAGACCAATATGGCTGAAACTTGGTGTGCGTTCATTCAAGAGATGTTACTAACTAAACATGACCTCGATACGCGCCGGTGGTGCCATCTCTCGGACTTTGCACGGACTTTTCAAACCAGCCTCGTATATATATATATATATATATATATATATATATATATATATATATATATATATATATATATATATATATATATACAGTGGCGAACAAAAGTATGGAAACATTTTCATAATCAAAAATATAAAATACTATCCTTTAGGAATAAAAAAACTAGAAAACTAGTCTTGTTTTGTTGACAACAACAACAAATGTTGATATAGAATTTTATTATTGACTATAAAAACTTTGTTTACCTTTTCTGGTAGATAAGGTTTTTAAGAAACGCGTTTTGTCATCGAACGCATTGAAATAATTTTATCATTCTGCTATAAGAGTACGTTATTGTTAATACGAAGTAATTTAATAGCATTGTTTAAGATTGCGGTTTTTACCAAAATGCCAAAGTACAAATGTTACAGTTCAGATATGAAACATAAAAAAAAATACAAACCAAGATACCATAAACATCGGCAAATTCGGAGTGGGGGATAGAAATGCCAGAGGTGAAAAGCTTGTCGACTATTGCAGAAATGAACAACTTTACTTTATGAATTCATTCTTCAAAAAACCTGAAAAGAGAAGATGGACTTGGAGTAGCCCCGATGACAGTATTAGAAATGAAATTGACTACATAATCACTAACAAAAAAGAAATCTATCAGGATCTTACCGTTTTAAATCGGTTCGATACAAATAGCGACCATCGAATGGTTAGAGCAACCATATACCTAAACATCAAATTCGAAAGAAACAAACTAATACTAAAGAAACAAAAATATCCTACAGTGGAAACTCTATCAAAAAATAAAGAAAAATTTCAGGATACATTAAACGTAAAACTAAGAGAGACAGACACATTGAAGGACATGGAAATGGAAGATCTAAGTAAAACCATAAGAAGTAGCATACAAGTAGCAACAAAACAAATATGTGCTAAACAAAAGAACATCGGCAAGTTTAGCCAAACTACTAAAAATCTGATCAAAATGAGAAGAGAAACAGATAGGGAAGCTGAGAGTTATAAGACAACAGATAGAGATATAGACAAGAACATTCGAAAAGAGCTAAGAGAATACAACACAAAGTTGGTAAAGAATACTATTGAAAACAACAAAAATATGAAAGTTTTAAAATCCCACTTATCAAATGGAAGAACGAAATTAAGTAAAATTGAAGAACAACAGTGGTACCGTAGTTAATAGCAGAACGGAAATTGTTGCCATAGTTCAGGACTTCTATAAGCATCTCTACAGTTCCAAGTCCCAAGGTCATCAGTACAACAGACAGAAAATTCAAAATATTGGATCCGAGGAAATTCCTGAAATAGATACCAATGAATTAAGAACAGCGCTCAACCAAATGAAATCTCAGAAATGTCCAGGAGAAGATCAAATCACCACTGAAATGTTAAAAATCGGAGGAGAATATCTAGTAGAGAGTGTACGAATCCTACTCAACAAATGCATAACCGAAGAAAGAATTCCAACAAAATGGAACAACGCCGAGGTTATTTTGCTATACAAAAAAGGAGATAGAAATGACATAAAAAACTATCGTCCTATTAGTCTACTATCACACTTATACAAGTTGCTAACAAAAATAGTAACAAATAGATTAACTCAAAAAATGGATTCGTATCAACCAGTAGAACAAGCAGGTTTCCGAAAAGGTTTTAGTACGATTGACCACTTGCAGACAGTACGCACTCTCATAGAGAAGACCACAGAATATAACATACCATTGCATCTGGCATTTGTAGATTACAAAAAGGCCTTCGACTCGGTCGAAACTTGGGCAATATTGAGAGCTCTAGACAACGCAAGAATAGACACCAGGTATTCAAATCTCATCAAACACATATACGAAAACGCGACCATCCAAATAACACTGGACGAAGATACAAAGACAGATAAGATATTGGTAAACAGAGGCATACGTCAGGGCGATACTGTCTCCCCTAAACTCTTCACACTAGCCTTAGAGGACATTTTTAAGAGTTTAAATTGGCAATCCAGGGGCATAAATATAGATGGTGTGCGTCTGAACCATTTACGATTCGCAGACGATATAGTGATTATAAGCGATAAAACGGAGGAAATTCAGAGCATGCTGGAAGAATTGCATCAGGCATCCTTAAGCATTGGACTCGAGATGAATCTACATAAGACAAAAATAATGAGTGTGGAAAATATTCAGGTAAACATCGGAAACCAAACACTGGAAAACGTATCAGAATATATTTACTTGGAACACAAAATACAACTCGGTAAAGAAAATCAAAGCTCTGAAATAACTAGAAGAATAGGATAAGGTTGGGCTGCGTTCGGCAAGTTGGGGTATGTACTTAAATCTAGAGAAATCCCAATAAATCTTAAACGTGGGGGGGGGGGGGGGGGGGGGGGGGGGCGAAAAAATATACGACTCATGTATTCTGCCGGTCCTTACGTATGGTCTCGAGACGATGGCACTCACCGAAAAAACCGCCGACAAGCTTCAAGTAACACAACGAGCAATGGAGAGATCTATGCTCGGAATTAGCCTGAGAGACAGGATACAGAACGAGGAGATTAGAAGAAGAACGTGTGTGACAGATGTCCTCAGAAGAGTAGCTCAACTCAAATGGCAATGGGCTGGCCATATAGCTCGTCAAAGCTCAGAAAGAAGGACCAGCAAAATGACAAACTGGCGTCCAAGACAAACCGAAAGAAATGTTGGAAGACCTCCAAAAAGGTGGCGCGACGACATCCAGAAAATTGCGGGGGAAAATTGGATCCAAACAGCCCTAAACAGAACGACGTGGAAAAGATTGGAAGAGGCCTTCATTCAGGACTGGATGACTATAGGCTGAGGATATATATATATATATATATATATATATATATATATATATATATATATATATATATATATATATATATATATATATATATATATATGTGTGTGCAACAGGAAAATAAAAAAATGTTTTAACTCAGTTACATCTATAATATATATAAGATGCAACGTCCCTCTGCCTGTCTATCTGTCCATTAGTGCGCTTATTTAAAACATACATATGTTCTCTGGCGAAGTTATATGATATATTTTATTACGTAAGGAACGATATCACGTAGCAAAGAATATAATATATATAAAATGCAACATATCTCTGTCTGTTTGTCCGTTAGTGCGCTTATCATTTGAGAATCACTTATCCGATTTACGTGTTTTTTTTTTTTAAATTTATACATATATTTTCTGGCCAGGTTTAAGGATATATGATGATCTTATAAGTGTTCCGTACGGAACACTAAAAATTGATCAGTCTTGCAAATACCTCAATAACCTTACTTAAGTGTAATAAATTACATGTCACATTCTTATATGCTACTATGACGATACCGGAGTTGCTAAAACTATTTTAACGTGAACAATAACAAATTACGTCCTCAACCACGTATGCGTTCGGGCGGTCGGTCGGGTCGGTCGGTCGCCGGCACGCGGTCCGGCCAGTTTTTACTCTTGTTCTGTCATTTATTTCATTTCATTCCATGCCCAGCATTACCTTATGGGACCGAGCGATATATTTCAAGCAAAATGACTATTTAAATCGACCAATTTACTATTTCCGGTAGTGCGAGTTATGAATATGGGTTTTGAGTTATGGATCTATTAAGAGATTTTGTCATTAGCTGTAATAGGCTTTTATATATTTATGGAAAATAAAAGAAAAAATGGTGAAACGATATATCCAGTATTTTCCTATCAAACACGTAGTTCTAAAATAAGTAATGAATTTCTCTTTTTCATGTAAAGAGTAAGTAATTTACCCCCTATTTCCCCTGAAACGAGATTAGTTAAGAACTTTAGATTTTATCCATACTTCAAGTATTATATTGTTATTTTGTTCTAAAGGTCCATAAATCGACGGACAGCCAATCAGAGCGACAGACCGACAAAAATGGAAAATATGTTTTTAGTGTTCCGTAAGGAACACTTATAAGATCACTTCGATGTCTATCCGTCTGTCTGTCCGTCTATCACACCCGAGGTTTCTCCGAAACTATTTATCGTAGAAAGTTGAAATTTGGTACTACAATAGAACCTCGGTTATCCGAGGTAACGTGGGGGGCACCCTCCTCGGATAACTGAAAACTCGGATAATCCGGATTTGCTTTTATTCATTCAAAAAATAAACACCAATACTTTAAACTGATGTATTAACGTTTTTAACATATAAATAGGTACATACATTATAAAACAGTGAAATAGGTATCTATGCGCTTCTGTTTCATATTGCATCTTCTTTTTCTCGCTGCAATGTTTCTCCATCTATTAAGAAGAAGCAAATCCGCTGGGGTTGCCTCTGGTTGTTGTTCGACATACCTCAAAGCTTTTTCCAAAGAAGCAAAACCTTCTTGATGAGAGATTTTAGTGGGAGACTGTTCATTCACCGCCGCTTCATCATCGTCATCGTCATTTGATTGTTCGGTTTCCTGAAAGGCATTCGTTATTTCTTCAATACTCTTTTCTTCTTCTAAATCATCTGCTGTAATCCATTCAACAACATCTTCTCTTGTCACATTTTCGCAACCTTAATTTTTGCATTAATTCAAATAAACTTTTTTCTTTTTCTTCTATCTCGCTGTCAAAATTTGAACAGGACATTTTTCCATGGCTTCTCAATTTCAAAGCTAATTCATTTAATGGAGTATTATCTTCACTGTCATTATAGTCCTCAAAATCAATAACTTTTGACCAAGATTTTTGAATAGTGGTAGTACGCACAGAATCCCAAGCTTGACTTACCCAGTAAATAACATTTTTCAGTGTAACCTTTGATAATATCCTCCTTTTCTCTGTATTCTATTCAAGTTATAAACGCCTATAATTTTTTTTAATATTCTCGAGGATGCCTTGATCCATTGGTTGCATTATGCTGGTTACATTTGGAGGAAAAAATTTTACAACAATTTCGCCCACATGAAGTCCTTCTCCAGGGTGAGAGGGGGCATTATCCATTAACAAAATTGCTTTAATAGTAAGACGGTTTCTGTTAAAAAATTTAGTAACAGATGGCACGAACTCTTCTTCAAACCAGTTAGTAAATAAGGTCGCATCCATCCATGCGCTCTTTTGACTTTTGTAATAGACTGGTAGGGCTTTGGGTGAGATGTCTTTTAAAGCTCTTGGACGTGCAGACTTGCCAATCACCATCAGTGGGATTTTGTGCTTGCCAGATGCATTGGAACATACCATTATAGTTAATCTTTCCTTACTTCGTCTGTGCCCAGGAGCTGATTTTTCCTGTCGAGATGCTAATGTTTTTGATGGAAGCATTTTATAATTCAGACCAGTTTCGTCACAGTTGTAAATTTGATCACATGTGTATCCACAATCTTCGATTTGCTTTTTAAAGTTCTGCTTAAACTTCTCAATTGATGACACATCAGCAGAAAGTTTTTCACCACATACAGTCAGTTGTCGTACACCGTACCGTTTTTTTTTCCAGCGGTCAAGCCATCCAGAACTGGCGGTAAACTGATCTATCTCTGAGAATTGCCTACTAATCATTATTGTTTTCTGTTGTAAAATTGGACCTGACAGAGGCATACCTTTTGATCTCTGTTGGTTAAACCACATGAATAAAGCTTCGTTAACCTTTTCATAGTCGCAGGTTTTCATTGATTTTCTTCCTGAGGACGAAGAGGCTTGATTTATACACTACTCAATTTAGAGTGTAGCACCCTGTCGAATGCCTTTTCGTAATCTATGAAACAGGCGAATACCTCTTTACGCTGATCTCGGCACTTCTGGAGAAGGACATTAATACCAAACAAAGCCTCACGGGTTCCGAAAGCATTCCTAAAACCCATCTGAGCGTCATCAAGATCAAATTCACACTTCCTGCGAATTCTGGTATGTATGATGCACAAGAATGTTTTTTAAAAAGATGACTCATCAAACTTATCAAGTGATAGTCACTACATTTTTTAGGTCTGGGTTTTTTTGGAATAGTCACAAAGGTCGACCTGAGCCAGTTATCTGGGATCACCCCAGTGTTATATATCAAGTTAAATAATTTTGTGATTTGTGATATGTTACCCTCGCTTACAAGTTTCAATATCTCTGTCGGAATCTGATCCGGACCCGGAGACTTTCCATTGGGTGATATATGGATGGCGTGAAGCACTTCTTCGTTAAGAATTTCTGGACCTTCCTCCATATTTTCTTCATTATTCTGTAAGGGTGGTCTATCGTCATGAAATAGTTTATTTATATATTTTTCCCATGTGCCTCTGATTTCCCGTTCATCCATTATAGGTGTATTTGTTGAATCAAGCAGGGTAGCTGGTTGTGGTTTTTTGTAGATACCAGCAATCTCCTTAAGTTTCTTATGGTTACGAAAGTTATCGTGTTTCTTTTCTAATTCTTCCATTTCCCGGCACATTTCTCTCTTGCAACAAGTTTAATTGTCTCTCCTGCTTCAATTCTTCTGATGGCTTTTAATTTTTCTTCAATAGGAACGACGATTGTTTTACGCTTGTTTTGCTTCATTATAACACGACAAACAAAAATTCAAATAAAGCAGTTCGTATTAATTACACTTAACTACCAGAACTCCAACCAAATAAATTATGTGAGTATACTCGTACTTCTCCGTAGTAAACGCTATAACGCACTGCATTCACGCAAATTTACATGCTGAAAGAGTCCAAAAACATAAATAGGGGAACCCCTCACACGGGCCAGGGGGATTCTCCGAAGGCCCCGACGATTTTAAATAGAAATATGTACATACATATTTTAGAAGCACGGTTAATACGCAGCATAGACGCGCGTACCTCGGATAATCAGGTTCTTGGATTGGCTCGGTTAATCCGGAGCTCGGATAATCGCGACTCGGTTAATCGGAGTTCTACTGTAATATAGGAACCGATTGCTTCATCAGAGCCATATAGTTTTGAAAATTAAATTTTGACTTAACGGGTTAGAATTTGATATCTATAGAAAAGACACAGTAATAGATAAATATATTCTTAATGATTCATTTCATTGCAAACAACACAAATCAGCCGCATTACATTTTTTAGTTCATCGTTTCGTCACTTTTCCTCTGAATAGAGTAAACTTTAATAATGAAAGGAATCGTATTAGGAATATAACTACAGTTAATGGTTATGATGATGAAACGATAACTTAATAGAGAAATTAATAAATACATATAAGTTCAGGTTAAATATTCAGAATTCCACCTTTTTTACACGCGAAGAAAATAAGACCAAGTATGTCTCCATACCATATAATCCGAAATATAGCAGGGGACTCATAAGGGGTTTAATAAGGTAGGCCTCACCTTAGTCTATAAGTCATCAGACAATCTCAGCAATTTGTTAAGAAATCCCAAGGATAAGATTCCTAATTGTGAGAAAAGAGGAATTTAGGAAATTAAGTGTAATAATTGAGACAAAAAGTATGTTGGGTAAACTAAAAGGTCAATTAAAACACGATTTAAACATTCAAAATACAGTAGAACAGAAAAGTCTAGCATTGCCGAACATGCCCTTGAAACTGATCATACTGTAACATTAGAAAATCTAAGATTAATTAAAAATGTATCTGATAGGAGATTGTTGAACGCATACGAAAGTATGGAAATCATAAAATGTAAAAGTAGTTAAAATAAAGACAAAGAGCCTATTTCTTATAGTTCCCTCTACTGGTGACTTGACCGGAACTGATGAATAATTCAGGTGTTATGCTAAGTATAAATAGGGTAGATTTGTTGTTTAGCTTTAGTCAAACATCGCTCCTGATGAAGCTAACATGGTTAGCGAAACGCGCGTGCAAAAATAAAGTGTTTGATGTAGTGGTGATATACATTGAGTACAATAAATGATTGGGCCTAAAATTTGCCCAATCCCCCGTTCAAAAATCCGGGAAAAGTTCTCATAATACTAGTAAAACTATACAAAATTTTTTTCATCTCTTTCACCCCCCTTCCCCGATTAAAATTGAAGGTAATGAAAAATAACTTAATTTTCATATTCCTACAGTCCCTGAAGAGAGCACGATATATATGAAGCAACCCCCTAATCTTCCCATTCCCTTTATTTATTTTACCATAAATAATATGCTTAAAGTTTCTCAATTACATCAACCAAAAAACCTCAAAAGTTTCTAAAATATTATTGAAACTGCACAATATTTAACGACCCCCCAACCCCCTTTGCCTTAAGCGAAAGCTCTATCCGCTTATTATCTGTTATATATATATATATATATATATATATATATATATATATATATATATACCAAATTTTCGTTCGAGAGTTATTGTGCCAACATATTGACAGACAGACGCACAGACCGTCAAAAATAAGTGAGTATATTTTTCGTGACTTAAGAACCCTAAACGTAATGAAAAGTAAAAAAAAATCTTGGACTGAGATTTTTTCACGATTACAATACTTTCCTTTAACTAGGAAAGTAAAAAAAAAACAGCTCAATACAAAATAAAATATTATAAATTAGATATGGAAGAGTCGTTCTTTAATTGAACCATACGTCGTAAGTTAGAAGATAGAACCAGAGCCCTATGTTATTTCTGTATCTCATTTTACTCGAGAGTTGCCATAACAACAGACATACACACAGAGAAAGATAGACCGACAGTCGGCCGCGCCGGAAACTGGAGACTATGGTTTGCGTTATCTATAATCTATAATATATATATAAAATACAACGTCTCTCTGTCTGTCTGTTTGTCTGTCCGTTAGTGCGCTTATCACTGAAGAACCACTTATCCGATTTACGTAATTTTTTTTTAAAACATACATATGTTCTCTGGCCAGGTTATAAGCTATATTTTATTACGATAGGTAACATAAGAAATGAGCAGTGACGATAATAGTGAATGAAGTCGGAAAAGTTTTTGCCGCTAGCGCGTTCCCTTGCAATGCACAGTCTAAACCATTAAATATGGAGCAATATTATGTAACAGAGAATATCTATAATCTATAATATATATAAAATACAATGTCTCTGTCTGTCTGTCTATCCATTACTGCGTTTATCACGCGAGAACCACTTATCCGATTTACGTATTTTTTTAAATTCATACATATATTCTTGGGCCAGGTTATATAATAATAATAATAATAATAATAATCTATATCTATAATATATAAAATGCAACATCTGTCTGTCTGTCTGTCCGTTAGTGCGCTTATCCCTCGAGAACCACTTATCCGATTTACGTGATTTTTTAAATTCATACATATGTTCTCTGACCAGATTATAGATATATATTTTATTACATCTATAATATGTATAGATAAAATGAAACGTATCTGTGTCTGTCTGTCCGTTAGTGCGCTTAACACTGGAGAATCACTTATCCGATTTACGTACTTTTTTTTTAAAACATAGATATGTTCTCCGGCCAGGTTATAGGCTATATTTTATTACGATAGGTAGCATAAGAAATGAGCAGTGACGATAATAGTGAATGCAAATGCAAAAAAGTTTGCTGCCAGCGCGTTCTCTTGCAATACACAGCCTAAACCATTAAATATTGAACAATATTATGTAGCAGAGAGTATCTATAATCTGTAAAATATATAAAATACAATGTCTCTCTGTCTGTCTGTCCAGTAGTGCGTTTATCATGCGAGAACCACTTTTTATAAATTTATACATATGTTCTATATAATTCGATATAAGCCTAGATAATGGGAGATAAGGTGAGATAATGGGAGATAAGGAGAAATAATGGGAGATCAGTCGAGATAAGCCTCGATAATGGGAGATAAGCCCCGATAATGGGAGATAAGGTAAGATAATGGGAGGTAAGTATAAATAGTGGGAGATAAGGAGAAATAATGGGAGATAAGCAGAGATAAGTCTAGATAATGGGAGTTATGATGAGATAATGGGAGTTATGATGAGATAATGGGAGATCAGGAGAAATATTGCGAGATAAGTCGAGATAACCCTAGATAATGGGAGATAAGGTGAGGTAATGGGAGATAAGGAGAAATAATGGGAGATATTTTATTACGTTGGGTAACATAAGGAATAAGCAGTGACAATAGTAGTGAATCAAGTCCACGGGAGCGGAGCCGCGGGCCCAGCCAGTTTTTGTTATAAACCTCGAAGAATTACAAAAATCTACGATACTTTAGTAAGGAAAGTAAAAAAGAACAAATCATAAAAAAATTTCTTTTCAGTCACCAAACCTAAATCCCATAGATAAATTCACACCCATATCTTTTACCTAATATTATATCTTGACACCTTACCAAATTGCATTGTTGACCAACGCTTCGGACCTTCCGGGTCTTTAAGGGTAGTGTCGCTTTAAGGGTGGTCACACGCTGGGCGAAATCATCCCTTAATCTTTTTGTAATGAGGCGACTAATAGATGCGGTGAAGTGGCGACTATTGAAGGTATGCAAGACGGTAAATTGGTCCATTAGATCTAGAGGTCAAGTGTTATTTTTAAGGGACAATTTTTTATGATATACTTTAAATTTAGCTGACGATATATAGAGTTTTTTTAGGGTATGCATGGGAACATCATTTTTTATTTCCGTTATTGAAGGGAAAACTCATTCTTAGCGATTTTTGTTTTTTTTTTACTTTTCCGAGGCTCTAGGCCCCGAAAAATGTAGTTTCCAATGTCCGTTTATCTACCTGTCCGTGTATCAAAAGGATAACTCACGAACAAGGTAAGAGAGAACATCAACAATGTATGAATGGAATAATGTTTGAACGATATCCCTTTTGGAAATGGGGATAAAAGCAGTGGTGGACCATGTGATTTGTTTTCCTGGTTGTTGGTTGAGATAATGAAGATTTTTAAAGTAAATCGATAATTGGAGAACGCAATTCTTGTTAAAGATGTTGGAGTATTTGAAATTACAGTTTTCAAGATTGCGCATGAAGATTTAGGAATGAAAAAGGGTTATTTTTCTCTAATTGCCATAGACAATGGGATTTGAGAATGTGTTTTGTTGGAATTCACCTGCGAAGCAGAAGTCGATGCAATGGGCCCATAAGGTCTCTCTATCTCCTAAGAAGGCGACAACTCAATCTTCTGTAAAGTTGAAGGCAATAGTTTTTTCAAGTTGCGACAGAATCTTGCATATTGAATATATGGAATAAGAATCTCCCCTGATATGGGGAAGTTTACAGAAGAATAACCAAAACCGGAAGCAAGCTACTGAAGAATATCTGAATTCATAGAGAACCAAGATTTTTACTATTGCACAATTGCAGAATTCACAAAGCTCTAAGTTACAATTTTCGTTTTTTGGCTCTGATTTAGTGCCCCGGGACGCCTATTTGTTCAAACATGTGAAGAAACACGTCAGGAGCCGAAAATTCCAGATGATGAGGTAAAAGCCTGTGTATCGTCATTTTTAGAGGCGCAAACGAGAGTTTTTTTGGAGTGAATGAAACAAGTAAAGAAACGCTGGACTAAGTATATTAAGCTCCAGGATAGTTATGCGGAAAGACATTTTTTTTTAATTTTCATTTATAGTTAAGTAAATAACTTAAGCAAAGACCCTTGGATGAGAGGTTAAAGGGGTGTCATTTTCAGGGGTTTTGGAATCAATAAACTTGAAAATTATTTTATTTTTTCATAATTTTCAATTTTAATAGAAGTAGTAGAATTCGAGGGAAATGTCAGGTTTCAGTTGTAAATATCTCTGACATTATTTTACAGTTCAATTTTCTGTCTTCCATTATATATATATATATATATATATATATATATATATATATATATATATATATATATATATATATATATATGAGTGACCGGATCTCATAGAGAGGGAAAAAAAATGTCGAAATCTTGTTCGTCTGGACCCCATAAAACGATTCCCCTTTCCAGATATTGAGATAGCCGAAATTTGAGCTCGATTAAACGACGTTAACCCGTGCCGCTCGTCGCTCAAAGTTTGAAAAAATCCAAATTTTTGGCCAAAAAGCTGACATATGGAGCCATAACTCCAGAACGGTAAATAATAGAAACACGCTTAATATCTCAAAAGAAAGCTAATGTTGTTCTTCAAAATTTATATTCCATACATAATTGTTGTTATTTTAAGTCAAACCGAGTTACAACAGCCTTTAGCCCCAAAAACGTGACCTGGTACCACTAGGAGCATACTTCGTATATTTTGTTATTAAGTGATAAATTTTGCTTTTTTTTGGTATATTTTTGAGTTTAAAGTAGAAATATAATGCTCGGCATTTACTTACAACTTGCAGGAGCTTTTGGTCTTCATCTTTTGTCAGAAGGTCGTTAAAGTCGGTTATTAATTTAACACCACGCTCAGCCATATCATTAACTACTTTTTTAATGTTTTGACAATTTTCAATCCTTCTTGGAAGTCATTATTTTGAGGCCAGGTGTTTGGATGTTGTCTTAGGAAATCTGTTTTTATATTAAATTGGTCAAAGAATGTAAACGTTTCTTTGGTAAGTAAATTTACCAATCCTCCATCAACTACCTCTTTTAAGTTTTCTTTCCTAACTTTTGGATTTACAACCCTAGCGTGCTGTGATGGTTCATCTGTGCTACAGAGCAATTTATTAGCCATTAACAACTTTTCATCGTCTGTAATGGTGGGATCAAAAAAACGATAATCCCACCAACTTTGCATTCAAATACCACAAATGGTTCGAAAATTTGATCAGGGCTATTTCTGCAATGTCGTTGTCACATTCTTTATAGTCTAACAGACTATGCAAAATACCTAAATCTTGCTTTGGTGCAAGATGAGCTTTTGGAGCATTGAACCAAGCTTTATAATAAATTTTAACCAGGAAAACAGAAATGGCACGCACAGAACTTTCTTCTTCTTTAGACATCTTAAATTGACGACGAAAAATGAACATTTTTAAGCAGTAAATAGCCTTTGCCATCCACCTAGCGTGATGAATGGCTCCTGGAGTTCTAAAACCCACAACATTGCTGTCTAGTGATCCAACAAATACGAGAACCAACTGCAATAGCTCCTTGTAGTCATCTCTGGGGTGGCTCTCAGTTAATTTGGTCTCGAATTCAGCAGTAACATTTGCAATTACTTCTGGAGTTAGCTGCTTTTGTATTAGATTGTCACTGATACCTGTGTCGTATTTTCCTTTGTCTATCTTGGGCCACGCAGTGAGGAATCTCTTGAAAATGTCTGGATGAGGTCCAGTGGTTGATTCCATTTTTGTGTCGAATACGCCTCTTAACAGAATTTCCAAGATATGGTGACGGCAAGCTAGGTATAACAATTCTCTTTCTAACATTTGCTCCAATATGACGCATGCTCCTTTGAGTCTTCCCGTGTTGGATGCTGTAGTGTCGAAGCACATCGCCTTGACGGTGTTGAGAAGACCCCATTCATGTAGGCATTCATATACGGCTACGGCTTGCTCCTCTCCAGAGCCGTTTGCTGTTACAGGAACTCCCAGCAGCTGTTCCTTTTCGTCATATGAAATAGCTATAGCTATTCGCTCACATTGTTCATTTTTTAAAACACCCGGTAAAAGTTTACCGTCCCACTGGACAACCACGGGCTCTTTTTCAGGAATGTTTACTTTATCAAAAATGTTTTTATTATATTGTTCTCTGAACATTTGCCTTCTATCATGTAATAAATTTTTCGAGACTTTCTACTCAAGAGGGTCAAGGTTTAGTGCTTCTAGAGTAGCTATTAAAATTCTCGTGGCATTTCTGTCGGATACCTTACATCGATCTAATAAAATGGACAATTTCATGTTTAAAAATCTCTTTAACGCCCCTTGCAAATGAAACTTTCATCCTCTTGCTCTCAGATGGTCCTGGATCTTCTGCAGCTTCTTCAGGGATGTCCATTTCCTCCAAGCTCTCAAGTTCCTGGTAGATGCTGTCCTCTTCAGTGTCTTAAAATATCTTCACCAGATAATTGTTCGATCTAACCAGCTCAAAGGCACTTTAGAAACTAAACTGAATAAATAAAAGGTCGGTTGTACGCTGAAGTAAAATCACCATCCCTAAAATAGAAAATAGATTCACCCTCCTTTTTACCTGTCAAACGGGTCTTTCTTTGGTAAACTAGTCAGGTAATCCCCATATAATAAAAGATTAAATTTGAACAAAAGGTTCTTTATGTTTGAAAATTGAGTTCCAAAATACTTTTTAACAAAAAAATGTTAATTCCGAGACACATTATGTAAAAACCCGTAAAATTCTTAGAATACTCCCAAACTGGCTCCTACTGGTACCAGGTCACGTTTTTGGGGCTAAAGGCTGTTGTAACTCGGTTTGACTTAAAATAACAACAATTATGTATGGAATATAAATTTTGAAGAACAACATTAGCTTTTGAGATATTAAGCGTGTTTCTATTATTTACCGTTCTGGAGTTATGGCTCCATATGTCAGCTTTTTGGCCAAAAATTTGGATTTTTTCAAACTTTGAGCGACGAGCGGCACGGGTTAACGTCGTTTAATCGAGCTCAAATTTCGGCTATCTCAATATCTGGAAAGGGGAATCGTTTTGTGGGGTCCAGACGAACAAAATTTCGACATCGATTTTTTGCGGTCACCCTAATCAAATTTGAATGTTTTGTGTCCGTTTATAACGAACTTGCCACTCCTTGTGCTCAATGTCGCGCGACTTGATCTAGGGAATTCACCAAAACTCGCTGGGAACCCCTATTCTACTTGTGTCCGCCCCGTCGCCAGTTCGAGCAGTATTATTTTTAATTCACTTATTGTGTTATGCGATTCTAATGCATATTTGATCAAAGTAACAAAGTGAATGTTTAAGTTTTTATTTTAAAATGAGTACACAAAAACGTAAAGCGTTTATTTTAAAAGACTTCACTGTATACATATATATATATATATATATATATATATATATATATATATATATATATATATATATATATATATATATATATATAACACATGGGCTGAAAAGTCCCGGGCCTAACACATAGATGGCGCTAGTTTTATTGCAGTCACCTTTTTTTCAATTAATACTAACCTTCAAAAGACAGCTGTTAAAATTTCATGATATTCTATTCATTAGTTTGTGAGTTATTGTGCTAAGAGTGACGCTACTTTTGTTATTTTCAAAACAATGGATCAAAAACAATTTCGTGTTTTAATTTTACACTGCTTCTTTATGGGAAAAAATACCGTTCAAGCGAAGCAATGGCTTGAAAAGTGTTATGGGGACTCCGCTCCATCAGAAACAACAATAAAACGTTGATTTGCTGACTTCAAACGTGGTCGTAGAGACACCGATGATGCAGAACGCAGTGGACGTCCAAATGAGGCGGTAACACCAGAAAACATAAAAAAAAATCCATAAAATCGTTTTGAATGATCGAAAAGTGAAGTTGCGTGAGTTAGCTGACATCGTAAAGATATCAAAAGAACGTGTTGGCTTTATATTGCATGAGCATTTGACTATGAGAAAGCTCTGTTCAAAGTGGGTGCCGCGTTTGCTCACTGTTGATCAAAAACAAGAACGTGTTGATGATTCTGAGCAGTGTTTGGCCATGTTTAAACGTAACAAACCGGAATTTTTGCGTCGATATGTGACAATGGATGAAACATAGATCCATCACTTCACTCTGGAATCAAAACGATCGTCATCTGAGTGGACAGCAACTGGTGAACCTCGTCCAAAGCGCCCGAAAGCACAACAATCGGCTGGAAAGGTTATGGCCTCGGTATTTTGGGATGTGCGTGGTGTAATATTCATCGACTATCTTGAGAAAGGAAATACGATCAACAGTGAATATTATATAGCGTTATTGGAGCGTTTGAAGGCCGAAATTGCAAAGAAACGACCGTATATGGCAAAGAAAAAAAATTTGTTTCATCAAGACAACGCACCGTGACACAAGTCAATCAAAACAATGGGCAAAACTACATGAATTGAACTTCGAATTGCTCCCACATCCACCGTATTCGCCAGATTTGGCTCCCAGCGACTACTGGCTGTTCGCAGACCTGAAAAAAATGCTCGCCGGTAAGAAATTTCGCACGAATGAAGAGGTTATCGCTGAAACTGAGGCCTATTTTGAGGCAAAAGATAAATCGTTCTACAAAAGTGGTATTGAAATGTTAGAGCGGCGCTGGAATGATTGCGTTGCTCTTGATGGAGATTACGTTGATGAATAAAGCTAATTTTGAACCAAAAAAAAACCGTGTTTTCTTTGTTAGGCCCGGGACTTTTCAGCCCATGTGTTATATATATATATATATATATATATATATATATATATATATATATATATATATATATATAGATAGATAGATAGATAATGTTTTTATTTATTCCTTGTAAATTACAAATTACAAAGCTCCATATAGGAGCGTGGAACAATGTCAAAAGTTCTTAAACTAAGAAATATTGCATTTTATCAAATATTCTAGTTACACACATAAAAATAGCCGAGATTCATCAGCAAAGAACTCCTCCAAACTATAAAATGCCTTACGGACTAAATAATTCTTAATTACTAGTTTCAGCAAGTTCGTTCTTAAAATTCTAACATGATTAGGAAAACTATTGTACAATCTTAGAATACAAAAATGTACATTCTTTTGTATATAGGAATATTTACTTTTGTTTGGTTTTAAATCATTTTTTAACCTAGTGTTATGTTCATGCACTCTTATGCTTTCTTGAAATAGGTCTTTATTACTATGAACAAATAACACTGCTTCATATATATATAAACTTATTACAGTAAAAATCCGTTTTGAAATGAATACGTTTTTACAACTATCTCTTGCCTTTATTCTGTACACTACTCTTAGACACTTTTTCTGCAAAACCAAAATTCTGTTTATTTCACAGGAATTTCCCCAAAAGATGATTCCATATCTCATACGCGAATGAATATAGGCGTAATAAGAAGACAGTGCTGCGTCTTCACCAACATAATCTAAAATGACTCTTAGCGCGTAACAATACTTAGCCATATTATTGGCCAAAGCACTGACATGACACTTCCAGTCAAGTCTCCTGTCCACAATCACTACAAGAAATAAAATCTCATCTCCCGAAACTACATCAATGTTGTCATATGTTACTGTTACACGTTCATTACTTCTGTTAGAAAATAGAATCATCTGTGTTTTTGAGATATTTAAAAGTAGATCATTCGAAGTAAAATATTGCCTTAATAGGTTTAGAGTATTAACCATTTTTTGAAGTAAGAGATGTTTATTATCCTCTTTAAAGATCAGAGTAGTATCATCGGCATACAGCACTATATAGTCATGCGACACTTTAGGCAATTCATTAGTATACAGTATATATAACAGGGGACCTAAAATTGAACCTTGAGGTACACCCCTTTTTATTATGACCTTCTCAGAGCAAGCAAGCTTTCCACAAGGGTCTGTTTCAATAACACATTGTGTTCTGTTTTTTAAATATGATTTTATGAGCTGAAGAGCTACACCTCTAATTCCATACTTCTCTAGTTTTAAGCAAAGTATTGAGTGATTTACCGAGTCAAATGCTTTTGACAAATCGAGAAGCATGGCAACAGTCACCCTATCTTCATTTAAAGAATTAAGAATCTCTGACAAGGCTTGATAAATAGCTCTAATAGTAGATTTATGTCGACTGAAGCCATTCTGCTGATCAGCCAGGACATTGTTACGCTCAAGGAAGGATATCAATCTGGAGTATAATATTTTTTCAAAAATTTTGTTTACATTTGATAGCAGTGATACCGGCCTATAATTTTTTTCTTCAGCTCGGTCACCTTTTTTATATATTGCTTTTATATGTGCAAGCTTTAATTGGTATGGGAAGACTCCTGTCGAGAACATAACATTAATAATATGTTCCAAAGGTATAGATATAATATCTGCCGTCTCCTTCAGCAGCGAAACAGGCACCTGGTCCTCTCCTACGGATTTTTTGTTTTTCAAATTTTTTATGCATCTACAGACATCTTCAGTGCTAGTTGGTTCTAAGAATATCGTCCGCTGACACCCTTCTATAGGGAATGAGTCAACTGTCCCACTACCATCAATATCTGGACAAGAATTAATGAAGTAATGGTTTAAAGCATTCAATGCTGTCACTGAATCCCCATATTTCGGCGCAAAAGTGTCGATTATTGAATTTTTTTGAGAATTTTCAGATATATTCCTTACCAATGACCAGGTTGCCCTAGTTTTATTATCAGAATTCAAAATAAATTCAGTATTTGATTTTCTTTTAGCTTCCAATATAACTTTCTTTAAAATTTTATCGTATCTCTTGAATTCATCGTTAGATATTTTACCTTTCTTTTTCTTACAGTATAGTTTCCTTTTATTTTTAGATGAAATTTTTATACCTTTAGTTATCCAACCATTATGAAGTTTTTTACAATTATATTTTTTTGTTGGAAAAATTACATTCATTAGACATTTTATTATATTTATAAATGTATTATAGCATACATTGACGTTATTGCACTCCAGTATGGGGCTCCAGTCAACAGTCTGCAGGTCCTGCCTAAACAGAAGTAATCTTTTTCTTGAAAATATTCTTTTTTTAATATACTTGTAATCTAAAGTTTAAACCTGCTCTGAGTGAAATGAAATAAGCTGCGCATGATGATCCGAGAGAGCATTTTCAATCACAGCAGCACTAAAACCATCAATATTTACAAAAATATTATCTATAAGTGTGGATGAGTTCTTTGCCTCCCTTGTCGGTGCAAAAATAGCCTGCCTCAAATTATAACCCGACAATAGATCCATAAATAGGTCATTCTTAATCGTTCTTACTAACATGTTTAAATTAAAATCTCCAGCCAATACAAGTTTAAATTTAACATACTTTACCCTAATATAATCTAATATTTCTTCCAATTTGTCTATAAATGTCTCAAACGACCCCAATCCTCTCCTATATACACAAACAACTAGTAACTTTAAGTCTTTGTCTACGACACCAGCACATTCTATAGACCCCTCAACACTACTTTGCACAATATTCTTGTCTTCTTCAAAATGAAGGTCTTCCCTTCCAAAGATACATGCACCTCCATGCTTCATGCTAGGTCTTGCAAAAGAAGATCCGAGTTTATACCCTTGAATCCTTATAAAAGTTTTTCTTCTTCTTTTTCCATCCAGTGCTCCGACAGACAAATTAGATCAGGTTTTTTATTCATGCTTTCTATATACATTTGCATTTCCAAAGTCTTTGTTCGTATACACTGTATATTTTGATGTAGGATAGTGATTTCTCTTAAAGACCCAGTGGTATCTGCATAAATTTTCTCCCCCCCGCTTACTTTAAATGATTGCTATTTTTGAACTTCCACATAATTGATTCTGGCTCTCTCACCTTTGACCCAGTGCAGGTATGTGGGACAATCCATGCTAAAGGCAGAATGCTTTACATCCAATCCCAGCTTATACTTCTCATTACTAGATTTGCAGTTCGCACATTGCAGGAAATCACTATTACAATTTCTAGTTTCATGGTTTCCGTTTGAGCATCTTCCACACACTTTTCCATGCTTACATTCCTTTGTCAAATGCTTAAATCCGTAGCAGTTATAACACCTCATAATATTAACGTATTCGTAGCATCGGCATGCATCATACCCTATATAAAGTCTTCCCTCAGCTTTGTCCATCACATTATGAAATGTTTTTGTGTCACATTCCACTATTGCCATATATTTGTTTACCATTTTTTTAACAACTTTTACTAAAAAGTTGCTTTCCTCACTTACAATTCCTTGATTTTGTCTTCGTAAATTATTAATTAGTTCATCATGTGTATATTCTTTACCGATTCCCACAATTTTTATACATGGTCTCTTTTTGCTTGGCACACTGATAGAGTAGTTTTCACCTACTTCATGCTCAATATTTGACTTTAGTTTTTGTGCTTCCTCATCATTTCTGCAACATATTACCACTGCTCCTTCCTTGGCACTCCTCATTGATCGGATCCCTACTCCCAAATTTACTGGATCCATATGCTGATGAAGGGTTTGTTCCGTATTCCTACTTTCGCCCACATTTTTTGGCTTTACAATTATAACTCCCTCTCTTAGAGCATTAGCATAAGTTTTGGTTTCCATTTGCATGCCATCTCTATTTTTTAGTGGGTCTTCCTGGATACTCGCAGTTATTTTGGTTTTTATATCTTCTAAAGCCTTAGAGCACTGTTCAGAACGTTTATATATATATATATATATATATATATATATATATATATATATATATATATATATGTATATACTTTAAAATTTTCTTGAACCATCAATTAATATTTATTTTCAATTCTTGGGATTTGAGTTCGTTTTATGAATATTTGGTATCCAAAATTAAACTTAATTTGACGTTTCGCCCTTTGGTTTAGGGCATTTTCATTTTTTTCTTTATTTGTCTGGTTAAAAATATTCTCCGGTTCTTCTCCGTTGCTAATTCGGTGTATAATTTTGCTATTTCTTTAAGTACCAGTGTCATGTCATGTCCATGTGATCTTCTAATATTTTTGAAAAAAGTCATTTTTAGTACCTTTCGTCCTTACTATAATTACAATACTTTAAAATTTTCTTAAACCATCAATTAAAATTTATTTTCAATTCTTGGAATTTGGGTTCATTTTATGAATATTTGGTATTCAAAATTAAACTTAAATTGATACCAAATTAGCAATGGAGAAGAACCGGAGAATATTTTTAACCAGATAAATAAAGAAAAAAATGAAAATGTTCTAAACCAAAGGACGAAACGTCAATTTAAGTTTAATTTTGAATAACAAATATTCATAAAACGAACCCAAATCCCAAGAATTGAAAATAAATATTAATTGATGGTTTAAGAAAATTTTAAAGTATTGTAATTATAGTAAGGGGTGAAAGCTACTAAAAATGACTTTTTTCGAAAATATTAGAAGATCACATGGACATGACATGACACTGGTACTCAAAGAAATATCAAAATTATACACCAAATTAGCAATGGAGAAGAGCCGGAGAATATTTTTTACCAGATAAATAAAGAAAAAAATGAAAATGCCCTCAACCAAAGGACGAAACGTCAATTTAAGTTTAATTTTGAATACCAAATATTCATAAAACGAACCCAAATCCCAAGAATGGAAATATATATATATATATATATATATATATATATATATATATATATATATATATATACACATATATACAATATATATATATATATATATATATATATATATATATATATATATATATATATATATATATATATATATACGGTAGTTTGCAAATTACGAGTATATGTCTAAACAACAATGAAAAGTCGAAAAATATTTTTTTACGACTACAAATAGGTAAAAAAAAAAAATTAGGACAAACTATATTGTATCTACCACCGTTTAATATGTGACGAGACGTGAGCCACTCGACACGGACTACCCAGGTCAAGCAATCCGTCTTCTTGACAGTCAACCTTGGCTTGTTTACCGTTCTTCCGGAGCATCCTTCACGAGAACAACTCGACCTTCTAGAAAATTTGTCAACGTTCCACGACTGTCTGCTTGGCACGCGCCAAATCTTATTTCTTGATAGGAGATTAGTATAATAACATTTTTAAACCAAATTCTACCTTTTATGAGCATTACATCCATAGCTACGTCCTGTCTTCCTTTTTACATCTATGGGTATGTCAAAAACGTTTCAATTATATCATCCTTAGCGTAGATGTGTCATCTGAAGAGACCGGATTATATGCATTTGCATATTTTCATGTGCATTTGCATATTTAGACCATTCTCATCGATTATTGCATATTTTACCCAAAATCTAGTAATGAAGCATATTTTCCTTATATTTACAATATTTCTCGGTATTACTAGGCAATTGAATTGCTCAGGGTATTGTTATTGTCGCCGTCTGGAACCGATCTTATCGCCGCGCCGCACAGTGGGGGAAAACGAAAAATCGTGTTTCAAAATTGTCTAGAGCCTTCAATTTTGGTTCGATTTGGACGATTTTTTTTTTTTTAAATTGAAGTTTATTAAATTCCGAACAAAGTTGTAGGAGCCGATTTTTCAATTAAACTTTTGTTTCAAAATGGCGGACGTTGGTTTCTGATTATATAGCGACTGAGACACAGAAAACGCTTACAGTTTCAATCCAAGTTGTGCCACTGTTTAGCAACAGCAGCCACTTTTTTGCTACAACAGCAAACAATGTGGCTAGTGCAGCAAAATATTTAGCTGTCCCTATTTTAACAAAACGTTTTAGCTGTTGTAGCCATTTTCTAGCTCTGTGAGCTGTCCTTTTTTGCGTGTATCGCTGTTTTTTGTATCTGCTAGAAAACTGTCTACGATACTTAAAATTTACAGCAGCAATATTCTAGCAATAACAGCATGAAAATTTAAATCCCGCAACTAAACTTGAATAACGTGAATGATCTGACTGCCACAGTCTAAATGCCACAGAGAAACTTTCTTGCTCGATTCAATTTTGGCATCCGCCATAGTTGATTTGTCATTTTAAGTCAATTGTTGAAACATATTTATAATTAACAACCTTAAAGAAATTATTTATGCAAATGTGTTTATTGTTCATGGCAGCCATTTTGGGTTCATTATTATTAATCTTGTAACTGTGATATTAGATATATTATCTGCGACATAAAAAAACATACATACACGCATTTTAGCACAACTTGGTTTGAAACTGTAAGCGTTTTCTGTGTGTCAGTCGCTATATAATCAGAAACCGCCATTTTGAAGACGTCCGCCATTTGAAACAAAATCGGCTCCGATAACTTTGTTCGGAATTTAATAAGCTTCAATTTAAAAAAAAAAATCGTCCAAATCGAACCAAAATTGAAGGCTCTAGACAATTTTGAAACACGATTTTTCATTTTTCCCCACTGTGCGCCGGGACAGTACCTGCAATAGTCTAAACATCGATTAGGTTACAGTACCAAGGGAATACCCAAAATTACGACCGTATTTTATTCCTTTGTTTCTTGGTCGGGATATTAAGTGATAAGTAGTTAGTTTCTAAGAATATTTGTTTGAGCGTGGATCAAATAAACAATTTTCTCGAAGACGACCCACAACAACTTATAACAGCAGCAAGTAACAGTGATTCCACTTCTATAGGCAAACAAAAAAGCCTGGATTTATGTGAAGCATTGCTTGCAAGTAATATTCCTCTCCACTAACTTACAAATCCTTCATTCAAAGATTTTCTGCGAAAATATTGCTTGATTCAAAAAATACCAGACGAATCAACACTGCGTAAAAATTACATACCAACATATTCTGGACGAAATACGCAATGAACTTAGGGATGACATTATTTGGATTTCAGCTGATGAAGCTACCGACAGTTGTGGTCGCTATATTGCGAATTTAATTGTGGGTGCATTAAGATTAGAGCCTTCTTCTTTCTATTTGGTGGCCTGCAAAGAACTTGATAAGACAAATCATTCTACGATCGCCAGATTTGTGAATGAGGGTCATAAAAAAATATTTCCTGAATCTTTTCCAGATGAAAGAGTGTATATTTTTCTCTCAGATGCTGCTCCCATATGATCAAGGCAGCCAAAGTCCTCCAAGTATTTTATACAAATTTAATTCATGTGACGTGCTTTGCTCACGGAGTCCATCGACTCGCTGAAGAAGTACGATCCACGTTTGGAAATGTAAATAAACTGATTTCATCAGCAAAGAAAGTGTTTCTTAAGGCACCTGCTCGCAATAACGCCTAAAAAGAAAAACTGGGAGCATTTAACGATTCTGATATTAAAAAAAAACATAGCTTTGATTAGGTCTCACTTTTCCCACATACCTGCGGGTGTTCAAAAGCTTGAAACTCGAGGTTTGACATTGACCGAATCAATTCAGTTAATGAATAAAATCCGTCAAATAAAGTCCACATTGCCAGATGTATTCCCACATAGAGTTAAAGAAAAGTTTGTAAACATCTTGTACAATAACCCAGGCTTTGAACCTTTGTGTCAAATTGATACTTTTACTAATGGGACGGGTGAACTTTTGCCAGAAACGATAAGTGCTAACATAGCACCCAAATTCAAATATTGTCCAGTTACCTCAGTAGATGTGGAACGGTCTTTTTCCACTTATAAAAATATTTTAAGTGATCGAAGACACAATCTTACTACCCAACAGTTGGAACAATACCTTATTGTTTACGTGTACAAGAATACAAATGTTAAATAATTTTAAAAAATGTTAAATAATTGTTAATTAAATTTAAACATCGTCGATAACTTGTTAATTTTATGCTGGTTTTGAAAAAAAAAAAAATTACTACTTTTATTATTATTTAATATTGCATATTTTGACCTTTTTCATGCATATTTTAAACATTTTTCATGCATATTTCAAGATTTTTATATTGCATATAATCCGGTCTCTAGTCATCTGTATCAAGCTGTGGTGTGTCCCAAGAATCGATACTTGGGCCACACTTATTTTGTTTATACACCTGTGACGTTACTAGTATAGTTCCTCCTATACGCGGATGACACATAATTGTATGCACGTTTTTCGCACAAGAATTGCATGCTACAAGAAAAAATTAACGAAGACTTACGTAAGCTAGTAGAATTTTCTTCTTTTTATAAGACGAGGTCCTATTTTGTCTGTTTTTTAAGCCTCTTGTGACGTAGATGTTCAGCTTTCGTGCCTTCTTCTTGGTGATCGAATCGAATTTTCCGAGAAACAAAACTGCGACACATTATATACAAATTTTAAAATTGTTCTCTATACGGTTTAATGACCTAAAATAAATACGACGTTTCAGAATTCTGATTGCATAATTACAATGTTTAGTCATTTATCTATCAATTCCTAATGGCACCAAAGGGCACGCGCCAAGAACACAAATGAGTATCCATTTGACGCGAATCGTGGATTTCTGTACGACACACGTCGGTACGACCAAGAATCTATCAAGTCGTATAAGGAATTTTTATTAGGTCTATTAGGCACCACATGGGTACCATTTGGTATCAATGAACAGGTCATTCATATAAGCGAGCTACTGGGCTTGGTTCTGTTGCTCCTTGAATTTTTTATTAGCTATTTAAAGTGGCTAAAATTGATAGGTTCGAGTTTTATGTTGAATAAATTGATTATAAGATTATAAGATTTTTTTTTTATTAATAGATGTGAATTTGTAAATGATTTAATGATGCCGTGATATGATACTAGCGAGTCGTTTCCAATGATAAATGGGTGTTTAAGTTAAAATTACAGGTGGCATAGCGTTTTTATGAGTTGAAACGGTGTTTTCCGGTTTAGGTTTAAGTAAGAATAGATAAAACTATCATCGTGTCATAAAAAGAGAAATTAGCCAATAAAATTTCGGAACTGCACTTACACGTCAAAGGGTTCCTACCAAACTAGTATTGGAATACATGTACATATTTATATATATATATATATATATATATATATATATATATATATATATATATATATATATTTATACGAGGCTGGTTTGAAAAGTCCGTACAAAGTCCGAGAGATGGCACCACTGGCGCGTATCGAGGTCATGTTTAGTTACTAGCATCTCTTGAATGAACGCACACCAAGTTTCAGCCATATTGGTCTATATCTTTGTGTTTGGCATTCGTGTGAATCAAGGAAGTCGAGTGATTTTCAAGAAATGGACGAAAAAGAATTTCGTGTGGTGATTAAACATTACTTTATAAAAGGCAAAACGCCTCAGGAGACCAAAGAGAAGCTTGATAAACATTATGGTGACTCTGCACCTTCGATTAGAACAGTTTATAAGTGGTTTCAAAATTTTCGGACTGGCCATATGGGCACAAGTGACGCTGAACGTTCTGGACGGCCTGTGGAGGTTATGACTCCAGAAAGCATTGATCAAATCCATGATATGGTGATGGATGACAAAAGAGTTAAGGTGCGTGAGATTGCTAGTGCTGTGGGCATCTCGACTGAACGGGTACATAATATTTTGCATAAACATTTGGACATGAGAAAGCTATCCGCAAGATAGGTGCCGCGATTGCTCACGCTTGACCAAAAACGGAATCGTGTGAAGTGTTGCAAGGATGGTTTGCAGCTGTTCCTGAAGAATCCGGAGGACTTTAAGCGTCGTTTCGTTACTGTGGATGAAACATGGATACATTACTATACTCCTGAGACCAAACAACAATCTAAACAATGGGTTACCAAGGGGGAATCTGCACCAAAAAAGACGAAGACCGTTCCTTCGGCCGGAAAGGTTATGGCAAGTGTCTTTTGGGATTCGCAAGGGATAATCCTCATCGACTATCTGGAAAAGGGTAAAACTATTACAGGTGAATATTATTCATCGTTATTGGACCGTTTGAAAACCGAGCTGCAAGAAAAATGCCCGCGATTGGCCCACAAGAAAGTCCTTTTCCATCACGACAACGCACCAGCACACACCTCAGCAGTTGTGGTCGCAAAATTAATGGAAATAGGATTCCAACTCGTTTCACATCCCCCTTATTCTCCAGACTTGGCTCCCTCGGACTACTATTTGTTCCCCAATTTGAAGAAATGGCTGGCGGGACAAAGATTTTATTCAAACGAGGAGGTGATTGCAGACACTAATGGATATTTTGCAGACTTGGACAAATACTATTATTTGGAAGAGATCAACAAACTAGAACATCGTTGGACGAAGTGTATAAGCCTAAAAGGAGACTATGTTGAAAAATAAAAAAGGTTTACCCCAAACACATAAGTAGTTTTTATTTTTGCACGAACTTTTCAAACCAGCCTCGTAATTCACTTTGAAAGTATCCGAATAAGTTTTTTCTAACTTTTAGTGTAACCAATGTTCATAAAAAATTATTAAAATTAATTCATTATAGAGATTTGTATGATTTAATATATTGTTGCGTTAATTTTGTTCAGGAGTGTATATATATATATATATATATATATATATATATATATATATATATATATATATATATATATATATATAAATATATAACAAATAAAGAAAGAAAGCAAAAGTTGCCGTATCTAACAAAATCCTTAAATATGAAATTAATTGGGGAACTCAGCAAAGGGCACAACAGATGTTCACATAATGTTCATTTAGCTAATATTTCCGTCCTGGGTTGAGACCTTCATCAGGGCACAAACTTACTCTGCAAGCTCTGGATCCTGCTATTGTCATTCGGTCTATCTGACGTTAGGTTGTTCATGCATCCAAAGTTTTATACAATGGGTCTAGGGACAAGTCCCGTTGAGCGGCACTTCAATAAAAAATTCCTCCTACTGGTCATTTTTGCTAACTTACGGTTATATTTAGCCCAATTCCGGAAAAGATTTGTTGTTTCCGCTCCATATCTACTGTACAAATCTTGAAAAAAACCCATTTCTATAACAAATAAAGAAAGAAAGCAAAAGTTGCCGTATCTAACGAAATCCTTAAATATGAAATTAATTGGGGAATTCGGTAAAGGGCACAACAGATGTTTACACAATGTTTATGTAGCTAATATTTCGGTTCTAGGTTGGGACCTTCATCAGGGCACAAACTTACTCTGGAAGCACAAAGTTACTCTGGACTGAAGTGCCGCTCAACGGGCGAGCCCGTTGAGCGGCACCGAGTTCCCCAATTAATTTCATATTTCGGCAAACCAACGGAAAAACTGGGGAAATTTTTAAATCAAAAAAATATCAACATAGCTTAGAAGACTAACAATACTATAGGGAAATATCTTAAAAACAACAAACTACAAATCAATAAAGGCAACAAATCAGGGGTTTATCAATTAACATGTGGTTCATGTCCTAAAACATACATTGGACAAACTGGACGTACATTTAAACAAAGAATTATAGAACACGAAAAATGTTTCATCCATAGAAAATCCAATTCAATATATGCTAATCATCTTTTAACAGAAAATCACACATTTTAACAAGAATTTCAAAATTTTACACACCCAACAAAAAGGTTTAACACTAAACCTTTTAGAGACAATGTAAATAAATCGATTAAGGACTACAGGTACATTACTCAATGACCAAATAGATTTAAGCAATTCAACATTATTGAATGTATTCTCCTAATACTATTTCTGTGTGGGTTTTCCAATATTTTCAATGTAATTTAATTAGGTGTAATATTACACTGGTCAACAAAAAAAAGAAAATTGCTTGTTTCCTGTGATTTTTTTTTGTTTCTATCTCAAATTGACGCGTATTTTTTAAATATGGCAACAATGATTCTCTAACAGCTTTTGTTTTTGAGTTAGAGCTAACTACCCTCATTTACTATTTTTTATTGGACACTAAAATATATTTTGTTGTTGTTTTAGATATGGCTTCGTCAAAAAGATGTTGTGTGCTTAATCCCGATTGTTTTTGCTATATTTGTGGTGAATATATATTTGCAAAATATCGAAAACCTATATCGGACTTTGTGAAAACTGCGTATCATCAATACTTTAAAATAAAATTGTGTAATCAGGACAAGCCATGGGTTCCTCATATTGTATGCCAGAAATGTGTGGTATGTCTACGGTTATGGTCCAGTGGAAAAAGAGATGCAATAATGTTCGTAACACCCATGATTTGGCGAGAACCTCGAAACCATCATGACGATTGCTACTTCTGCGTTGTGAAAATAAACGGAATTAACCCTGGAAATCGAAATAAGTGGTCATATCCTAACTTATCTTCTGCTCAACGACCTCAATTAAAATCACAAGAGGTACAACCCAGCATATTTAAATCTTCTGATGATCCAAATCTCTGTGAACCCGAACGAAATACATCAAGTGAAGACTCTGATTCAGACTACAAATGTAGCCTTTCAGAACCTCAACCATTTAATCAAAAAGAACTAAATGACTTAGTAAGAGATCTGAACTTACCAAAAGAAGCTTCTGAAATTTTAGCATCTCGTTTAAAAGAAAAAAATTTGCTTACTCCGGAAACCAACATTACATTTTATCGTACCCGAGAAAAAAATCTGTGACCGAATTTTTCTCAAGAGAAGGATTTAGTTTTTTGTAACGATGTTGGTGGTATTTTGCAGCAGATGGGATTAAAACAGTACCAACCTAGTGATTGGCGTCTTTTCATAGACAGCAGCAAAAGAAGTTTAAAGTGTGTTTTGCTTCATAACGGTAACAAGTACGGATCTATACCTTTTGCACATCGACGACCTTAAAAGAAGAATACGTAAATGTTTCTAAGGTTATGGAAAAAATTAAGTATTAAGACCACAAATGGGTCATTTGTGTTGATCTGAAAATGGTTAACTTTCTTTTAGGTCAACAAGGGGGGTACACAAAGTTCCCTTGTTTCATGTGTCTCTGGGATAGTCGTGACAAACAACACCATTGGTGCCAGTGCGAGAAGAGCTAAAAGTTGGTATAAAAAATGTTATAAACGTGCCTTTAGTTAGCCGAGACCGCATCATATTTCCACCACTTCATATTAAACTCGGCATAATGAAACAGTTTGTGAAGGCGCTTGACAAAAGTGGTGAATGTTTTAATTTTCTTTCACGCAAGTTTCCAGGATTAAGTTCATAAAAATTGAAAGCTGGTATTTTTGATGGCCACAGATTAGGCAACTCGTGAAAGATCCTAATTTTGTCAAATCAATGACTGAAGTCGAATCCAAAGCTTGGAATTCATTTGTTTTGGTTATGAGTAGCTTGCGAGGCAAAAAAGAAATCTGACGACCATGTTGAGCTTGTTGAGTGCATGTTATCGAACTTGCAAGAGCTAGGGTGCAACATGAGCATAAAAATCCACTTCCTGCACTCGCATTTAGACCGATTTCCACAAAATCTGGGTGATTTTAGTGAGGAGCAGGGTGAAAGATTTCATCAGGATCTTCGGACAATGGAAGAGCGTTATCAGGGGCGGTGGGACTCACATATGATGGCAGACTACTGAGATCATTTGCTAGTGTTCAATAGAAATTATGTTAACATAATGTATTATTTTTTGTATTTTTTTGGCAAAATAATAAAACTGTATATTTCAAAAGGTAAAGCTGTTAGCAATCTCCCAGTATTTTTTTCATAGTCAGGGCCATAGAAATACCCAATAACAGAAAAAAAAATAAAGGAAACAAGACTTGTGTTGACCAGTGTTATAATTAAGAAACAATCTAAAATTGTGAACATTAAATTTAACTTGACAGTGTAAAATGTAGATCCGAAGAAGCTGCATCGACAGCAAAACGCGTCATGGCAATTTAAATAAACCAGTAGGGAAGTTGACTAAAAACAGTCTTTTATTACATATAACATAGCAATAGTTTGAATCTAAAGAAAACGTTTAATGTATGTTACAAATATTTCGCCCTAATACTGAAATGATACCTATATATGGCATTAGTTTTGATACTTGTCCTTTGTCAAAACAATGCACTACGTTTTCTAGTTGCACTCGAGTTTTTGTAGCGTAAGATGCCACTCGCCTTAAAATATATTTAAAATTAACTTGTATAAAACTACGGATTTATAGTATGACGCTTGGCACCAACAAAAAAGGAAACAGGAGATCATTAGCATTGTTTTAAAACAACAATAAAATATTGATGCCTATCAAAATTCTTAATAATTCCTCCGAGCTTGAAATTCTACCAAATACCGATGATTTAACCTCAATATGTTCGATCAAAACGTACAAAATATATTGCGTTCGTTTATTAGTTAGGATATAATCTAATTGCTCGTTACGAAAAGATTGCTTCACATATATGTCGGAAAAGTGAGAAAGATAGATACATGACGGAAAACAATATAAATATAAAACGATCGAATCTAAAATCTGACCATTAAAATTCAAGAAAAGGTTTTTTAAGAAGCTCTAAAGGAAGCGAGAAATGCCTTTTGAATTTTTTATGTGAAAACGTACTCGGTGTCAAAAACATGCGATGAAAACGACTATTTCCGCCAATCGAGTGTTTTATTATGGTTTGGTTTGATAAACGATATTCTATAAAATTAAATTTTATTTATTTGACTGGTTCTAGTGTTCCATACGGAATACTTATAAGATCACTTCGGTGTCTGTCCGTCCTTCCGTTTGTTACACTCGATTTTCTATTTGACAGTTGAAATTTGGCACTAATATGGAAGTGAAAAATGGACAGTGTTGGGCTTACCGGAAGTAAGAAGAACAGGCGAGACTTGTATCACCCTAAAAAGTGGCCATAAATTGTTCTATAAAGGCAGTGAAAGTAAGAAAATTATATACAAAATGATAGTAGAAAATGTTCAGTTCCAAGCCATATCGGAAAGAGTGCTTTGAGTAGACATACAGCTAAATAGAACTACTCAGTATATATCACCACTACACCAAACACTTTATTTTTGCACTCGACGCGCGTTTCGCTAACCATGTTAACTTCATCAGGAGCGATGATTGACTAAGGCTAAACTACAAATCTACCCTATTTATACTTAGTCTAAACCCTTGAATTACTCAAGCGGAACTAATGACATGGGCAAGTCCATCAGTTCCGGTCAAGTAACCAGTAGAGGGGACTATAAGGAATAGGCCCTCTGTCTTTTTTTAAACTACTTTTACATTTTATGATTTGCATACTTTTGTATGCGTTCAACAATCTCCTATCAAATACATTTTTTATTAATCTTAGATTATCTAATGTTACAGTATGATCAGCTTCAAGGGCATGTTCGGCAATGCTAAACCTTCCTGTTCTATTGTATTTTAAGTGTGCTAAGTGTTCTTAAAGTCTTGTTTTATTTGACCTTTTAGTTTGCCCAACATACTTTTTGTCACAATCATTACAACTAATTTCATAAATTCCACTTTTCTCACAATTAGGAATCTTATCTTTGGGATTTCCTAAGATATTCTTCAGATTGTCTGATGACTTATAGACTAAGGTGAGGCCTACCTTATTAAATACCTTATTGAGTCCCTTGCTATATTTCGGATTATATGGTATGGAGACATACTTGGTGTTATTTTCTTCGCGTGTAAAAAAGGTGGAATTCTGAATATTAAACCTAAACTTATGTCTATTTATTAGCTTATTTACTAAATCATCGTCATAACCATTAACTCTAGTTATATTTCTAATACGATTCCTTTCTTTATTAAAGTTTACTCTATTCAGAGGGAAAAGTGACCAAACGATGAACTAAAAAATGTAATGAGGCTAATTTATGTTGTTTGCAATGAAATGAATCATTAGGAATATATCTGTCTGTTATTGTGTCCTTCCTATAGATATCAAATTCTAATCTATTATTATTTTTAATAATTAAAATATCTAGAAAAGGCAACTGTCCTTTGTTCTCAACTTCGTAAGTGAATTTAATGGAATCATACCGGCTATTTAATTTAGAAATAAAATCATTAATATTTGCTTTCTTTGTATCAAAAATCGCGAAAATATCATCCACATACCTATACCATACCCTTGGGAAATATTCGAATTATTGACTGGCTTCGATTTTAAACTTACTCATGAATAAATTGGCTATGAAAGGTGATAAGCAATTACCCATAGCTGTTCCTTCTTTCTGAACATAAAATTGATTGTTATATTGGAAATAATTTTGTTCCATACAAAGTTTAGATAATGTTAAGTATTCACGAATAATTTCGTCTTCAAAGTCATTCATTCTAAGTAATTTCTCCGAGATATTGTAAAGTTTGTGGAATTGGCACACTTGGCACACTTTAATATTCAGAATTCCACCTTTTTTACACGCGAAGAAAAATAACACCAAGTATGTCTCCATACCATATAATCCGAAATATAGCAAGGGACTCAATAAGGTAGGCCTCACCTTAGTCTATAAGTCATCAGACAATCTGAGGAATATCTTAGGAAATCCCAAAGATAAGATTCCTAATTGTGAGAAAAGTGGAATTTATGAAATTAGTTGTAATGATTGTGACAAAAAGTATGTTGGGCAAACTAAAAGGTCAATTAAAACAAGATTTAAAGAACACTTAGCACACTTAAAATACAATAGAACAGGAAAGTCTAGCATTGCCGAACATGCCCTTGAAGCTGATCATACTGTAACATTAGATAATCTAAGATTAATAAAAAATGTATCTGATAGGAGATTGTTGAACGCATACGAAAGTATGGAAATCATAAAATGTAAAAGTAGTTTAAATAAAGACAGAGGGCCTATTCCTTATAGTCCCCTCTACTGGGTACTTGACCGGAACTGATGGCCTTGCCTATGTCATTAGTTCCGCTTGAGTAATTCAAGGGTTAGGCTGAATATAAATAGGGTAGATTTGTAGTTCAGCTTTAGTCAATCATCGCTCCTGATGAAGCCAATATGGTAAGCGAAACGCGCGTCGAGTGCAAAAATAAAATGTTTGGTGTAGTGGTGATATATACTGAGTAGTATCATTGTGCCAAAGATTCCACATTCCCAACTTAGCTAAACAGAAGATGCAAATGTAAGATCATTCAGGTATATGCACCGACATCAGACAGCGAGAAAGAAGAAATTGACCAATTCTAGGAAGATATACATAAAGCATTGCTACACCATAAAACAAGATATATCATAATTAGAGACCGGATTATATGCATATTTTCATATGTATTTGCATATTTAGACCATTCTCACCGATTAATGCATATTTTACCCAAAATCTAGTAATGATGCATATTTTCTCTATATTTACAATATTTCTCGGTATTACTAGGCAATTGAATTGCTCAGGGTATTGTTAATGTCGCCTTCTGGAACCGATCTTTTTGCCGGAACATTACCTGCAATAGTCTAAACATCGGTTAGGGTATAGTGCCAAGGGAATATCCAAAATTACGACGGTATTTTATTCCTTTGTTTCTTGGTCGGGATATTAAGTGATAAGTTGTTAGTTTCTAAGAATATTTGTTTGACCGTGGATCAAATAAACAATTTTTTCTCGAAGACGAATTTTTATTTTGAAACAAGATATCAGTTTTAACATTACTGTTGGCGCGCTTGCATCAGTGTAGTCTTTTTGCAATTTTTAACGTGTTGTGTTAAAGTTTAACATGTACCATGCCACCCGAAAAAAAAAGTGTCTCTTCGTGGGTAGCTGATTATCCTGGAACATTTACATACGACGGAAATATTTTATATTGTCGAGTTTGCGAGAAAAATGTTTCGTGCACAAAAAAGTTTCAAATTGACCAGCATGTCAAGACAAGTCTTCATATCGCAAGATTGCAAAAAAAGGCCCACGACAACTTATAACAGCAGCAAGTAGCAGTGATTCCACTTCTATAGGCAAACAAAAAAAACACTTTAGCATGGATTTATGTGAAGCATTGCTTGCAAGTAATATTCCTCTCCACAAACTTACAAATCCTACATTCAAAGATTTCTGCGAAAATATTTCTTGAATCAAAAAATACCAGACGAATGAACACTGCGTAAAAATTATATACCAACAATTTACCAACATGTTCTGGAAGAAATACGTAATGAACTTAAGGATGACATTATTTGGATTTCAGCTGATAAAACTACCGACAGTCGTGGTCGCTATATTGCGAATTTAATTGTGGGTGCATTAAGATTAGAGCCTTCTTCTTCCTATTTGGTGGTCTGCAAAGAACTTGACAAGTCAAATCATTCTACGATCGCCAAATTTGTGAATGAAGGTATTAAGAAAATATTTCCTGAAGATGAAAGAGTGTTTATATTTCTCTCAGATGCTGCTCCCTATATGACCAAGGCAGCCAAAGTCCTCCAAGTATTTTGTCCAAATTTAATTCATGTGACGTGCTTTTTGCGCACGGACTCCATCGTCCAGCTGAAGAAGT
Source organism: Pachyrhynchus sulphureomaculatus (assembly GCA_019049505.1). Classification (NCBI taxonomy): domain Eukaryota; kingdom Metazoa; phylum Arthropoda; class Insecta; order Coleoptera; family Curculionidae; genus Pachyrhynchus; species Pachyrhynchus sulphureomaculatus. Next base: position 1,471,036 of record CM032448.1, read on the forward strand.
AGGATCCACTTTTGGAAATGTAAATAAACTGATTTCATCAGCAAATAAAGTGTTTCTTAAGGCACCTGCTCGCTATAACGCCTATAAAGAAAAACTGCCAAATGTGCCTTTACCTCCCGAACCAGTGGTAACTCGATGGGGAACATGGATTGAAGCTGTACTATTTTACAATGAACATTTCGAGGCCATCAAAGGTGTAGTAAATACCTTCGATAGTGCAGAGGCTAAGGCAATTCGTCAATCCAAGGAAGCATATAACAATTCTGATATTAAAAAAAAACAGCTTCGATTAGCACTCACTTTTTCCACATACTTGTGGGTATTAAAAAACTTGAAACTCAAGGTTTGGCGTTGACCGAATCAATTCAGTTAATGAATAAATCCGTCAAATAAACTCCACATTGCCAGATGTATTCCCGCGCAGGGTTAAAGAAAAGTTTGAAAACATTTTGTGCAATAACCTAGGCTTTGAACCTTTGTGTCAAATTGATAGTTTTATTAATGGGACGGGGTGAACTTTTGCCAGAAATAATAAGTGCTAACACAGCACCCAAATTCAAATACTGCCCAGTTACCTCAGTGGATGTGGAACAGTCTTTTTCCACTTATGAAAATATTTTAAGTGATCGAAGACACAATCTTACTACCCAACATTTGGAAGAATACGTTATTGTTTACGTGTACAAGAATACAAATATTAAATAATTTTAAAAAATGTTAAAAATAATTGTTAATTAAATTTAATCATCGTCGATAACTTGTTAATTTTATATTATTCACTGAGGTAGCCGTTACTTGATGGAAAATTCATTGTAAATTAATACCGAAGTAAAACAATAGATGTTTTTAGATTCCACTATATTTATAAACCGTAACAATTGTTTCGACATACAATGTCTTCATCAGACGGATGATAACTTTTAAACTAATTTTAAATTAGAACATATTAGCCCATATATACCTTTAGGAGTAGTAAATTACAAGATTAAATTATAATGGATATTTTAGAATCCATAATTCTCAACACCCAATTAGTAAATATTTTCTATACTGGCATAGGTATGTAGAACGATATATTAGTTTGTTTTTTCTGGAACAGATAGACAACTACAACAATTTCTCAACCATATTAATACTATCCATTCCAATATTAAATTTACCATAGAAATTGAACAAGAAAAAACAATTAACTTCTTAGATTTAACAATTAAAAATATTAATAATAAACCATAAACCATCACATACAAATACAGTAATACATAATAACTCAAATCATCCATATTCACACAAAATGGCAGCTTTTAATTCATTCATCCATCGACTTTTACATGTACCTATGTCAGAAGAGAATTATTCTATAGAAAATGAATATAATAAAACAAATAGCGGTTAACAATGGATACCAACCAGATATCTTAGACAGAATGATTAATAAAAAAACATATCAACTAGCAATCAACAAGTTATATCCTAAACCAAAAAAAAGAATAAAGAAAGTTATAAAACTATCACTTACACCGGACAAATTACACAGTTTATTTCTAAAGAATTAACTAAAATAGGTCTAAATATTGCTTTCAGAACTAATAATAAACTCTCTAACATAATAAAAAATAATAAAAATAA